>OX401411.1:38297997-38643948 GCA_947846245.1 Cerastoderma edule
GGATCGAAAACATTATGTTTAATATAAGTTATTGTTCACTATGATTTTGTCATCCCCCACCGGCCCCCCGAATCGGTATCACAATTATTGTACTCTGCTGGGGGAATGTTAGAATTATAATGAATTGATTAAATCATTGATTTGGACGCGTTTCAATGATCTTAAGTCTTCTTCTAATTTCCATTAACTATTTATTCTTTTTTCAAATGAATATATGTTGCTCTAACTTTGAAACAGTCAAAAACGAATAAAATGGGAAAGGATAGGCCTAAGTGTAAAAGCAATATTGATAGTCTATATTCTGTATCAACAACCGAATGGACTTTTTCTCAATATTTATTGCAATACCATCACCGAATGACCAACGGGTCAATTGTTTCTGACATACCAAGGTGTGTATGCAAGCTAAGATAGCGTAATCAATGACACATCGTGGAAGGGTCATCTGCCGAATAAATATATAAACCGTCTGGAAGTGATTGCATAGAGATAAGCACTAATTCGAATATTCGCGCATAGCTTTGCACGATTCTAGATATTTGTATGTGAGACTGCTTTGAACATCTTCATTAGCCACCCCCTTACTTCATAGCCCCTCACTTTTACGCATTTGTTGTACCTCTTCGAAATAAATGTTCACAAGGGCAAATTCTTTTCAACAAGCAACTAATCGTGTTGTCATATTCTGTTTTGTACCCAATATCTAAATTGAAAGTAGGGTTTATTTGACTACTTTGTTCGTTGTCTAATTGTTGTATTTTAATTTAGACCAGTCACAACTTTCTGTTTGTGGGAATATGCTAACTGGTCAGAAAACCAGGTTACCGCTTATTCGACCATATCTCTGACCGTTATATTTTACATCAAAGAATGCAAGTACCGGCAAATATGGATTATTCGGACATAGGTTTCATTGCCCCTATTTTCACGACCTATTGAATGCTATTTACTAGAGCTAGAATAGCCAGCCCTTTCCCGTTTGAAATGAGGAAACTGTTTTATGATGGCCAAACAGTCAGACGAATCCTCTAGGGATACGAAAAGATAGACAGAGAGCAATTGTAGAATATAAAAAACCGAGAGAATCTATTTCTGTTTCATTTTTTGAAAATAAACCACTTGGATAATACGAAAGATAAAGATTGCAGGTACAAGTAGAACTACTTTTACCTGAAATGGATGTTTGCATGCAAATCGATGGATTTAGACACGTACGAAATGCATGCGTGCGCATGAAAAAATAAAGCTGATGCCTTTAATTGTCAACAAAATGACTGCTTTGTTGTGGTTAAACTTCTTTTTAATTTTCGTCTGTTAAGAAAGTTTGAAGACGAAAACCGAAACAAAAAAAGTAGTGCTAACGAAATGAAAGTAGTTCTACATTATTTGAGCAATATCTCCCATTTCCAACAATTATTTCCGAATTAGTTTGCGCAAAGCATCGCTCGATTAATCCCAAAATGTGAATGTATAGCAGTGTGTGTGATAAGGATACTTTAACTCAAACCACTTAACGTAACATGTTTGCGTCCTGCAGCAGACGTCTTTAGTAAAAAAAGTATCGTGGCAAAAGGAGAAATTGCTTGTGACAAGCAATTTCTCCTTTTGCCACAATGCTTTTCAATCGATTCAAATATATCCACACAAAAGAATTGAAAGATTTTTCACATGTTTACAAAATTCTTATAAAGTCGTATGCTCCAAGCAAAACAATGCCGTCTGAAGGTGGTAAGAATTAAACAAAATCGGTCAAAAAAACATGTATTAGAATACCTCTCATACGCCGACAGATGCTCCATTTCAAACATACCATCCATCCCGAAAGATTATAGATACACAGCTTAATATATTTATCTCGAAAATAATCCCATTGTTTCGGCCACTATCTCAACTCGCACTGGCCTAAAAACGTCTAGTTCTCTTTGTCTGTTACCCAAATTGACAGTTCATTACACCCCGGTGGCAATCATTAACCATAACACCCGAGAACCCCCGCGTGTGACTAATGAACCCCGGTCGATGTCCGAAAATTGCGTTTTCTGACCTACTCCGAATCAAGCTGGGTAATTCTATATTGTGGTAACATGTTGGGTAATATGTCTATGGTTAAGGTCTACTGTCTGTTACTGTTTATTCGGTTGATGACTTCGGAAATGTTCATTTTGTTTTTAACAGCGGATAACTTTCCCGGAAGAAATCTCCGTGTTTCAAAATATTTCTTTGCTCGCGGTGATCTGGAAAACTTACCGATTTGGTGAATGATTACTTTCTTGATTAAACATTGGGTGTTTAAAACTTTTTTGACAAAACAGGAAGTTCTAGTAAGTACTTGATTTGCTACAGGTCCAGAAAAAGTAAATGTGTGTAGAGAAATTAGTAAATCCCCTAACTCCATGATACTCCGCTTTGTGGCATATGATTGAGGACACTTTTAAAATTAGCACAATCTCTTTTTGTCATAATGGATTCCATTCAATATAAAAAAAAAAGCATTATCGTCCATACTAGTGTATAACTGTCGTGTGCAATTGAATACATTTTAAACAGGAAACAAGAATCGCTTCCTTCACTTACACACTTACTTTAGACATACTTTATAAAAAGGCTGGTATCCATTTTGGCCATTCACAAAGTTTACTTTTATTGAAGGTGTTATCTGTCATGTAACTCTACATGTCTCTATCGGACTTATATGATTTTGGGATCGTCATAACTGTTAGTTTGTAACTACCGTCTTTTATTTGATTTTGGAGAGTATTTTGAAGAGCTAGTAGACAGAATGCCGGACCTGGGTACCGTTTTACTAAACAGTTAACGCTTAAGATTTGCGTAAGTCTAGAACAACAATTCCTCTTATTTCAATTTTGGATGAAGCAATATTGCAAAGTGACAGATCATTGGAATCGTCTCTCCGATACGCTTCCAATGACGTGTCACATTGCAATATTGTACTTTTATTGAAGAAACTATCCGTGTTTATTAGTTTTGACTTGCGCAAATATTTTCCGTAAGTTGTTTAGTAAAACGGTACCCTGGTAATAGCTTCTCAAGAAAGACAACTCCTGACTTTTTCAAGCTGCACAGCATATTTAATGTTTTATGAATCAAAATTGGATCGTTCTTAATTCTTTAAAGTGTGTATACCGTGATTTAAACAAACGTTTAATCCAAAAGCGGTGCATCGTTTTTGAGATACACGGTAAATAAAATATACATGCCTAGATAAATTGAATTAATCATGCTTTCAGTATCTACTTTTAATCGTATATCAAACAGCAATATAAAAACTTGTTTCAACGACATTTTTGTTTTACTTTCAAATTCTCTCTTTTGTGAACAAGCACCTTTAACAACCTGTGATATTCAAATAAAACCGGAGCTTTTAGACCAAATAATCACATCACCTTCAGATTAAATAAAGGCTATGACGACCTTTGGTACGATATGTTTGTAATTAGGCCTCACGTGCCGGCTGTTGATTATCAATGCACACCACCTGTCTAAAGTTCATCACGTGACGCTAATAAGGCGGGAATCGCCATAGATCTAACGCCATGGAAACATTTGATTATGTTCCTTAGACCAAATCATCTGATGTTTTGCTTTCTCATACCTTTCGGAATCCTTAACATCTTAATCTAACAGTATAACTTATTTCCTGAAACCTTTCGAAATCATTATTCCTTTAGCTGGACTACATAACTTTTTTTCTTATATTTTCTGATATCACTAATGTCTTGCCCGAACAAGAAAACCTATCTTCTGATACCATTCGATACCATTTACTTCCTAACCGAACATCAAAACTTAATTTCTGATACATTCCGATATCATTTATCTCTTAACCGAACAACTTCCTTTGTTTTTGACACATTTTGATATCATTAATTTCTTACCTGAACACCTTCTTTAGGATGCCTTCCGAAATCTTTAATTTCTATATCGAACAGCATAATGTTTAACTCAACAAAGCTCATAGATTTGATTTTCATTTTGGATTAAGTTTTTTTTTCATTAATCTTCCTACTATGTCATAATTCGAATTCAGGCATCACAACATAACTGAATTATTGTTGATGCCATGTTAAGAAAGAATAGCATTAATGGCTTGCATTATATAAACATGTTAGTTCTTGAGTTTTAGTAATCAAATAATTCAAATCAAATGCAAAGCACGACTGGTGTGTTTCAAGCTATCTAGCTCAAGATGTGTTGCTTCAACAATCGACATAGAATTGGCAATGTTCTATAAAGAAACAATGAATACTCTGTTTACATTATCAAAGAAAGACATGGTCATGACAAGAAATGGATCACATCATACAAATGCACATTACACGATAAACATTTTACTTTATATAAGTCCATAAAATCTCATCGAGTAAAGTACCTAAAGGCGCAAAGCGGAAGTACGTGGGTTCTTGAGAAAGCACTTGGCTTCGGATAAAATACGCAGTTCGTATAAAATACACGGTTCACCGCTGAGAATGCCGTCTATTTACACCTGTATAATGAAACACAAAACACTTCACAAGACTTGCCACCACCAACATTATCACTGACTTAAAGGGGAATACCGATAATCCGCCATTTTGAAACTAATTCATTTGGCGGATCGTTTCGGTCGTTCACGAAACTATTTGGTGTGAAGGGCAATCCTCTCAGAAAATAAGTGGTCCAGCGGTAAAGTGTCGGCATTGGGAAACACGGGTCGTAAGTTTGAATCCCGTAAGTAGCGGGGTCCATTAAGCGACCATTCGTTACCCCACATTTGGCGGGAGTACTAGTTATTTATCCAGGAATCAGAATCGAAAATGACCTATCTAAGTTGTAGGAACTTGATTGACATTCGATGTAAATTGTTAAAAAAGTTCAAACCAAATAGCCCTTAAATATGTATCCCTCTGAATATCAAGACTGTAGCTAGTCTTGCGACTTCAATATTTCAGGTGAACATCACTTGCCAACGAATTCTAGGAGTTATCATTTGGAATTCAGATATCTAATTAAGATCAAGATCCTGAATTTTGGTCTTATATTGAAGCACAAAAATGTTCACTTTGTTGATCATTTTGAATTGTATCAACATAAGTTTTTCGATTCAAGTTTTTTTTTTTTCAAAACGAATAAAATAATATCTATCGTGAAAATGTAGCAAGCTGTTCGAAGTGCACACAGTACTGAAAGTATATTAAAGTCCCAGTTTATTAGTAAATCTAATGACCTCTTTTGAAACAGAATTTCTTATGAAATAGATGACCCACCACATTAAACCACACTATATCATGTATCAATAGTTAACTACTAAAGTCCCAGGATAAGGTTTTAGAAAATGACGTATAAGAAAAAAGTACTTAAGTTCAAAACACCATTCAAAACTACATCTTATTTCAATATTGAAATAAACAACAGTGCAAAAACACACACCATTGGAATCGTCTCTCCGAGACGCTTCCAATGGCGTGTCACATTGCAATATTGTTCTTTTATATAAGATACTTTCCACGTATATTACTTTTGACAAACTCAAATACTTTTTTATGACGTACAGTTAAACGGTACCCAGGTTTTAAGGTTACTATTGTGTTACTTGTTCAACAATTAGCAGTCTCCTCTTAACTCTTTACCTTTGTAAACATGCGAAAACCCTATCAGATCTGCTGTTGTGATATGTGACTAGATCGAAAATAGAATTGTGGCAAAAAGAGGAATTGCTTGTGACAAGCAATTTCTCCTTTTGCCACAATGCTTTTGGAAACGCGTCTGCTTTAAGACGCAAAAGTCTTGCGGTAGGTGATGTTGTGTTAAGAAGTTGAAGGCAATGTTGGAGAGTATTCAAGAAACAAAGGTGATAACAGATCCTCGCGTTTTATATAGAATTTCCAGTTCTTTCACCTGTATCGGAACTGTCTCTGGGTTAAGGACCTACCTTGTTTTGTAATGTGTTAAACAAGATACCTAGCAGCTAAAGGGGCTATATCACAAACTGGGCTGTGTAGGTAACACACGCTAAAATGTTGATTAAATATATCATCGTCAATTTATAGAGAAAAAAAAACGAAAGAAACTTTTTTCAATTTCCTTATTTTAAAGTTGTTTAACATTCTGTTTTCATTTAAAAGCAGTAAATTGAGCGTCTACGACGCTCAGTGATTTGATGCTAACATTTTCGATGATTCCATATGACGTAAATAAGGTATAGATAATGTATAAATATGAACAACGGGACCCACATGGTGATAGTATCGTACCACTTATCTATGGGAAATTCAAATTTAGATAAGTGAAATAAACCGTATAAACGGTTTAATGTATCTGCTCTATAAACGTGCTATATATCTTCACAACATGGCTGTAAGAGACGGTAATAACTGTACCAATTATCTAGTTTTGTGTAGCTAAATATTGATGGTTTCATTTTATCCGAAGATATCTTATCTTAAAAAATTAAATAAGGAATCTGTGAGATCGTCCTTTAACGTAAACAATAAAATTTGTAAATATTGAATGCGAATTCAATTTAGTATATAAAAACTACCAACGGATATTTGATATGAGTGAAAGGATTTTAGAAAATACTGCAATACCATGATATATGCATTTTCTTATGTTCTGTCATCAAAAGATGTAAAAGATAATTGATCATAAATCCACCTTTAAGATGATACTAGTCTCATTGGTTGAAGGCACATATTCAAATTATAATGCCAAGCCTCACAACCAATAGCGCATATAAAAACCTAAAAGGAAAAAAAAACTTTTCAAACACTTACTCGTCCAAGTCAAGCATTTTATAAATCCTTTTTTTCTATCACTTAAAGAAAATCCAATTCCTAGATTTTACACGAGCATAAAGCACACAATGGATACAATCTTGTAGAACTGGTTCCTAAATACGAAATGTTTCTTTGAATACCACGGAATGTTCGGCAACCAAACGTCATGTTCATTTCCGGTGTACACGTTATAAATGTCAAATCGTGTTTTCCACACCCATTCATGCTGTTCTATATACCTATTCCAGAGAGATTGTTGACAAACAATTGCGCAATACATACCTATCTCTACTCATGCACCAACAATGCATTACACACAGAATGAAACCGGTCTTAACCATTCCTTTTTCCTTAGAATGTTGGATAATCTTGTCAAAAAGGATGTTTGTGTCGTCTGCTTTCCAAGACCTTAAATATCTGCTTAATTTTGTTGATGAGAGGTACATAGAGAAGGAAACAGGTTAGATCACAGACCAGCCGCCAATTTAATTGGAGGCTGGCCTAGATCTAACCTGCTTGCGTAACCATGAAGTCGGTTCAAGCACTACATGTATAAGTGTACAAACGACTTCGTATACCAATACAATAAACATAATACAAATCATTTTGACAAAAGGATAATTTGCTCTCAAGATAGCAAATTTTTAATCACAATGATTTGAATATTCGTTTCTGAATCAGGAACTCTCTCTACGTCGAATATTTCCAAGGGGACCTTTCAACTCCGAGGTATAGAGATTATTTTGTATTATGTTTTCTATTCGCATATGATGTCAACCAAAGTATTTAATTAATTCTGACGTCGTCTTATTGGCCCGGAAAAGAGAAAAGGATTCAGGGTATTTACTACATTCTTTTACGAATATATGTCCAATTTCACCACACCTTCTCGGAAATAAACGACAACAAAATGAATTGATTATCCATACATATTCCTTCCTAGATATATCTTAACCGTTTATATATGGCGTCAAAAATACCTTGTTGTTGTGAAGATTATTAACAAATACCAGTATTGCGCTATTGCTTAACCCTTTTCCAAACAATAACGACATTTGACCACTTTGTTGCAGATGACTTCAGAAAACTTAGTGGGAAAAGGAGAAATTGGGTAACGATCAATTTTTCCTTTTCCCACAATGTTTTCTGGCCTATCAGAAGATTATTTTCCAATTTCATCACTTTTTGAAATGTCGTCTGCAAACTCTTTCAATTTGGGACAGTCGAAAATGTGTTGTTTGGGAAAGGGTTAACAACAACACATCTATGATGCAGGAGGAAATGTTGAGCTTGATATAAAAAATATAGTTGTCATCTTCTATTGTTATCAACTCGAAAAGGTTGTAAACAATTACCAATATCAGTATCATTATCAATTTACAACTTGTGTCAAGAGGCCAGCCTATGGGACAGAGTAAATTGGCTGTTTAAGACAGGTTGGCTGCTTAACACAGATTGATGTACACTATAAATCTAACAATGGGACTTTCTGTAGTGGTTGTTTAAGGCAGGTTGGCTGCTTAAAAGGGTGGCTGCTTAACACAAGTTGGACTGTATTCACAAACAGAAAAGATTGGTATATTAAACGCAACGTAGAAAAAATTTATTAAAGCAATAAGGACCCTTTCAGAAATGAAAGGATTGACTCCTATAACAGGTTATATATATTTTTTTTTTTAAAAGAGAATGAAATAAATGCTCTTTTTTTTTTATATAAAAAAGAGATATAACCATAGAATACCAAAATCAAAACTGTGAGTTATAACTGTTAAGGTTGGCTAGGAGTATATACGGAACTTTAAAACACATGTATATACAGACTTCTACCGGAAATCCAGGTTAAAAACGAACCTACAGGTATTTATAAAACGCTTGAGAAGCCTATCTAGGCTTATCAGTCGTATCTGGCGTTTCCGAGCAGGCGGTGAAGATAAGTGACCAT
Source organism: Cerastoderma edule (assembly GCA_947846245.1). NCBI lineage: Eukaryota > Metazoa > Mollusca > Bivalvia > Cardiida > Cardiidae > Cerastoderma > Cerastoderma edule. The sequence goes on from OX401411.1 coordinate 38,306,716, forward strand.
AAAGCCTTAATCCCTTTGCCAAACTTTTGAGGTTTGAGGATTCTGTGATTAGCTTCAATGCCATTGACAGGGGTTGAAGACCACCAAATACCAACCATATTTACATTGATAATGAAAATTGTTGGGTTTCTTTTGGAAGTTGATCAGATTTTATGGAATTTTGCGATTTGTTCGAATTGATATTGGTTGAAGAACGTCAAATACCACCAAAAGTCTTACCAATAATGAATGATGAAAGTGTGTATCATTTATAATTAAATCAGGATGAAAACCTTTGCAACGGAAGGAGGATTTGCTCAAGAGCAATTCCTCCTTTCGTTGCAACCAGGTTTCAAGAATTGTTTATCATAGGAATGTCCAAACGAGTTAATCAATGGTTTCCAAAAAACGTCTTTCGTATGGGAGACTAAATGAATGAAGTTGGAGTGGTGGTTTTAAAATGATTCAGGTTGAATAAAGGCAGGTTTAATTCAGGTATACAGGTATAGTTAAAGTAAATCATGATGGAAACCTTCGCAATGAAATGAGAAATTGCTTAAGAGCGATTCCTTCTTTCGTTGCAAAGGTTCCAAAAGTTATCATTCATACGAGTGGTGCCTTAAATAGTAAATTGAAATTGGTGGGTTGGAAAATATTCAGGTTGAATTAAGTCAGTCTTCTTTCAGGTGTCCGGATAAAATAATGTATTAGATAAACAAACCGGGAAATCTGTTCCAAAATCCTTTTTTGAGTTCATCGCCAATTGGCCGATCACCTCGCACGATAGTTAAGTCGGATAACATAACAGACTAACATATCAGTGGCATTTTCCCCCAAGTTTTGTTCAAGTCCTAGCTTAGAATAACTCAATAATAAACAGGCTTGGTTGGAATAGGCTTAAGCAGGTGGATCAGAAGAGTTAAGAAAACATCATGACAATCGAAATATTGCTTGCCATAGGGAATTTTACTGTTGTCAGACTTAATTCCATTGTTCAATAGTTTACAATTCTCGTCTATCTGACAATACCTACCACCTGGGCTAAAAAGGTTATTCAAAACATATTAATCATATACGAGACAATTACCCAGCATTCCATGGCAAAACGACAAGTTTGCCAGACAATGGAATTTCCAGGCCCCATAATCGGTCCAATTCTGTTTGTACACCGGAAATGACCGGAAACGAACGAAAACACAGAAAACAACAGGAACGATTGAACTAAAATAGACCCTCCACCCAACCCATGTATCAGATCACCAAGGTAAGTTATTAATTTGACTTTGTGATTGTTTGCACAGTTTCAACATGTCTTGGTCTTATTACGGCGACAGTTCACATACCCATGTGCTCTTAGCTTAAACTAGTGTTTCTGATTTCTGTTTTTCACTTTCAATAAATTATAGACTGTTCACGTCACAATACTCCCCTTTCCCCGCACTCCTCCCGCCATTTAGATAGTTGTAAAGGTACAAACATTTTACTCAAAAAGCGTGATCATACTGAGACAGACGCGTGAATCATGCAGTACATCTACTTGTTAAAATCTTACCTATAAAGCTTTCAGTCATCATAACCAGGATATATAATTAAATCACCTTCAGAGTAGCGGTAGATACCCATTCAATACCCATGAAAGATTGCTGACTTACGAACAGAACAAACCAGAACAGAACAGAACAATTCTTAATCTCTCAGGTACAATATCTACAGCATGAGGTATGAACAAGATTCAATTTTGGAGCCAAAGTTACACGTAAAGTGGTAGGGAAAAATAAAGATATATGTCTTTGAATTCTAAGATGTCTAAATATTAAAAAAAAAAGGTGAAAAATAAGTGGGACAAAACCTTTGTTGCAGAAAAAGATAGATTCATATATCTACTTACTCATCTCCCAGTGTCTCTATCACCGACATGAATGTATAATGTTATCATGGGGGTGTCTACAGACACTGGAAGATGCGCATAAAAAATATTTCATATTTATTACTTTCAACATCAATCCATGTGTTGTATATAGTAATATCGATGGTTCTACCCGGCTTTGCCAACCCTCGTGGACAGTAAAATGCTGGGATCGCCATCCAATGTTAATGAGCCGGGTATCGCTTTATAACTGAAATGTTGTTGACGCGATGTAAACGAAAAAAACACTGTTAATTACGCAGTAAACATCGTTTGTAACATATTACTCATAAACCGTTCGATAGTCATCGACAAGGTGCGCTAAATTACGCAGTCAATCTACCTGTAATGTTTAATATAATTATAGGTGTACCATGGTTTTGTGGCGAAGCGTTTCAAAACTTATGAAATGTTTCTCTTGGTCGAAAAAATAAATTTCAAATAATTCTCTCGGAAGAGGCACAACTGCAACACACTTTGGTACAGTTTTACTTAGTATCTTATGACAAGGCTTGCGTAAGATTAATACAAAATTCACTCTCATTTCAACGTGGGGCTATAAATAGTGTATAGTAACACATAAATGGAATCGCCTCTTCGAGACGCACCTAATGACATGTCGCATGACAGTATTATTCTTTCCCTTAAGATACTGCTCATGTTTATCAGTTTTGCCGTACTGAAATATTTTTCTTAAGTCGTTTAGTAAAACGCGTTCCTTTTGAATGGAACGTTGCGAGTTTTAAACCTAAGCCGTTTGTAGTACTAAATTCCAAAACGCATCTGTTCATGAATGTCCTCGTTTGCACTATATACAAGAGGTTTGTTACATTTCATCCTAAAAAAGTACCCATTGTTAAAGTTGTTACTAGGAATCACAATAAAGCGAGTCCACATGATTCCGGCGTATGTATTGCATTCTTGGATCATACAAGTTACAGTAAGACGACAGAAGTGTTAAAAACGGGACATAACCAACCAATAAACCAATTTAGCGATCAACCAATCAACAAGCAAAATAAAAAAAAAGATAAATAAAAAACAGACAAAAAGATATACTATAACTTTATGCGGTACAATTGCATTTCTTTCAATAACAATTCATCAAGCCGCCGATTATTGCTCAATAAAGCGTCTATGCCGTCTTTGTTATGATCAGTGAAAATGTAGTTTGCCACAAGATTGCTGTTCACCTATACCTTACCTATATTACCTCTGTGTTATATATAATTATTTAGTTCGTCGGAATTCTGTGAGTCATAACTGCACGGGCTTACTTGAACAGGCATCACAAAGGATTCCCCAGAAGTGGTTCGGTGTTTAACCCTTTACTTCATTATACACCATTTCGGCCTAGAACAAACAGAAGACTTCAGAAACAACTGCTTTAAGATCATATGATTGTTTGGTGTTTAACGCCGTGTCAACATTTGTTTTAGTTGTGTAACGATTTTCCTGGATCCACCAGTACTATGATAGGGCTCTGGAGTGACTTGTCGAAGGCCTCTCCCAACGAAACCAGAGCTGTATGCGAGACTCCAACCCGGAACCCCCGTGTTCTAAGTCAACCGTTCTAACCACTGGGCCACGCAGGGCCTGATAAGATTATAAAATGCTTCTGTTTACCAATATATCCTATTTACTTGATTCATACCCATTATTATAAATATGTTTTCATTTATGGTTACAAAATGACATCTGCTTTTGCCACCAATTAAGGTCGGTCATAAATTCCGAGAAATTAAGAAGCTATTGTGATAAAAGATGAATTGCTCTTAACGAGCAACTTTCTATATTTCACAATTATTTTAACCCGAAGTCACAAACAAGATTATTTGTCATTTGTTCGTGCTATATTTTGGTGTCTGATGTTGCTATCAGTTTGGACCAGTCGTGCATTCCAAGAAAAAAGTTATTAGTTCAATGGTCGTTAGAGTAATGCCCTAAATATGTTAGGAGTGACGGAATGGGGTCAAAACAAAACAATAACATGGCTGTCATCATATTAATCCTTATAGTGCTGGAAACGACTTCATGCTTAAGCAAACAGGTTAGATCCAGGCCAGCCGCCAAGTAAATTGGCGGCTGGCCTGTGATCTTACCTTTTTGCAACTCTAACTATCTTTCCTCATAAAAATTAAGCCGATTTTTAAGGTTTTGGAAAGCAGACGACACAAAACCTTTTTTTAGAAAATCGCCAAGCAATATAAGGGTTATTCACGTTCCTGCGTGTTGATTATAGTCAAAGAGTTTACAACAGATGTCTCCTCAGTCGTTGATAGAAAACGGGAGAATAAATCATATGAGCAATTTCTCCTTTAACAAAAACGGTTCCCATCATTATAAAGAGATTTGCATGCAATGAAATCATCAGGCGATTTTTTAAACGACTGGATAAAAGGGTTGATTTCTCAATATATTTTTCTCTTACAAGCTGTCTACCAATTATCCCATGCAGAGAAATGAGGATTTGCCATTCTATTTCTTAGACGCCGTTGTTGCTTTGTAATCACACACAGATCCCAATCAAGGGAAATTGGGAAAAAAGGGCATACAATTCCAATCAAACCAATTAATCAACCAATTAAAAACATCTTTAGAATGTTCTATTTATGATCTAAATAACGTAATATAGATATCCACATAACGTATTGAAAATGCTCTAATAACGTAATAGATTTATCCCAATCACGTTATTAGAATTTTCATAAAGCGTATTAAAAATACCGAAATTACGTTATGAAATCATCCAAATAACGTTATGAAATCATCCAAATAACGTTATAAATTTACCCAAATAACGTTATAAATTCACCCAAATAACGTTATAAATTTATCCATAAAACTCAACAAAACTACCCAAGTCATGTGATGAAATACCCAAATAACGTACTAGTTACATCCAAATAACGCAAAAGAAATACCGTAATGAAAACACCCATAACAGAAATGATTTTTATAATGATAACACTACCCAAATAACGTTAGAGAACTACCCATTTAATGTAATAAAAACACCCATGTAACGTTATAAAAATTCCAAAATAACGTAATAAAAATTCCCAAATAACGTAATAAAAATACCACAAACTGTCCGCATCGATAAACAGCACGTACCTTGCTTTAGAGACCCTCTCAGTTATAATTTGGGAATTATCCAATGAAGTATTTCGGCGTGAATGAATGTCGAAGGTAGAAAAGTTCTTCACGAAATAAAAACACCCAAATAACGTAATAAAAATACCCAAATAACGTAATAATTCCCAAATAACGTAATAATAATTCCCAAATAACGTTATAAAAATTCCCAAATAACGTAATAATAATTCCCAAATAACGTAATAAAAATACCACAAACTCTCCGCATCGATAAACAGCACGTACCTTGCTTTAGAGACCCTCTCAGTTATAATTTGGGAATCATCCATTGAAGTATTTCGGCGTGAATGAACGTCGAAGGTAGAAAAGTTCTTCACAAGCGAGCTGCTGGTATCTAATATATATACATGTATGCGTGAATCACAGACTCCCAGATATATAAACAGGCGGAACGTATTTCTTCCTAACCCTTTAACCGACCAACGTGGGTTTTTTTTTATTTTTTTTATTTCATTTGTTTTTTTTTATTATTTTTACTGCGCGTAATTGAAAGAGTTAACAAGTGATTATTTTAATGGCAAAATAACGTTTTACCCTTTGGTCGACCAATGCATGGTTTGTTTTTACATTTGATTTCATTTATTAATTGTCATTGTTTTGATTGATCATAGTTGAAAGAGTTCAAAATTATTCAAATAAGGAAGTCCTCATAAGAGCATTTCATTTTTCCAACAATCATTTTAATACGGCTACAATGCACAACTTGAGCACCAAGTTATCGGAGTGCTTGGTAATAGCCTATTTAACGTATTTCATATTTGTGAGTAGAACTATGCATGTTCATGTCTTCCAAATCACTCGAATAGAAAAAAACACATTTATGAATCAAATGAACTTCATCGATACTGCATTTGATACCCTTTGAATGTAAAACATCTCTTGAACAATTGAATCAATTTCTTTCAGGTTCATTTAGTGGCTGCATAACCAGTACTCTCGCCGAAATGTCGCAACCATTTACCTGCTCGGCACCTGATTGGAACCCCAAACCTCTATGTTACAAGACTGACGCTTTACCAATGGTTCAACACTATATATGTGCAGCTTAGCTATTCATGTCTATTGACCAATAATGATGCTAAAAAAAGAGACAAAAATAATGACTTAAACATTGAAAACTAACGCGAGAAAGTACAATTGTTCAAGTTTCCTTGGTAACGAGTAAGTACTAAGCGTTGAGTAGAAAGCCTGGGTTACAGACTATCAAAAATCAGAAATCACCGAGAAAGAGTTCAACTGTTTATGTTTCCTTGGTTGCGATTTAGTACTGAGCCTTGAGTAGAAAGCCTGTGTTAAAGACTATCAAAAATCGGAAATCACCGAGACAGAGAGTTCAACTTTTTACATTTCCTTGGATGCGAAATATTACAAAGCACTATGAAAACAGGATAGCATAAGTGCTATTGAAGATTGAAATTGCCGCAAGCAAATATTAAATCCAGGGCTCTTTTCTCAGAGTTCTCCTCCCCTCACCACCAAGGCGTTGCACACCTCGATTAACCCTCGTCGGTCCAGGTGTAGAGCGTCGGCCTCGGTACACGAGGGTCGTGGGTTTGAATCCCGTGAGAAGCAAGGTCCACTAAGCGACTTTTCACTCATCCGCATACGACACGAGTTGAAATCTGTAACACTGTTGTTAAAGGGAGAAATTACTCGTCTCGAGCAATTTCTACTTTTTAACACATAGTTTATTTTAAAGTCCACTGTTGTTAATTGATACACTCTATGAATTAATTGATAAGCGTTTCGACCAATCAACCTTTTGTGTGAGTTTTACAAAGAGAGCAGCTTTGGCATATGTATGGATAGTGTCCTTAAGTTAAATCCAAAACGAATTTCGCTTGGAACACACTTACAACCGCGCCTTTATTTTTCTTCACAAAACACTTAGATAATAATACGAACTAAAAAAAATGTGAAAACGAAATTACTCCTAAACTCCAGTCTATTTCTGGTGAGTATAGATAAAGGCAAACTTGAAACACAAGTTATAGAGATTTTATCTTCGATTCACTTTTAAAAGATGCAATCCACAAGATTCAGATTTTCCAACTATTTACTTTGAAACACTTTCGCAAATAACTTGTATGATATATACCGTTATGAATTAACCAAGGTGAAATGTAATCGCACAGGGATATGAAATCCGCGCATATGAAACAGATTTCTCGATCTCGGTGTGAAGCCTACCATGGCTTATCAGTCCTGGTTAATTAGCGTTTATACGCGGAAGCTCGATTCCGCGAATACCCTTTCACACTCCGTTTACATCTTAACTCTTTACCAAACGCCACATTCGACTGTCCCTAATTGAAAGAGTTTGCAGATGACATCTCAAAATGGAATGAAATTGGTAATTATCTTCTGATAGAGTAGAAAACGAGCAATTTCTCCTTTTCCCACAATGTTTTCTAGAGCCGTCTGCAACAAACAGGTCAAATGATGTTATTGTTTGGTAATGGGTTTAAGGGGCTTGTTCACAGAAGAGAAAATTATGAGAGTCGAAATAAAATGACTTTGAAACAATACAACTTTGCATTGTAGTTTGATATAATACGAGCAAAAGTAGCTGTTTGATGTATGATTAATTCAGGAGGCATCAATTGCTTTAAGTTTTAAGTATGTGCAGTTTATATATATAAGTGGTAGCTCTCAAAAGCGATGTCACGCTTTTTGGATTGAAATTCATGTAAATTCACTGATACTATACAAGCTTTAACCCTTTACCAAACACAAAATTCTCGACTTTCCCAAATTGAAAGAGTTTGCAGACGACATTTCAAAATGTGATGAAATTATAAAATGATCTTCTGATAGGGCAGGAAACATTGCGGGAAAAGGAGAAATCGCTCGTTGAGATTCGTCTGCAACGCACTGGTCAAATCTCGTTACTATTTGGTAATTGATTAGATAATTAACAGAGGTATACTCTTGCTTCAAATGACAATTCTTCAGTGCGTACCGTATTACAGTACAGATGATGTACAGTTTCAAAGAATTTTTCTCTCAACTTCCAAATTTTCCAGCATCTATGAACAAACACCTTTTACCCATTCCCTTATATCGAGGATTCAGTGCAATACTATAGCAAACGCTTTATGTTTGTGAAGCACTTACTATAGTATTGCATTGAACCCTCGAAATGGGGTATTTCCAGGGGAAGACACAAGCAAAAGCATCTGTTGATAAATGTTATAGATTATTGAAGTTCTAACAATTCCATTGAGATGTAGAGAAGAAGTAATGTTTGCAAATGATGAAATTCCTTTTTACGAGCAGATGTTCGTTTTGTTACAGAGAAGTCTTAACATATTACCACCTAACATAAAAGTTTTGCGCCTTGCAGCAGATGACTTTCAAAAGGCATTGTGGCAAAAAGGAGAAATTGCTTGTCACAAGCAATTTCTCCTTTTGCCACAATGCCTTTTCAATCTTGTTCACATATCACAACAGCAGAGCTGAAAGGTTTTTCACATGTTTACAAAGCTTTTCTAAAGTTGTCTGCTTCAAGTGAAAACATGTTGTCTGCAGGTGTTAAAGAGCTAACCCCTCTACTGAAAGAAGAATCGACACGAGTTTGTAACTAAGTAATTGATTTATGAACACCAGAGAAATGAGTTACTTAGTATGACTATTTAACGACAAATCGTCTGGTGTTCCCTATGCATTGTCTTGCTTCGCCATATGGTTGTTAAAATGATGGTTTTCACTTCCAGAATGCCTAAAACTATTATGCTTTAATCAGGGGTCAGCGCACTTTACAAGATATGAATGTAATTAAAGAGTAAGCCGCTATCTTGGAAAATGAAGATATATGAGAAAGATGTAAAAAATCCAATCTAACACTTTTCTTCATCTTCAACGATTGAATTGGCCTCAATGACCTAGACGTTTGAGCCAGATAGTTCCATCTTCTCTGCATTTCGAGCGAACTCTCAACGCGGAGATTCAGGGGATCTAAGGGTACCATTTGTCTAACTTTCTTAGGAATCATTAGTGAAAAAGAAGAAAATGCTCATCGCGCGCAATTTCCCACTTTCAACAATACAAAATATTCTATCCCACCAGAGAAATATCACTCAATTCGAATTTTGAGTTACATTATTCTTTACAAAAGTTATGAAAGTGTTATTAAAAAGTAAACCATAAGTCAATGGTGTCAAAATTGAATTTACTCGCAGATTGCAATTAAAACGTTTTAGAATATCAATTGATTGTGTTTAAATTAGGTACAATGATTTCTCATGTATCCCATTTCTGTAAGTTTAAATACACACCTATAAAGGAAAGAACCTTTATCAAAAGATATATCTTAATGATGCTGGTACACGTGAACAGCTGTTCTCTATTCCGAGAAATCTCCCATAGTCAAGATTAAGATCGGAGTCGATCTAACGGCTTGGGAGTTGTTAACGCATGACCACCTTGTGCAACATTTTTGCGTCTTGCCACCGACGACCTTTAAAAAGCGTTGTGGCAAAAAGAGAAATTACTTGTCACAATCTACTTCTCCTTTTGCCACAATGCTTTTTCAATCTATGGGCGATATTGGTGCAGGGGTAGAGCGTCAGGCTCTTGTACCGAGGGTGAACATTTCCAGGACTAACCCACAAAAACCGGCGGGATTACTGGTTAAGTATCCAAGAAGCAATCATCAAGAGTGGCTTTGAACAAGCTTTAAGCTTCCTTCACGATTGTTGTAAAACAAATACGGTGAACAGTGAACGGTAAATATCACAAAAGCAGAACTGGAATGTTTTGCACGTGTTTACAACGTTTTTATAATTAGTCTGCTTCAATTAAAAAGAATGTCGCCTGCAGGTGGTAACGAGTTAACTGGCTGGCTATCTGACAGTTCCACACTGGTTCAATGAACTATATCCCACGTATGGGAATTTCTTTTAGACTTGTTTAAAAACTCATCTAAATTGGAAGCGATAGGAAATATATGCTTTTTAATCAAAATAGGTAGAGACACCTAATATGTACTGTTGAGACCTATGCTAGAAAAAGGATAGATTACTCGTTCCCAATTCCGTAATATTCCTACAGATATAATTATAGATATAAAATCGGAGAAGACCTAACACCTTGGCTGTTAGCAGTCTAGATACCTGGGAGTTTCACAGTGGTTCAATGAACTTTTTCCTACATTTCGGAATTTTTTGGGGCGGGCTAAACCCTTTCCCAAACAATAACGACGTTTGACGACTTTGTTGCAGACGGCTATAGAAAACATTGTAGGAAAAGGAGAAATTGCTCGTAGCGAGCATTTTTTCCTTTTCCCACAAGGTTTTCTGCTCTTTCTGAAGAATATTGTTCAATTTCATCACATTTTGAAATGTCGTCTGCAAACTCTTTCAATTTGGGACGGTCAAAAATTGTTGTTTGGGAAAGGGTTGAATAAAAGAATCATCAGACAACAAATAACGGAAGGAAAGAACGAAGGCTGAAAGAACAGTCTTTTGTTATCTAGGCACGTCAACGGTTCATCGAACCCTTTCCTTCACATTGGGATTTTGTTACTTGTCTTAGTTGCGAGCATTTGCAGATAGCAAACGTGGGTATGGAAAAATAAATATTCTTTCCATAATAGGTTGGGAACTTGAGACCAATATAAGAGAAAGTAAAGACTGATCTTTTCCTAACCCTTGGTAACTCACAAGAAATGTTTATAATTGGAGAAGAACCCAACAGCTTGGCCGTCATCAGCCAAGGTATCTGACAGTTCCACAGTGGTTCATTGAACTATAGCCTTCAGATTGGAATTTCTTTGAGACTTGTTCAAGTTATGTGAAAGACTGACTTTGGAAACAATGGCCTTCCAACAAAACTTTTTAATACACAGTGTAATAGGAAGAGACCTTATAGATAGAGACCGATGTGACAATTATGATATTCTGCTCTTTTCCTATCTCCTGGTATCCCACAAGAAATGTTTACAATCGGAGACAAACTATCTGCTTGGCAGTCAACGACCTAGTTATCTGCCAGTACCGCGATTGTTCAAAGTACTATATCCTACATATAGGATATTTTAACGGTTCGAAATACAGGAATATGCAGAGATCAACAACCACAATGAAAAAAACAAATTATTTCAATAATAGGTTGAGACCAATATGATGACCTATAGATGATTATGATCTATTACTCACCAACGCAATTTTAAAAAAGAAATATTTTGATTGATTAAACTAATATATGTCTAAGATATCACACATGTTCTATTTCTACAACAAACCTTTATCTAGAATGCTCTAATTATTTAATTACAACACCACACATTTGAAACCATACATTTCCTCAAATTGGCATCTTCCATTTTCTTGCATTTAGCAAAATCACCTGTCTAGATAAATTCTATAAAAAGACTGTATATTTCTAATTAAAGTCAAAAATTCAAAATAGAATGACCCCATAATTTCGTTTTCTTCGATTCAGTAAAACACCTGTCTAAATATACTCTATGATAAATTATATATATCTATGGTCACACACATTATAGTTCGTTTCCACAATACATCTACATCAGATATAGAGCGAACTTATTTACTTGATGTTGATGACCTATATTATTGTCATTGTCATTGTTATATCATATATTCACACAAGGTTGTGTTTCTATACATATCTTCATATATACACTGTACATGTCTTCGGGACTGTCCGTCAAATATTTGCTCAAGAACACACACGGTAAGTATGTATCGAGCAATCCCGACAATGTACAACCTATTTGCGATTATTGATTTATACCGCGTCATCCCACTCTAATTTATTCTTTCATAAAGGTCAACGTCAGGTGAATTTGTCCGCACTATATTTCGATCATTCCACGCAAACTCCATATCTTAGATATCCCTTTCCTAAAGTAAATAACCTAAGCCGTAATTCATCATTTACACAGCAAAATATCTACGAATTGATACGTTTTACTATAACATCTCTATGTTTCCATACTCTTTTGTTATGGAGAAATTTCCTATTTTCCACTTCACCACGGCATTTCTATTTTTCTATAATAACCACGCCTTTACCTGGCAACGTCACCAATCTGTCTCCATGGCTTCGAGGGAGAAGGGTCAACGGAAAACCTTTAAATAGTTTCAAAATGTTAACAAAACAAAACTATTAATTTGTTATCTGTGGAAATTTTAGTTCGAATCTAACGGTTATAAGAGTGACAGAACGTCGTTCGAGCGAATGTAAGGTTACGAGTGAATATATATAATATCTTTTTCCAAACCCTTTTTGTCTGAAATAATATGAATACGAATATGAATGCCTTATTCAGACGTGATCTAAGACAGTTTCTTGTCATTACAATTTACAAACAAAACATATACTAACTAACACTACAAGCATGTTTAGAGTGGGGTTTTTTCCCAGCTTAGCTCTGCCCTCCACATTGTCAAAGAAAGATAACTGGAATAGATAGTATGTATACACATCGGAATTCATTTATCTCCCTTGCCAAATATTTCACTGGAACTAGTTCTTTACAAATTCCATTGTAGACTTAGTCCGAATGATCCAGACGGAGATATTTCATTCTACTGTGACACAGTTACAGCTTGGATCATCCGAGTTATTGTTGACTGGTCCTTATAGGAGGCCATTAGAGGCCACAATTGACAATAGAAAATCGACGAAACAAATATTTCTTTATCTATAGCGTTAAACCGATGTGAGAAAAGGACAAACTGCAAAACATAAGAATTTTATCCTTTTTCCCGTGTGGCTTACAAAACATTGGAAGCTAGGGAGAAAGATTTTATAAGTATTTCCCATCTTATAGAACTCTAAAACTGATATAGATCGAACTGACCAGCGAATTGGAATGTTAAAAGCCCTTAACGGAAGCTTACATGTTTTGGTATTGATGTGTTGGGTAGAACCATTGAGGCAAAAGAAGAAGTCCCTGTGACGCAAACAAGAATTGCTAAGTAACGTGCGATTCTTCATTTTAGGTCGACTATTCGAAGAATAAGGAGAGCTATACTACTCACCCGGGCGTCGGCGTCGCTGTCGGCGTCACACATTGGATAAGTTTTTATATGCAAGTTTGTATCTCATTAATTACTGTATGAAATGGGTTGATACTTCAAACATGGTCATACTTTAAAGTCCCTGACCAAGTTTCATATCTCTAGTTTTGAATTTAAGCAAGTTTTGCGGCCTTTTGTACTTAAAAATCTTGGTAAGGTTTTTGCGTGCAAGTTTGTAACTCATAAACTACTGTATGGAATGGGTTGATACTTCACACATGTGTTCTGGGTCATACTCTAAGGTCACTGACGAAGTTTTAAATCATTCGTATAGAATTTAATTTGCTAAGTAACGTGCGATTCTTCATTTTTAGGTTGACTATTCGAAGGATAAGGAGAGCTATACTACTCACCCGGGCGTCGGCTCATGTAACTCATAAACTACTGTATGGAATGGGTTGATACTTCACACATGTGTTTCGGGTCATACTCTGAGGTCCCTGACCAAGTTTTGAATCATTCGTATAGAATTTAAGCAAATTATGCGGTCTTTTGTACATAGAAAATCTTTAGTGTGTATGTTATTTTCTCAACAACTATTGTAAGGAATCATTGTTTGCACCCTCATATTTTAGAAACAAATAATATTTCACTGACCTATACCCCTCTCCGACATTATCGATTAGTCGAGCATGCTGACTTACGGACAGCTTTTGTTCATAGACCACTAGCCCATCAAGGGGCGATGTCTGACAAAGGTTCAAACGATAAATTACTTCTTTAATGTAAACATTAAGATGAAAATGGTGTGTCAGAAAAGCGTTTATTTTTACGTTAGCCGAACATGATTCCTACCTGTGAAAACGTGTGCATTGCACACTGTTGTTTAAAACACATGTATATTTGGTCATTTATAAACTTGTCGTAAGCCTTGAATCTTAAACGTACCTTTGTCTTTAAAAGACAAAGGTACATTTAAGATTCAAGGCTTATGATAGTAACATGTACGTTAACGTAGACGATAAGTTACGAATCCTTGTAAGACAGGCCATAGATAAATAACTTTCAAATCGAATCGTATATCGATATAGTTCATCGTTTGCTACCTCTTCCAATATGGGAATTAAAATCAAACAATATATTTATGTATGTGTTGATTTCGTTTGCTCAAGACGCAATGTAGTACTCACTGAGTGGGTTCTGCGGGGTTTTTATGTACGTCGAATCTTTTCGACATTTTGATTAATTAACTTCATTTACTAACATCGACGGAATTAATCAACACATTACCTGCTCATGTCGTAATTACAAGCAGACTTTTTTATTGACCTATTTTTCGTAATTAGCTTTTTTGGAATCTTACTCTAGAACTGTTACCGTTTGATTATTTGTATTGATCTATATACATTCATTTTTGTAACGGCTATGAATAGGCAATACGCTTTACATTTCTTTATGTAAAAACTATCACCATCTTTTAATCTAATAATTAAATTTTTAATTTAATTGAACCTTTAGGAACGGTCCAAATAGAAGGGATTTTCAGAGGAAAATTGCAATTTACTGAAAAGATATTTCATTACTATAAGAAATTATTGTGGCAGAATGAAAAATTGAACGTCTTTAAAACATTGCATTTATACCCTTTGCTAAATAGGATATGTGATTATTCACAAACTTGAAAGCATATTAATGTACGTACCTTCATATCAATGTCAGGAAACAAAATACCAAAGCTGAACATCTTAGTTCAACTGTTTGTACTTTCCAAAGGATGTCCTCCTTGAAATGTGTCGATATCTTAGTTGTTTATGAATGACTTTATTTGCTAGTCATGGTTTAATTATTCTGAAAAACTAAAACCATGGGTTAAAGTTCCAAGGGTGAAAGTTCAAGATTTTTCGAAAACCTGAAACCTGTATTACTTTATCCAGAAAAGGCACGATTGTTATAGCATTATATAGGGACAAAGAGTTTCCAACTCCTGAAAGTTAGGAATAATTCTGAACATTTTTACCCATGGAACGTTTAACTATAAGAAGATGAATTTTCTTTTTTAATTGGCGATCACAAAAGTGTATATCAGAATGCATGTACATTCGTTTTAGAGAAGGTAAAACACTGATGGGAAATATGATGTAATTATATATGACATAAGCTATGAATGGGAAACGCAGGGTCACGGAACACTACAATCAAAGTTAAACTAAAACACCGCAAACGTTGACGCGAAAACAGGTTACAATTTCGTCGTCATGACAACAAAACGGGTTCACGGTCGGAAGGTCATGACCTTTTCGAACTTACCAGGACTCGTCGTGCTCTTCTTCGTCATCCTTTGGACTCCACCCCACTTCTCGTTCGCGCGCCTCTCGCCTCTCGCGATAGGTGGACATAGTCACGTGATTGATTTGAATGCGAAACGTTGATTGGTTAGTCAGCAACAAGTAAGCACAAGTTATCTCCCTTTTAGTATGAAGATGACGTCATGATCTTGGGCGCTGTCTGTGAGTATCTGAATTCCATAGAAAGAAAATGGGGAAACCTGAGTTAAGGTGGAAACTAGATCAAATTATTATCTAATCGAATCAAGTTTGGCTAGAGAACAGTGTTTAACGCTAATGAAAGATAAACACAAGATATACATAAGCTGTACAATGTCAGTTTTCTAATACATGTACTGAGAATTAATACGCTTAATCGCTTAGAAATGAGATATTTGCAGAGTCTAAAACCTTTGCACTGCCAGCTGTCTGCTAGGGGATCATGTATTCATCTTTGTTTTCAATAATGTCCTAACTTTTCGGATGAATTATGAAATATGATAAATGAATGTGTTTGAATATCAATGCATCATCAACAAAAGGATAACGATGATAAATAAATGAAATAGTCATATCGAATCTTGCAACGGACAATGAATAGTTCAGACTCATAGCCAGTGATTCATTAAATACATTCTCAAGCACGACAATGTATATTTCACAGCTGCGTTTTGATTTAAAAATACAAATGGCTTCAAACCAGCTACAAGCAAAGCACCGACATTCTAGCAACACTTGGGCTTCGATGAAATTTTCCTTTTGCTAGCAATGAAAACAATCATAATACCGTTTACTTTTAAATTTGTAATTTAGATTGCAATACAAAAATAAACTCTATACAACCTCAAGACAACATTTTTTTTACTTGAAGCAAACGACTTAAATAAAGCTTTGCAACAGGTGGAAACCCTTTTCAGCTCTGTTGTTGTTATATATGAATACAGATTGAAAAAACCTTGTGGTAAAAGGCGAAATTGCTTGTGACAAGCAATTTCTCCTTTTGCCACAGTGTCTTTTTAAAGAAGACTGATTCAAGACGCAAAAATGTGACGTTACATGTAGATGGTTACGTGTTAACAAACGTCAATGAGCTAAAATCGAACTTACATCAAAATAAAATGGTATATATTCCCGTATTCCATCAGCCATTGAAGTATTCCAATCAACAGCTAAATACGTTTTGTAAATGCCAATCAAGCGAGAGTATGCTATGTACCTGGCATGAATTCATTGCTTCAACGGCTGTGTTAATGCATCAAAAATGTTACACAGCACTTTCGCTCCATCATATGCTCCATTCTTCGTCGGAAGAGGACTCTTGAAGCTACTGTGATAAAAGGATAAATTGCTCCCAAGGAGCAATTTATCCTTTTGCCACAGTGCTTTGTTACCTGATTTCACATACAATGTGACCTTTTCTTGCTTTCTATTGTCGTATGATATTGCTTTCGATTTGGATCAATCACAAATGTTACTAGGGGGATTTGATTAAATGCGTTTCTATACCAAAGTACCTTATGACTTATAGTTCCGTTCAAGATCGGAATGCGTACAGATTTCATACTTATCTTAAACGTCACTTTGAACACAGAAGATAAAGCGTGCTTTTGGTCGTTCTCGGAGAAACATTGTAACCTGAAAAGGCTTATCAAAGTAGTCACTTTTACGCGAAAGTCCGTTGGAATTTCCTCTCCCACTTTTTGTCACGTGCTTGTGAAGCAAGTCATTTCATATCTTCCATTTTGATCAGGATTCCAACATATTTATGCTGCAAGTCGGTCAAAAAACTTCTAGTCACGTTATGCCTGCTCTCTAAAGAATCTAATCCTTTTGAAAACCAACTGTGATGTCCATGTTTGTCTGTTAATAGGTATGAATTAGTGTATTGTTTTATCAAAGTTTAACATCGCGGCAACATTTTGGAGTTATATTGAAATGCCTGATTCGTCAACGATGGTGGAAGACCCCTTACTTAACTGCCCATGAGGGCCAGTCAAGAAGGATGGAACCATCGGCATTCCGTAAGGCAGCATTAAAGTTAAAACGTGATTGAAACAACGTGGAAAAGAGGCTTTCGAATTTAGTAATCAAACACCTTGGCCACGCGGGCAACCCTTCGCATAGATAAATTCGCATAGCTCTTACTATATGAACATTATTTCATTTTGATAAAAAATAAATCTGCCTGTTGTAAGTGCTGTAAGAGTCATTAATTTGTTTCAAGAATATGCACTTCTTTTCTCCATATCAAAAGTATCTGCGTATATTCAATGTGGCATAGGTTAGACCGCTCTTACATTTATTATTCCCATTAGCTTCGCACATTTCAAGTCATGATTCTTCAAACAAAAGAAAGTTTAGTCAATTAATATGTATGGGGACAATCTTGACAACAAATAGTGGAACAAAAGAACCTCCTTCATTTGCAGATTTGAGGATGATCAAAATAGGAACTGTTTCAAAGCTAACTCCACGAAACGAAAAGTCATTACTTTCCTGTCCAAACAGATTCGAATTTTATCAATACATGAAGGTAATACCGTTAGAGAGCAGTTCCTTCTTTTACTTCTCTTTTCACGTACTTTAGGAGTACATGCACATGAACTAAGATATCAGACGAATGAGACCCTTAGAAAATCTAGACTCCCTCTTCGGCTGATGACGGCATCGAAGTGGAATTCATCCAAAACAACAACAAGGAGCGGCATGTACTATAAATTGGAAGCAAGGAGTTTTACAGACAGGTAAAACCTCTCCCATGCCAAGTTCCAGAACGATTTGTAATTTACCAACTACAGTGCGTGTATTTTAGGCCTCTTTGAGAAGTTAAAGATGGAGTGCATTTGTTAAACAATTTCTTTTGAAATTGAAAATATATAACTGACCCGACAAATCGATTGATCGCCTGACCATCCAAGTATCTACAGTGATGTCTCGTTAATCCGAACACGTCCGTTCCCAACAGAATTTCCGGATTAAGGAATCATCCGGACTAATGAAGCAGGACCTGGTCTTATAAACATTAAGACATAAACGGTATATATGCACGTGTACACTTATAACCCTTTACCAAACGCCATATTTTCGACCGTCCCAAGTTGAAAGAGTTTGCAGACGACATTTCAAAACGTGATGAAATTCAAAAATAATCTTCTGATATGGCGGAAAACATTGTGGGAAAAGGAGAAATTGCTCGTTACGAGCAATTTCTCCTTTACCCACAATGTTTTCAAGAGTCGTCTGCGACAAACTGGTCAAACGTCGTTATTGTTTGGTAATTGGTTAGGCAAATTACTGCACTATAATTCCGTTCCCTTACAATTTCGTTCGGATTGCGAGACATCCGGACTATCGGGGACCGGATAAACGAGGTTTCACTGTAATTATATTTTTCGATAAGGGTTTTACATAGCGTCAACATTATTTAAATTATATTGCGATCCCCGACTCAAAATAAAGGATAAAGAACCCATATCTTACGTCACGTACGTACTGGTCAAGCCGGGAAAACCATCGGCATAACATGATTCAGTCGAGAGACTGCCTCTAATAAAAACAAACTCTCCCACAAACCGGGATTCGAACCCACTCAAAGATGTGCCACGTTCTGTACTGTAACTACCAGGCCATGTACATATACCTCATCAATTATCCGTCCATCCAATCAGTTGATCGACCAACATACTAATCGAAGGACTCAGCAACAAACAGACGGACGGACAGAATGATGCTTCGAAGTATATCAACAGAACACTCTGGATATCCGTCTTACTCTTCATTAGCCAAGAGATCACCTGGCGGATGGACAGACAGTCCAAGCGACCGACCTCATCAGACCGACATCTTTCACCAGATGAATCCGTCTATCGACATCCATCGAGTCATAACTTACACAGATATATATATATCGATAGATTGACAAACGAATGGACGGATGGATAAACGGAGAGAAGACGGACAAACAGACAGACTAAGAGGAACCGAAATGACTGACCGATTGATTCATTTACCGACTGGACAGAGCAGCCGGTTGACGAATTCATTGATCGATTATTTGATCGATTAACTGATCGGTTTATTGATCGATTAACCAATCGAAAATCAACACGAAAATCAACACGATCTGACTCTCGCTATTAGCCTTTATAGACCGATAGATCATCCGTAGATTGATGGCCAATGACTATGAATTAAAACTTTTATCGCAATATATTCTACAAACTTCTCCAAATTGGGATGTCACGATTTCTTTTAGCCATCTCCTTGAATGTCACGGTTTAGACACACTGTTCCATTTTTTTTTTGCTACACGCACATTAACTTCAGGCTTTGCTAAATCGAACACTACGTCAACTTATCTTCTATAATTGTGTTCTGTTTATTTTCGAGGGAACATGTCCTCATAGAAATATACAGCTAGGAAATATCAACGTTTTATTATAATTTCAAATCAGTATTTCATAGGGAAATAAGACGAATTACTATCGGAAACTAGACGCCAATTCGGATAGGATATGATTTTCGGATTACGCGTGTTGGAATAATCGGGATTCGAGTGTACTTCTTTGAGTTTAATCATGAGGAATTTTACAGAGAGAACCCATGCGTGTTAAAAGTTACTTCGAGCTAAGCAAAGCAGCGATTTTAACAATACGCACTATTTTTAGTTACTGAATTAAATTCCATAAGGCTTTTGAGTATCTAAGGTACACGGATCATTGAAATATTTTCAATGAACAAGCTACGACATATAGATTATAACTACAAACAATGTCAACACGACGATCTTTATGCAGAGCATGTGGAAACGTCGAGAAAATTCAACATCCATTCATAACATACAATCAAGTTGCACTTAAATAATTGCTAATCATCGTATCCTGATTTCGGAAGCATGATAAAAGACATGTATACGTGTTATGCAAGCGACCATGCATTATAATCAATACTCTATAGATGAACAAGTACGTGTACTGTTAAAAGGTACTGTAATCTCCTGTGGAGATATGCAGCGTTTTCGAACAATACATCAAACGCCTTTTTGGTTACAATCAGTAAAGAATCCCCTACAAAAGGATGTCAGAGATCCATAGCAAAGTATATTCCTCGGCTAACTTCTTACCTGCTTCTCATAACCCTGTACAGGGCTAGTTAATTCAATCATGCATATTGCCAAGCTTGTCAAAAAGCATTAACGGACATGTATATGAATGCATGTACATGGATATGTACTCAAAATTACCTTGTAAAACTCATACGGGCAAGTGAATGGAAAGATTAAACATTTACGGACAAGTAAATAACGATTTGATTTCGCCATTCCTGTAATATTGTGGGTACTCATTTGAATCGCTTCGACAAGAATGTCCACAATATACAGTGTCTAACAGTTATCAAAACGATTAAAGGTTTAATTTATCCTTAAACGTCCTTTATTTAAACCACGAAGGAGGTTTTTAGTTTCTTTCGTGATATTGGTTCCTAAAAATCTACGTATTTTGCTGCGAGTTTGTTTAAACGATAGAGTGCATATATGAAGGAAGTGGTTAAAACCGTATGTGTGAGAGACATAAGCCACGGGGGAAGAGCAATCTATTTATAGACATCAGATGGTTATCGGCTCGTAAAATCAGACAGGTTGATGGTTCCCATACGCTCTGTGATGACCGCTACATGAAAACGGGTACCAAAAATAGACGTTGTTTCCGGAATTTTTGTAATATTGTTGGCTCAAGAATAACCCGGATGACTCGGTTCGGGTCGTTAATCCTTTACTCCAAACAGCCTCTCTTTCTCACGCCAGCAGCAGACGACTCTCAACCAATGTAACAAATGGTTTCAATGGTTTCTAGTAACTTTAGACCACTCTAGCGGGAAAATGTTAATTGTTTCTGCTTGCTTTTTTACGTCTTCTGATTCTTTGAGTTTGAACCAGTCGCAATGTCCCCTAAGGGGAATTAGCTACCTCTACCCGGTGAAGACTAAAAAAAAAGCATCATGGTAGACAGATAAAAAAGCAATGAGTAATACATCCTTTTGTCACGAAGGTTTCCGCCAAATATCACAGAGACAATGTTGATACTCTTTCGTGTTAAATAAACCTTGTCGTCTGCTGTTGCTTTCAATTCGGAAAAGTCGAAATATTCTTCAAAATGAAGGAATGGGTCCTAGGAGAAAACAATTCAACTGAAAAGCCAGTCTTAAACTCTTATTGTAGGCAATAGTACTGATTCGGATTCAGGAATCATGGATCAATGGAACGTTAGCCATATTTACGAAATAAGGATCCTGCGTGGCCAAGTGGTTTAGGCGGCGTATTCAAAAGTCGGGGTCATACATCAGTGCTACCTCGGATTTCGTGGGAGTGTCTTCTGACAAGACACTACGGAGCCCTAGCCTAATACTGACGACTTTATGAATGCTGTAATATAACTGAAAGAATGTTGACACGGCGTTAAACTCCATACAAATAAGAACATCAAATCATAGTTAATAGCGATTTTTAACCATAAAGAAAAGAATACAAATGTTTATCATGTGTGATTATTCGAAATCTTGAGACGAATATAAATTCACCAACATTTTCTAGAAGGCAATGAGTGACAAGGTATTGTGTATATATCTATCCCAAAGGTTGCCTGTTTATGCCAAGTCCTGAACCGCCGGCTATTAATGACTAATTCTTCTGTCAAAACAAACTATAAATACGAAAATCAAAACATTTCGTGAATGACTAGCGTAGAGTGTCGTCAAAGATCCGTCTGCGTTATTCTTACAAGCTGTTTTGGAATGAAAGTTTAAGCGCCAAGTGGTTTCAAATGCTTTAAGATAGCAAACCCCATCATCACTACAAATGTCAATAAAAGACAAACAAAAATCGATTTTAAGATGTGAGAGCCGAGGGAATATGCTCCGTTAAAGATAAACGTAAACTCTCGACCCAGATGGATTTGTGGTTTGTACAGGCATGAGGATTTGACAGGAAACCTCACCAGATTACCGGAACTTACATGAATTAGATTCAAAAGAACGACCGAAATTTACCGGAAACTGTGAAAGTTTCAGGAATCTATGTAAGTTTCCGGAATCGGTCGAAATCTTAACCAGATTTCCGGAATTGGCCGGAAACCGCGTCAGGATTCCAAATCAAATAACCGGAATCGATCGATATCCACGTCAGATTACCGGATCGATTTAATTCGAATCAATTCGTTTGAAATTACCAGAACAGCCCGGAACCCACACCAGTTTACCGAAACCGGCCTGTATTTGATAGATTAACCCATGTTTATACCGAGTTGGGCTTTGTATCTGTAGACTATGTAGCTCAGACTGTGTGGAGGACTGTTGTCCAGGGGTGGAACTTCAGCTTCGGTACACAAGGGTCGTGGGTTCGAATACCGTGTGTAGCGGAATCTGCCTTGTGACCTTTATCAATCCCCATCCAGAAGGCAGAATAGAAAGTGATTTATCTAAGTTGTAAGATGTTTTTTCACAATTGATGCAATATAAATAAGTTTAAACTAAACTAAACTCAAGACTGTGTGGGCGTCCCATACTTAGGCAAACAGATGACATACGTTTATATCTGGAAAAGCTTAGCTACGTCTTGTACACACTTCACAAACGTATTCCGGCAATGCGATAAAGCCGGTGCTGAACACGTGGAGTTTATTAGCACACTTCAGTGTATATTTCGTTGGGTTCGCTGATTGTGTGTTTGTATGTGTGTTTTCTTGAGGACGTAATTCCCTCTTTCACCAGGTGCATAGCTATACGAAGAGTATACACCTACATAATGTCCCTAGAGAAATGAAAGTCTACTTGTTAGCCCTACATCGAGCGTCACGTATATATTCGTGATTTAATTACTTAACCCATAATATCTACCAAACAATAACGACATTTGACCAATTTGTTACAGACGACTTTGGAAAACAACGTTAGAAAAGGAGAAATTGCTCTTAACGAGCAATTTCTCCTTTTCCCACGAAGTGTTCTGCCCTATCAGAAGATCATTATTCAATTGTATCTCATTTTGAAATGTCGTCTGCAAACTCTATCAATTTGGGGCATTCCAAGATTGGCGTTTCGTAAATGGTTAAAGTATTTATTAAGTATACATATATTACTTGTTTAAACACCCTTAGTTTGTGCCAGATGTAACATATGAAATAAGATATTCCTGTGTGATCATGTCCCCAGACCCCTATCCGTGTGCACACTTACAAATTGGCTTAGCTACGCCCCTGACTGCAAGCCATAAACCTCATAATGACGTAAAGTTGCAATAAGACTTCAAAAACCCAATCTGGCTAACTGGTATTTTGTCTGGCAAAGTTCTGATCACCAAGTATGTTGGCCAATCAGATGTCAACATCGTTGAGCTTATACTCTAAGCCGAATACACTATGACCTTTGTTTTCTATGATTTCCTATAAATCCAAACATTTTGCACAATATTTCGTA
This sequence comes from Cerastoderma edule, assembly GCA_947846245.1. Lineage (NCBI taxonomy): Eukaryota > Metazoa > Mollusca > Bivalvia > Cardiida > Cardiidae > Cerastoderma > Cerastoderma edule. Next base: position 38,330,544 of record OX401411.1, read on the forward strand.
TGCATTGTAAATAAAGGTTTCCGACCCAAAATAGAGTATTCACTGCATTTAAATTGTTTTACCTCATAAATCGGCGAATAAGGAACCACGATTTTGAACTATGGGGTCGCTTTACCCTTTACCAAACGCCGAGATTTCGACTGTCCCAAATGGAAAGAGTTTGCAGACGACATTACAAAAAAGGTGATGAAATTAATAAATAACTTTCCGATATGGCAAAAAACATTGTGGGAAAAGGAAAAAAATCGGGCTGGTGCAAAACCTATCTCGAAAATAGGGCTTGTGCAAAACTAACATATCTCGAAAATCGGGCTGGTGAAAAACTGACCTATCTCGGAAATAGGGCTGGTGCAAAACTGACCTATCTCGAAAATCGGGCTGGTGCAAAACTAACATTACCTCGAAAATCGGGCTGGTGCAAAACTGACCTTTCTCGGAAATAATGCTGGTGCAAAACTGACCTATCTGGAAAATCGGGCTGGTGCAAAACTGACCTATCTCGAAAATCAGGTTGGTGCAAAACTGACCTATCTCGAAAATCAGGCTGGTGCAAAACTAACCTATCTCGGAGATAGGGCTGGTGCAAAACTGACCTATCTCGAAAACGGGCTGGTGCAAAACTAACATATCTCGAAAATCGGGCTGGTGCAAAACTGACATATCTCGAAATCAGTGTTCATGCAAAACTGACCTGTCTCAAGAACAAGTTTAATGCAAAACTGAACTGTCTCGAAAATTAGGGCTAGCGTAAAAGTGAACTACCTCTACAATAGGGTTAGTACAAAGCTGACTTATCTCGAGAATAATGTAAGTGCAAAACTGGATTCTGTCAATAGTAGAGTAAGAGCAAAACTGGACTATAGTGAGATTCGAGTCTAGGCAATAAAAATCCGTGCAAAGCTGAATTATATATATAATTGGTTATGTCTTGTTTCCAACCCTCTCACATTCTTCAGAATATTTACACTTTTAAGGGGATTAGTGGGGTTATCATAAGGTTTTTTAACCGTATTCAAAAAAGAAATTGTGGCCTCCGCGGATAAGAGGTTAGAACTTGAAATCGCATGTCACCTTTCCACATCGATTCAAATCTCCTTTTTCTCTTCATAACTGTATTGGTAGAATGAGATATCTTAATCTGAATCATTCGTACAACACGTTCCATCGGTTAAAGCAAATTCCAATTCTTCAGTTCTTTCAGTACTTTCATTACAAATTGGGACCAGGCACTTGAACATCGATTGAGGGTAAACTGTCTGATAAAACCATCACTTTCCTTATCTTCACACGTGGAATTATCTGAATTTTCGCCCAAAATTACCGTTACAATCCACAGTAGCCTGGTGGAGCCTGGCCCGTTCGTATACCGCGAACTAGTGCGGGTATGCATGGGCCAGGCATCCAGGCTACAATCCATAGGTAAGCTGGTCCGCCTTACGCTTCCTATTTTATATTGCAGACGAGATTTGATAACACAGCAGCAGACGAAATACAGAAAACAGTGTGACTTGAAGGACTATTTGCTCATCATGAGCAAATTCTTCTTTTGGTCACTTTGTTTTCAATGTTTTTTCATTTAGTTATCTGCGTTGCCTTTGGGTACATTGGTCTGCCTAGCGCTTGATATCTTTTAATGCAGGCGAGATTTGATAACATTTCGGCAGACGAAATACTGAAAACAGTGTGACTAAAAGGAGAATTTGCTCATCATGAGCAAATTCTACTTTTTGTCACATTGTTTTCAATGTTTTTCCAACAGGTATCCATATTTTCTTTAGGTGCATTGCTCTACTTGACCATGTTGCAGACGAGCTTTTATAATACATCAGTAGACGGCAATTTCCCCAAAATTGAAAAGAGTGTCATGAAAAAATTCTGTTGTTGTTTTTTTTTCACATTTTTATCAATATTTTTTTTTCAATTTTTCAATTATTAGTCATTCACATCTTCACACCTTCTTTGACATGTTTTTCAACATGAATTGTTTCAATGACATTATTTTAACTTTCATCATTTTTCGTTCTGTTAACAACACCTTGTAACCCAGAATAGGGAAATACATTATTGAGACAAATTACTCGAAAAAGCGGGAAAAGGGTCGGCTCTATACAGATACTAATCGACTATCCATGCGTAACGGATTACTTTTCTCAAAGACAGGAAAGCTTTATTCCGTATGTTGATTTCTGATCCCCTACCAAAGCTACCATAGACAAAGACAGAGTTAATAATCATCAGTTCTTTGTCTAGAAATAAGCTAAAGCTGTGGTGCCGAGTACCATTCTATCTTTGTTTAGATGTGTAACGCGGACAGAAAAAATAAATCAATTTACAGTTTATTTCATTCACTCAGCACATACATTTGTGATATGAGGTACACATACAAAGTCCAGAGTATGTAATCGCTCCAGTCGGTTGGTGAAATATTTGTCGACATGATTTTTGTTCAATTTACCGAATACGAATTGCTGTTGGGTCGAAGTTTTTGCGTTTATTTTTATTTTTAATCCTTTTGCCTTTTAAAGAAAAAAGGAACAAGTAATAAAGTAATGAAACAAACATAACGCAAATAATACGCCATTTTGAAACTCATTCTTTCGTCGGGTTACTTCGGTCATTCTCGGTAAACATCGGTCGGAACCGGATCTATTCGGTTTGATGCGAATAACTGCGGCGGAGACCCATGTTTAATGCGAAAGGTTCCGACCCAGACCGACGTATAACGAGACTGCCCGAAGTAATCAAACGAAGGAATGAGTTTCAAAATGGCGGATTATTGGTATTCCACCTCAAGACCGAATGATATTGGCTCATCTACAATCTATCAACATCCGCATTATAAAACAAGCATCAAATACAGTCAATTATAAAGTCATATACAACCAGCAGAAAGAAATCAAAGAGTTTCACATTTCAACGTACATGTACATGTAGATGATTTGACAGATTGCGGCGACACACATTTACTTTATACATTTAAAAAGTGTTACTCAACGAACATGCACATGGTTTGACGTGTAAACACATTACTCATATCCAGCAAAAACTTTGGGCCGTTGCTCATTGCGCAATACATGTTTATAGACCATGCGGTAGAATGGTAGGGCCTTGTGAGTAAAAGATATACACAAAAGCTGGAATGAGAAAAATAAGAAAACGACAGCTTAACATGGTATCTTTGTATAGGGTTCGTCGTTTTCAAGAATACAACTGTACATAGCTTGTATATCTCCCAGTCATAATGTGTACTAATTGTTCGAGAGTATCAACTTGAACTATTGGGAGGTTATTAACCCTTTCCCAAGCAATAACGACATTTGACCACTATGTTGCAGACGACTTTAGAAAACGTTGAGGGAAAAGGAGAAATTGCTCGTGACGAGCAATTTTTTCTTTTCCCACAATGTTTTCTGGCCTATCAGAAGGTCATTTTCCAATTTCATCACATTTTGAAGTGTCGTCTGCAAACTCTTTCAATTTGGGACAGTCGAAAATTTGTTCTTTGGGATAGGGTTAAACGAGTTTTCCATATGCAATAAACAAGAACCGATTTCATACTTTGATATTAATTTCATGACATATATTTTAATGTATTTTTGTAACTCTCTTGAGCTTTGTATTTTCCTTTGCTCATCTTAATAATATATCATTTTTTGTTCTATACGATGAAACTTGAATAAAACAAATACTTTGATTCAAACCTTATTTTGATAAATTTCGAATGATTCATTGTGCACCCGCAGCCATTTTGATGACCACTTTTTTTAGATTATAATCTGCCAGAGTAGAACATACACAATCCAAAAGACAACATGCATAGCTATGGTAACTGGAAATAACCTGGCACTATCAAATTCATGCGTACTTCAAATATACATGTACCAAGATCGCTATCAAAATATACGATATAAAACTTAAAATCTCAACTAGATAATTATTTTTCTTAAGGAAGATTTAAGGTATATGTAACTAATAACACATCTCTGCCCACTGTACACGATTCTCTTTTCAAGGATAAAGATAGGTCAAGGCCACAAAGATAATGCACTTCTTTTTTGACATAACATAAACTCTATGTTTAGAAATATTAATTACATCGAGATGGGATATCACATATCTAAGCTCCCAAGATCCCCACAAATAGCCTGGGGTTCTTGCCTTATACCCCACACTAGACTTAAGCTGGGTTTGATGCACGGACAAGGACCATTGGCTACACAATAAAGAACTGCAAATTGATCTTGTTGTGCTGTTGTTTCCAGTTCTCATAACATTCTATACCACAGTTTCATTCCTGCAACACCCCTATGTTACGTCGCGCAGCTGTGTGGAGTACTTCCGGGTCTTACTTCCGGTTCGATATTTTAGGCTTAAAATGACTCATATTGTGTAGGGTAAATACATTGAATATTAATGAAAATGCTGTCTCAATGTAGTTACAAACACTTGCTATCTAAATAAAGGGGTGCCTTTCACTATCAAAATAAAGTTCTTTGTTGCACATCGGAACCACTTGGCAATGAGTTCTTAACTTTTTTCGGTAATTCGAATTTGGAGTTTTCGGGCATCATTTTCATATTACCACAGACAACATGCATTTACATGGTAACCATATACAAATCGAAATTGTAATAACTTAAATCATCCTTCTCTGCGCATTTTATTGATTGCCAAGAATCTCATTACATTAACACAGGCAAAATATGATACTTAACTAAGCCTTCGGAAATAAACAGCGAAAAGCATAAAACACTATATAATACAGACCAGCAACTTTGAAAAGGTGTGTAGTCTACCGTCATCTTTATTAGTTAGCTTGTCAAATAATAAAGCCACTGCGACGTTTGCTTTTGGTCTTTAGAATGACCACGCACATCATCGTACTATCAACCTTAATGCCACACACTTTATTTTACCAACGTAATGGTCCCATTTCAACGCTTGTGAGAGTACATCGAACCTGAGGAATCTGTTCGACATTCCATATGACATAGACTTTTTGACATGGTTTATTAATCGATCGACTACGAAGAGTTGTTTTGTACATGGAAAAGCAATCAAAGGCCTGTAAAAGCATCAAACAATCACCCAGATACGTGTATATACGACAAATGCTTGGAGAACTTGAGTTGAAGCATGTTCTTTTTATCTGTTAGGGCTTTATATCGACTCCCAATCGCTTAAACTTCTAAACAAGCCAGTCAGGCAGGGTAAAAACCGAAAGTGACCAAGGAGGCCCCCTCTCATGATTATCTAAATCAAACCTACTATGATTTTAACCCGTGCGGGGAGGGGTCATGCGATTCCGAAAACTGTGCTTTATGAACGCCCTACAGTTGCGTAGGCAGCTTTGTTACGAATTGAATATTATTGACGGAAACTGCTTAAAACAACCACATCAAATCCACAAGCCAACATTTACTTATACCATGTTCATGGAAACGACGTCTGTCATTATTTCAACTCATAGGCGATAATAATAAAAATAGAGACTTTATTTAACGAGGTAACCTATTTGACAACTTAAACTGACAATCTTCCATGAGATCATTTCTAGCCAGTCACCAGTTGTTGTTTGATTTATATTTGAAAATGGCAAAACTCACACACACAAACCAACACCTTTCCGTCTGACAATTACTTAAGATCGTTCGAAAGAAAATATGTGAAAACTTCGCACCGAGGAAAAAATGAGTCATTTTCAATTGTCCGAGAGGTTCCGAAATACCGTCTGCTCATAGACACACGGTTTGTGCCACGGAAGCAACAGCATTATTGCTAAATAAAAAACAAGAAGCTTCGAAACGTATGATTTCTCGAGATAAATGCGTACAATCAGCGTTCTCTATGTTATAACGCATGCCTCAACGTTGATTCCGTTTCCATGGCGACCCGAGAAATACTATCTACATGGAATGCACTGACGGTAAGAGTAGGCCCGTCTGCATAGTCGATACCTAGTCTAGCCTCAGAGTTGTTATTGTGTTATTGAATCATTTCGAGAATTAATCCTTAGAATGAACGGACTCTTTCGTAGCCTGTGGTCCTTGGTACCCTTTTACTAAACCACTCATGGTAATTATTTGCGTTAGTCGAAACCTCTAAACATAAAAAGTATCTTTAATGAACATACAATATGATCTTGTGATAAGTCATTGCAAACGTCTTGAAGAGACGATCCCAGTGATGCATCCCTATGCAAAATGATGCATCCCTATGCAATATTGATTGGCCAATATTGAAATAAGAGTGAATGTTGTTTTTAACTTACGCAAAACCTTTAGCAAAAAATGACTAGTAAAAAGGTATCCTGACCCTTACGTATTATACCTCGCACTAGGCCTGGTGGTATACGAATGGGTCTGGGTACCGTTTTACTAAACAACTTAAGGAAAATAGTTGCGTAAGTCATAACTGATACACATGGGTAGTATCTTCAATGAAAGTACAATATTTCAATGTGACACGTCATTGGAAGCGTCTCGGAGAGACGCTTCAAATGTTGTGTTACTTTGCAATATTGCTTCACCCAATTTTGAAATAAGAGGAATTGTTGTTTTAGACTTACGCAAATCTTAAGCGTAAACTATTTAGTAAAACGGTACCCAGGACCCCAGGCTATCTTGTCCGGTGCTTTGGTTAGGTTTATTGTAGTCCAAAGCCGTTCTCAACGATTTTACAGTTGTTTCGCGACTATGAGCACTTGTAATGTAGTAGTAGAGCGTCGACCTCTTGTACCTATGGTTCCAGGTTTGATCCCCGCGAGACGAAGATACCTGGTCTAACCCACAAATTAGCACGAGTACTCGTTTTATATATTGGAATCTAGATTGATGAACTCGACTTATCTGACAACCGATGTGAACGAATAATTTCAAATGGAAAAAATGGGGGTACTTGTTTCTATTTGTGAAGTCTGTTTTAATCATGAGGAAAGACCAATCAGTCGGAGTACAATTGAAAATGGATGACAAAATCAAAGTCGAGTATCGATTTGTCCAAACCGATTGATTATAGATTACGAATTTACGATAGAATTATTTACAAAGTGATTTCTATTGCTTCGTTTACAGTTGTTATGTGTTGCAATTGAAAGAAAGCAATAATAACCAATCATGGGTGGAAATGCTTTGTTGTTGCCCTACTTGTCGACCGGCATAACGAGTCGTTTGTTAGTATAGAGTTACAATAAATGCCTTTAGCCTTTTATTATATCCAGAAGTGACGGGAATCGGAGGTCAAGGTCACAGGATTATCGGAGGACCAGAAATATCAGACGTTTGACAAATGCTCATGCAAATCGATCGATTTTAGATTACTTCCGAGGGTCGAGGCATAACTAACATGGGCATACACTCAACCTGTCCGGTGCAAGTCTATGCTGAGCTTAATTTTGCGGTTATGCATTCTGTTTATAGAACGCCTACACTTTCTCCAAACTCTCATTTATGCCTCAAAACACAACGTAAAGGTGTCAGTCGCAAGTCTAAATCAGGTTTAATCTGTGGTTATGCAGTCTGACTATAGAATGCTTGCAATTCTCCCAACGCTTTATCCTTCAAAACACAACGTATAAATGTCAGTTGCAAGTCTAAATCAGGTTTAATCTATGGTTATGTACTCTGTCTACAGAATGCTTGCACTTTCTCCTGACTATCATTTATCCTTCAAAACACAACGTATAAATGTCAATCGAACATCATGTTCAATCCTTGGTTATGTGTTCTGTCTATAAAGTACTTACATTTTCTCCTTACTTTAATTTATGGTTCGAAACACAGCGTATGAATATATATCGCAAGTCTAAATCCAGTTTAATCTATGGTTATGCATTTTGTCTATGAAATGCTTGTACTTCACTTACATATTATTAATACGTCAAAACACAACATATAACAATCTGTTGAAAGCCGGTTAAACACGATAATGCAGACCTCTTCGGAATCATAATGTTTTCTGAACCCATCAAATGTTCATTTGCATTTAGTAGTTCGTGATATGGTCAAGATATGTACTTGTCCAGTGTTGATATCTACTGTAGTATTGTTAACAGATTGTTAACCATGGTCAAGATATGTACCTGTCCAAATGTTGATATCTACTGTAGTATTGTTAACAGATTGTTAACCATGGTCAAGATATGTACCTGTCCAAATGTTGGTATCTACTGAAGTTTTGTTAACAGATTGTTAACCATGGTCAAGATATGTACTCGCCAAATGTTGATATCTATTGAAGTATTATTAACAGATTGTTAACCATGGTGAATATATGTACTTGTCCAAATGTTGATATCTGCTGAAGAATTGTTAACAGATTGTTAACCATGGTCAAGATATGTACCTGTCCAAATGTTGGTATCTACTGTAGTATTGTTAACAGATTGTTAACCATGGTCAAGCTATTTACTTGTCCAAATGTTGATATCCACTGTAGTATTGTTAACAGATTGTTAACCATGGTCAAGATATGTACCTGTCCAAATGTTGGTATCTACTGTAGTATTGTTAACAGATTGTTAACCATGGTCAAGATATGTACTCGCCAAATGTTGATATCTACTGTAGTTTTGTTAACAGATTGGTAACCATGGTCAAGATATGTACTCGCCAAATGTTGATATCTATTGAAGTATTATTAACAGATTGTTAACCATGGGCAAGCTATTTACTTGTCCAAATGTTGATATCTGCTGAAGAATTGTTAACAGATTGTTAACCATGGTCAAGATATGTACCTGTCCAAATGTTGGTATCTACTGTAGTATTGTTAACAGATTGTTAACCATGGTCAAGATATGTACTTGTCCAAATGTTGATATCTACTGTAGTATTGTTAACAGATTGTTAACCATGGTCAAGATATGTACTCGCCAAATGTTGATATCTATTGAAGTATTATAAACAGATTGTTAACCATGGTGAATATATGTACTTGTCCAAATGTTGATATCTGCTGAAGAATTGTTAACAGATTGTTAACCATGGTCAAGATATGTACTTGTCCAAATGTTGATATCTACTGTAGTATTGTTAACAGATTGTTAACCATGGTCAAGATATGTAGTTGTCCAAATGTTGATATCTACTGTAGTATTGTTAACATATTGTTAACCATGGTCAAGATATGTATTCGCCAAATGTTGATATCTACTGTAGTATTGTTAACAGATCGTTAACCATGGTCAAGACATTTTCTTGTCCAAATGTTGATATCTACTGAAGTATTGTTAACAGATTGTTAACCACGGTCAATATATTTACTTGTCCAAATGTTGATATCTACTGTAGTATTGTTAACAGATTGTTAACCATGGTCAAGATATTACTTGTCCAAATGGTGATATCTACTGAAGTATTGTTAACAGATTGTTAACCATGGTCAATATATTTACTTGTCCAAATATTGATATCTACTGTAGTATCGTTAACAGATTGTTAACCATGGTCAAGATATGTACTTGTCCAAATGTTGATATCTACTGTAGTATTGTTAACAGATTGCTTACCATGGTCAAGATATGTACTTGTCCAAATGTTGATATCTACTGTAATATTGTTAACAGATTGTTAACCTTGGTCAAGATGTGTACTTGTCCAAATGTTGATATCTACTGTAGTATTGTTAACAGATCGTTAACCATGGTAAAGATATGTACTTGTCCAAATGTTGCTATCTACTGTAGTATTGTTAACAGATTGTTAACCATGGTCAAGATATGTACTTGTCCAAATGTTGATATCTACTGAAGTATTGTTAACAGATTGTTAACCATGGTAAAGATATGTACTTGTCAAAATGTTGATATCTACTGTAGTATTGTTAACAGATTGTTAACCATGGTCAAGATATGTACTTGTCCAAATGTTGATATCTACTGTAGTATTGTTAACAGATTGTTAACCATGGTCAATATATTTACTTGTCCAAATATTGATATCTACTGTAGTATTGTTTACAGATTGCTTACCATGGTCAAGATATGTACTTGTCCAAATGTTGATATCTACTGTAGTATTGTTAACAGATTGTTAACCTTGGTCAAGATGTGTACTTGTCCAAATGTTGATATCTACTGTAGTATTGTTAACAGATTGTTAACCATGGTAAAGATATGAACTTGTCCAAATGTTGATATCTACTGTAGTATTGTTAACATATTTTTAACCATGAACATGTGCAAGTAGAACAAACGATGTTACGGCCAATCATAGTTGACGAAATATCCACAAATCCACGACCAGGAGGTAGCTTTGTTTGTACAGCAAAAACAAGTAATCTGAATTCGCTTTTGATGCAATAAAAGTATTCCGCTTACCCTTATATGATGGTAATGGTTTGGTCTATTGTGGCATTGACCACAACAGCTGACACAAACGTTTCATAAAGATTATCACATCAACACATATGTCGTTTATATTTTCCAATCGTATCTACTCAGCAATCCCCGGCTTTTGTCGGGGATTGCCGAGTGACACGATTGCAACCGGACATGGTCTTCGTTGCAATCTGAACACATCGGGTTTATCCAATGTTATGTGTACTTCACAACTCACGGAAATACCCGAGTTGTTCCGATTGCCTTCTTGGCCCCCATATTGCCGGACTACTTTCAGAAGGGCTCCCTATAATTTCCGAGGTTACTTTTAGAAATGGCCGAGGTGTTCCGATTGCACATGACCTTGACCGAATACTTGTGTTATTGAGTATAAACCATTGACAAACCATCGTCACGAGCAACTAACTATTGTGTTTTAAAGGTGCTTATACGCAGATGTGAGAAAATTTGGAAGTCAAAAATAAATTTCTTCAAAACTGCTCAACAGCTCTGTACTGTAATGCGATACACAATGAAGTAAAATCATAGGCAGCATATTTGATTGTTTTAATCCTTTAAGGTGTGTGTACGTTGAATTAACATTTTTATCGTTTTATAATTGTACTATTATATATTATGGGTTTTACATCACATCAACATTATTTCAGTTACGTAGCGATGCCCGACTCTTAATGATGGAGGAAGACCCCATACTCAACTGCCCATAAGGGCTGGTCAAGGCGGGTAGAACCATCGGCATTCCGTAAGTCAGTCGGGAGACTGCCTCTCATGAAAATCCATATCCCTCTCAGGATTTGAACCCACGCTGAGAGGGGCCATGTGATTTCAAGTTCTGTACTCTAACCACTAGGCCACGGAGGCCCCTTTATAATTGTAAAAGCGCGTCATCGGTTTTGAGATATTGTGCTTATAAACTATACATTCTCAAATAAATTGACACTTCCTAAACTAATGATATCGGCAATGCCTACTTTAAATTGGATATCAAACAAAAATACAACCCATGTATTGCTTCGACGACGTTTTATTTTGACTATCAAATTTTCTCTCATGTGAACATTTTATTTGACTAAAGTTTTCTCTTCTGTGAACTAGCACCTTTAATGTTTTATTTGTTTTTGTTTGTTTTTTAAACCGTATGCTTCGATTGTGAAAAAGCGAAGCGTTTTGGGGCTAGGGGATAGAAGCAAATTCTGACAGAGCGGATAAATACAAAACGCTAGCCAGGAGAATGTCGGGGATAGCGAAAAACAATATTTTAAAAGCTACATGACCGTATCTTAAAGTTTGGCACCCTTTCAAAGTAATTCCAGTTTAAAACGAGGGGATTATCTTTAGCGGATGTCTGCAAATTTCTCGGATTATTGCAATTCTAAATCGGGAAAGGCCAGAAGAACTGGCTTGTGTTCCCTCATTTTGGGGTTTATTGGAGATCTTTGGAATCGATGTCTTAGCGTTCTGAAACCCCCGAGCTTAGTATGCAGTGTCCAAGTGGTTTACCCTTTACGCCAGATTTTCGATTGTCCAAAATTGAAAGAATTTGCAGACGACATTTCAAAATGTGATGAAATTGAAAAAAAAATCTTCTAATAGGGCAAACCATTGTGGGAAAAGGAGAAGTTGCTCGTTAAGAGTAACTTCTTCTTTTCCCATATTGTTTTCAAGAGTCGTCTGCAACAAACTGGTCAACGTTAGTTATTCTGGTAATATGTTAATTTTGGGAATTCGAATTAAAGTGGGTCCAGGTACGATTCTCAAGCATGACCAAAAATTTAGTTGAGCTTAGTTTAGCCTTACTTAATTTACATAGAGTGTGAATCAAGTTTTTTTTTCTACTTCGACTATTTTTTTTTTATAACAAGACCTGTATAAGGTGGGACACACCACTATATACAGGGTTTACTCTAAATGAAAATACCACATGGAAAAATCAACTCAACATGAGAGATGATATTTTACTGTTATTTTACTATTATTATTATTGCTCTATTATTTGTTGCAGACGACATTTTAAAACGTGATGAAATTGAAAATTAATTTTCTTATAGCGCAGAAAACATTGTGGAAAAAGGAGAAATTGCTCGTCATCGAGGTTTCAATGCAATACTATAGCAAGTGCCTCATGTTTGTGAAACTCTTATTATAGTCTTGCGTTGAACAAACGAATTGTGAAATTGTTCTTTCCTGGAACATTAACTTTTCAATTTACGGCTGTATTACACTCCAGTCAATACTAGTTAGTTAACATGTATAAAGGTATACGTAGTAAGCACACTCCAGTTTGTTATATCCCACATGCAATACATCCGCGTTTTATTAGTTCCTTCGTTAACCCTTTATCAAATTGTCTACTGTTTCAAATTGAAAGAGTTTTCAGACGACATTTCAAAATATGATGAAATCGGAAAATAATCTTCTGATAGGATAGAAAACAGTGTGGGAAAGGGAAGAAATTGCTCGGCACTTTCCCTTTTTCCCACAATGATTTCCAGAGTCGTCTGCAACAAACTGGTTAAATGTGGTTATTGTTTGGTAATGGGTTAATTCATATCATGGTTCCGCTTTTCATTTCCTCAAATACTATAGACATGGTTCCAAAGCAAAAAGCCCTATAATTTATGCTTGAATGCAGAATGCACCTGAGCGGCTCCAGAATGTATTTTGGTAACTTGGGATAGCATGCCCACGGATCGTATATGCTGCGGGGCCTCTACATTCATCTAAGGCAAACTACTACACCGCTTGAAAAGCGTAGATCTATGCATACTCATATTACATCGGTGGGTTAACGTCAATTTTGTATTAGCTAATGGCTACTTATAGGACGGTAACTTGATTTAAAGTCTCATCCAAAGGACTGTCTCTTTCTAACTATTCTATCTATATATCTATATAACTCTATCTCTACTCGTCCCCCTCTCTCTTTCGGTGAATTTATGTTTGATTTCCAGTGGCGGGATCCGGGATCAAACCCAGGAACCTTAGACTGTGGGTCGAGCACTTTACCACTCGATAACACGTACCAGGCATGTGCCTTGCTCTATAATAAGGGCCAATGAAAAGAAAATGCACTATTCCAATTGGAAATTTGAAACTTCTTAAGAATCATGCAGTTTTCCCAAGTATTCAAAGCCATACCGGCTTTTTGGTATCCCAATTCAGCAATTCCAGCGATAGAACATCCTAAAACTAACAGGCCTTTGCCTTTTCCACCAATTGTATAAAAGAGACTCTGTCTACATGCACGTAGGCCGAACACAATACATATATATATCTAGATCAACACATTACATGATATGCTCTCGCTGTTTGTACTCAGACTGTTTTAACCCTTATAGCGCTGGAGCCGACTTCATGCTAATGCAGACAGGTTAGATCCAGGCCAGCCGCCAAGTGAATTGGCGGTCGGCCTGTGATCTCACCTGTCTGCTACTTTGAGTATCTTTTCTCATCAAAATTAAGCAGATAGCTAAGGTTTTGAAAAGCAAACGACAAAAAATATATTAAGAAAATTACAAAGCATTCTAAGGTTTCAGATTTGGCAACTCTTGATGAATTAAACATATTGAAATAAATGAATGCAGTAAACAAATATATTTGCCTATTTTCGTCAAATCAGCTTGAGAACACTACAGAGAAACAACATGATCTTTGTTTGTTGTATGTATGGTGTTTAACGTCGTATCAACAACTTTTCAGATATGAAACGAATTCCATGGATCCACCAGTTCTAGGCTAGGGCTCTGAAGTGACTTGCCAAATGCAATACAAGAGGTATCGATGGGGTTCGAACCTCGGACCCTTGAGTCAGCCAATTTAACCATTGGACTACGTAGGACACGGCATGCTATGTGTGACAAAATGGTGAACAATTCAGACTTTTGTCACAATGGTTTCTAGAAGAGTTCTGAAGCGGATACGTCGAAGTGAGGTTTAATACAGACGAGGGACAAGACGCTAGTTAGTGATACCAGAAAGCCTAATTTACAAAACTTCCCACCAGGGACCATGTTCTCGAACCATACGTAAACATAATATCTTAAACTCAAAGTTCTTGCGACATTTTGGGTCTAATTATAGGCACCGAAATTAATTTGTTAACAAGAAAGGAACTGAAAACTGATAACTTTCCATTTCATCGCAATAATTTTAAATTGAAATCGTCCACTTAGTGTCCTACTTTATGTAATCTGCCAATTTGGATTTCTTAAAGTGCAGGGAAATTTAATTATTTGAATGTGACAATTGACTGATGTCTACTATATATACAAGTATCACACATGTATGAGGTGTATCTATGTTTTTTGTTTTATTTTCCTTGATGATGCATCTCCTATCTTGTATTTGAAAACATTTTCTTTACTTTTCGTACTACTGTTTTCTTTCTATAGCGCTTCTAATGAATATGGTTCTTTGTGGATAATTCATATATGTTTCAGGAGAAACCTAGTATATTGAATTTGTCAACCAACATAAGTGATGTACAGACAATGGGAAGAATTCTGTGTAGAAAGAATGCAGAGAAGTATCAGATTATGGGTGATATTTTTACATAAGGAAGTTGATGCTGACAAGATAGTCTCCTTCCAGGTTTCATTCTGTTTTTCTTATTTTTTGACAAAGTAAAATAAGTAGGTTATTGAGGAAAATAAAGTCTTTTGTTTTAATGCTTCCTAGCTTGTATTATAGATACATTCGTGAAACGAGTGAAAAATGCATAGAAAACAACAAGTAATTAGTTGCTGCCATGAATTTTGATGATGTACATGTCATAGTATGTTTTGATAGAAGGTAGAGAGTAAAACAATATTAATCTGAAGATTGACATCTTTGACAAACATATGGCCGAAATGAAAAACTTCTCATTTAATAGTAGGAGTGTTGCACCTTTCACATTCTTTTTAAAACATTTCACTTTAAAAATGGCTTCATACTGAAAGTCAGTTGAGTTTCTTGTGTTGAAATTGGCTTAAATAATAAGAACTTCTGTGTGTGTACATAGCTAGCAGTATATTATTTTTCTACCTCTCTCCAAAACAATGATTTGGTTATTCCACTGTGTTATTTAATTGTTGTTTTTCTTTTCTGTTCTTATTTTATAGCTAAATTTATATCTATGATTAAATGTCTTAAACCATGGGGGACCAAGCATGTGACGGATGTCTTGCAGGACAGTCTTTTGCCACATGAAAGCGCTATAGGTACCAGTCTTTGTATTTTTACGAAAATAAGTCAACTTTTCCCAGAGCTTCAGAGTTTTTTTAATAACTCTTTTATACATGGCTGAAAAAATTTCATTAACTTCTATGAATGTCCAGGGTTTAGGCGACAAAAGCAAAAGAAAAGATGTGTTAAACTTACTTAAAAGTAAAAGATACTCTGTATGCTTTCTGCAAGATACCCATTTTACAGTTACTGAAGAGGCTTACATCAGGAGTCAGTGGGGCTATGATTGCTTCTTTAGCAACCATAATACACAGTCAAGGGGGGTAGCAACACTTATTAATAACAACTTTGATTGCAAAATTATGAATACAGAAAAGGATACAAACGGTAATTTATTAATTCTTAACTGCAAATTTGGGGAGAAAAATGTAACACTTATCAATATTTATGGTCCTAATAGAGACAATCCTGCCTTTTACCAAGATATAATGCAAAGAATGACAAACTATGAGAATACTTCATTTATTATAGGGGGAGATTTCAATATCATTCTTAATCCAGACATAGACTGTTACAACTATGTTAACCTAAATAACCCAAATGCAAGAAACAGTGTTTTAACTTTGATGACAGAGCATAATTTGATAGATTGTTGGAGAGAATCTCACTTAGAAAATAAAGAATATACTTGGTTCAGAAGGAACCCCATTAAAAAAGCACGCCTTGATTTCTTTCTAATTTCTGATAACTTATTTACAGATATAGAAGATACAAAAATATTACCAGGTTATAGAACAGATCATTCATTAATTTACATGTGTGTACAATTGGGTAAATTTAAAAAAGGATTTTCATACTGGAAGTTTAATAATTCATTGTTAAAAGATAAAGACTATGTACAGGAAGTCAAGAAAGTAATTCTTGATACCAAAACGCAATATGCCAATAACATTCCTGACTCTCATACTGTAATTAATGAAATACCCTCGACAGATCTTACATTTCAAATAAATGACCAATTATTCCTTGAATCGCTGCTTCTGGCTATTCGTGGTATGTCTATATCATATGCTTCTTATAAAAAGAAGAACAACATAAATAGGGAAAATAAACTTTTAAAGGAAATTGAAAAACTTGAAAAGCAAACTATTATAGATTATGACATTTTAGATATTAAAAACCAGGAGCTTCTGGATTTGAGAAATAAGAAAATGGAGGGAGTTTTTATTCGCTCTAAAGCTAAATGGATTCAAGAGGGAGAAAAACCTACAAAATACTTTTGTAATTTAGAAAACAGAAATTACGTCTCAAAATTTATGAACAAATTAATAACAGCTTCAGGCGATTGTCTAAATACACAAGATGAAATACTGAGAGAAACTAAACGACATTACCAAAACTTATACAAGGAGGTTGAAACGGATAACATTAATTTAAATGAAAAATTTAATCATATAGAGATACCCAAATTAAATGAAAACTTAAAAGACTCCATTGAAGGTGCTTTAAGTTATGAGGAAATGCTAAATAGTCTCAAAAGAATGTCAAATAATACAAGTCCTGGAAATGATGGTTTTACTGTAGAGTTTTTTAAATTCTTTTGGAATGACATTGGTTGGTTCTTGGTAAGATCAATTAATTATGCATACACTGTGGGGGAACTCTCAGTTACCCAAAAGCAAGGAGTAATTACTTGTATTCCAAAGGGAAATAAGGATAAATCTCTATTAAAAAATTGGAGACCAATAACTTTATTAAACGTTACTTATAAACTTGCATCAGCATCAATTGCCTTTAGACTAAAATACATCTTAGGGAACATTATTAATGAAGATCAAACTGGGTTCCTTCCAGGAAGACTTATGGCATCTAACATTAGATTATTATATGATATTCTATTTTATACTGAAAAGAACAACATTCCAGGGCTTGTATTGTTGATTGACTTTGCAGCAGCTTTCGACACTGTTTCATGGAATTTTATGATGAAAGTCCTGGAATTTTTTAACTTTGGACCATCTTTAAGGTCATGGGTAAAGTTATTTTATACAAATGTTGAGTCTTGCGTAACTGTTAATGGGCATATGTCAGAATGGTTTTACTTGCAAAGAGGCTGCCGCCAGGGAGATGCTTTGTCGCCATACTTATTTATTTTGTGTGCTGAAGTTTTATCTATTCTTCTTAGAAATAACCCTAAGATAAAAGGTATTAAGATAGACGGAAAGGAATACATCGTATCTCAATATGCTGATGATACAAGCCTTACTTTAGATGGTACAGACGAGTCATTGCGTTATACAATGTTGGTTTTAAAATTCTATGGAAGAATCTCCGGCCTTAATATTAATACGGATAAAACAAAAGTAATTTGGATTGGATCCTGTAAGAATAGCCAGTATATACTCTGTCCAGAATATAAACTCTTATGGGAGAATGGATTGTTCACAGTTTTAGGAGTTAGATTCTCAACAAATCTGTCTGAAATGGTAAATATAAATTATGACTCCAAAATAGAAGAGATTAATAAGCTGTTTTCTGCCTGGTCAAAACGAGTTCTATCACCAATTGGCAAATTAATTGTTATCAAAACTCTTGCACTTTCTAAATTGAATCATTTGATTTTATCAATACCAAATCCATCAAAGGAAAAAATAGACTCCATTCAAAAATTATTTTTTAAGTTTCTATGGAGCAACATGAATGATAAGATTAAAAGAACAGTTATAACACAAGGATATAAATATGGAGGATTGAAAATGGTAGACTTGAATGCCTTTATGCTCAGTCTGAAAGCAACTTGGATTAGGAGAATTTTTAATCTGGATAACAAATTTAGTCAATTGGTGAACTTCACTTGTGAGGCAATGAACGAATTTTATAAATATGGCTCTGATTATACAAAAAGGCATTTAAATAATGAAATGAATCCATTCTGGAAAGACGTGTTACATAGTTACTACACTTTATGTCGTAATTTGAAAGTGGCAAATGAAAGGCAGTGCTACTCGACTAACATATGGTACAATCCAGATATTAAGGTCGGAGGCTCTAGTGTTTGTTATAGGCGATGGCTTGCAGCAGGAATCATTTTTCTTGGAGATCTAATAAACCAAAGAGGAGAATTTTATTCCTTCAGAGAATTCATGGCTAATTTTAATATAAGAACCAACTTTATTGAGTATAATGGGCTTTTGGCTGCAATAAGAAACTTCCTTGAGGTAAAAAATGTAACATACACACCAAGAAAAACTTATCATCCCCCCATTCCAATAGGACTTGCTATCATCAAAAAAGATCTCAAGGGATGTAAAACCATTTACAAGTGTATTAGAATAAAAGAGGAATTTCCTAAGTCATTACAAAAATGGAAAGATGAACTTATTGCCCAACCAAACCCAACAATTCTAATGCATGAATCCATATATGACATAGCATTTAAACATACTAGAGATCCAAAATTGTTGTGGTTTCAATTTAGAATAAACCATAGAATACTTGGCACAAACTATTTACTTAAAAAGATGAGTTTATCAGAAGAAGATACTTGCTCGTTCTGCAAAAGTGCTCCAGAGACTATCCTACATTTATTTTGGTCCTGTGACATAACCACACAATTTTGGGTGGCATTGTCAAACTATATCAGGAATAGATGTAATTTGAATTTTTCAGAATGGACCACTTGTGAGATCTTATTTGGAGCCAATAAGTTAGACTCAGTCATGAATATAATACTGCTGCAAGCCAAAACCTTCTTGTTTTCTTGTAAAATGAGAGATCAAATGCCATCTGTTCAGGCGTTCTCCAAAATAGTAAAATCAAGATACCATGTAGAAAGATTTCTGGCAAAGAAGAACTTAAACATGCCTAAATTTGAAGCTCAATGGGAAAAGTATAAAAATCTCATTACAACTGACTGACACTACCTTTTTCAATCTTATTGTTTTCTACCAATTCATAGCTTTTCGTAGCTGTGAATTTTTTTTTCTCTTCATCGCAACGACCCTCAAGACACAGCCACATGAATTGGTCAATTTAAAAAAGAATTACTTTTTTGACCCATGGTTTTTTGCCGTATTACTTTAAATTTTGCTGTGGATTTTTTCTTTTTTTTTCTTTTACCTGTTTTTGTATTTTGAAGTTTTTTACCTGTTGATGTTTTTTGCTTAGTTGAATATAGACCATTTTGAAAGTTAACTCTGCTACTGTGAGTGTGCAATCATACATTGAAGTTTTCTTTCTTTATGATGCTTTTATTAATAGTGTTCTATGTTGATATTTTATATGAATAAGACAAATTGGTGCACTCATAAAGAAAAACATTTTCTCGCAGCTTGCCTTTTTTTATTTTTAGATAGAAGACTGAGATATTCTTTGAAACTATAAGCTCTATCCTCAAAATAGTGTCCTTAGACAAAATCTGATTTAGATATGGCCTTTGGATAATAATCATTTGATGTTTTTGATAACATTATCAAACTTTATACAACTGATAGGACAGTTCATATAAACGTTTAATCTGGGTATAAGTTCTTTTGAAAAATACAACACAGATACTTGTTTTGAGGTTGGGCCTGAGTCTTTTGAAAAGTTTACTGAGAACATTTTTTGATAATACGTCTTTATAATTTTGAATTAGCTGATAATATAAAAAAAAATAATAAAATCCAAGTACAGTAAAAAATGTATACCTATGTTTTGGGTTAACCCAATTGTAGCTATAACACCTTTATAGGTTGAGACTAGTGACCAGTACATACTTGAATTTGTTGGTAAAATACAATGTCTTTTACAATACATGGATATGACAATTCCTTGAACAATAATGTTAATAGGGAACCTCACAATATGTGCCTCAGAATAGGACTGCAACAAAATAAGTCCTTCTAGTTCATGTATGTACTCTTCATTAGTCCTAGCAATTAAGTTTTAATAACACTTTTTTATTTGGGGGAATTGTTCCAGCTTTACTCATAGATGTTGATTAGACAATGGCTCAGTACATGTGTATCTATATATATATATATTTTTTGTTTTAGTTGTTGTTGCTGAAGGGTCATTGTGTAAAAATATTCTATGTTATTTACTGTTTTTGGAAATAAATGGGCTGCTATGCAGCTGAAATTAAAAAAAAAGAAAGGAAATCGTTGTTCAAGTCCAAGTTAAGCTATGATTTTGTTTCAATCTTTACGGTCTCTCAAGTAACGTGATAAACGTTCAAAGCAGCGACGTCAATAACTCGGCTCATGTATCTTACTCAGTAGAATACGTTAACTTTAGTACAAGTAAGGGTTAATCCATTACCAAACGACAAATGTTCGACTGGTCCAAATTGAAGGAACATGCAGACGACATTTCAAAATGTCGTGAAATTAAAAAGTAATCTTATGATAGAGCAGATAACCTTGTCGGAAAAGGAAAAATTGCTCGTGACGAGCAATTTTTCCTTTTCCCACAATGTTTTTTCTGGGTCGTTTGCAACAAAGTAGTCAAATGTCGTTATTGTTTGGGAAAGGGTTAAACATGACGTCAAGAACACAGCTCATCTATCTTACCCAGTAAAATACAATATCCGTTCTTAAGTAAAAGTAATAATTGAAAAGTTTCAATTCGAATTCGTAATTTTTCGTGAACATGGGTCAAGGTTTTGGTCATGCAAATAGGTAGAAAAGTCATCGACCTTGGGCAAGTCAGCCAAAGACTTCCCCGTTTGATAATATAGCATAGAACCAATGCCAGTACAACGATCATCAGCCGTGCTTAACTAATACAAACGACATGTGTTTAAAACAACGTAAAATATTGAGGAGAACAAAAATAAAACCGAACGAAAATTAACATCATATTAGACTAACCTGTTATGTCGATGTCAGTCCGAGTTTTGAAGAATTTTTGTTTATGTCTATAAATCACATTCACTCGACACTAGAGCAACAATATGAGAGAGGGAGATGGAGAGATCCTAGCACAACACGCACGCGTTTACAGTTACACAGCCGCTATGGCTTATCAGTCAGGTGCGCACAGGTAGCCCCACTGCGCATGCTCCATCACCCCAGGTAAGGTTAACCCTTTGTGCCGGTAGGAACGTGCTTTGATAGAATCGTAGCTTGCATTAACCCTTAGAATGGTTTTTTTTTTTAAATAGATATTTAATGTCACCTGCTTTCCAAGAGCTTAATCATCTGCTATATTTCGATGAGGAAATATACTCAGAGTAGCAAACAGGTTAGATCACAAGCTAGCCGCCAATTTACTTGGCGGCTGGCCTGGATCCAACCTGTTTACATAAGCACGAAGTCAGTTCCAGCACTATAAGTGTAAAAAGCAATAGTAATGTGTTTTTGACAGGTTTTCTTTTTGTCGAATTTTTTATTCAAATTTGTTGATGAATTTTGAACTATCTTAGTCTATCTGTCCTTGTGCGATGTTATTCAGGGATGCAATAACGATTAAAAACATCGTGCAAAAAAAGGAAACTTTCTCATGACGAACAAGTTTGTTTTTTGTAATCTGTAATATTTTACAATTTTATTCATTATTCTTTTTTGACATATTAATTGAACTTGGATGGTAAGTGCCTTTTTTGTTTGCGATTCTGTACTTGTCTCCTGGTAATTTGAACCAAAAGTCAAAAGGTCAAGCGGTCACCTTCAGGTAATGGTACATGCACTTTATTCCATCTATCTGTATGGGTTAACATTTATTTTATATGGGTTTTACATCACATCAACACTATTTTAGTTATGTAGCGCTGCCCGACTCTTAATGATGGAGGAAGACCCCATACTCAACTGCCCACAAGGGCTGGACAAGGCGGGTAGAACCATCGGCATTCCGTTAGTCAGTCGGGAGACTGCCTCTCATGAAAATCCATATCTCAGGATTTGATCCCACGCGGAGAGGGGCCACGTGATTTCAAGTTCTGTGCTATAACCCCTAGGCCACGGCGGCCCCTGTATGGGTTAACATAACGTCAACATTGTTTCAGTTATGTTGCATAATAATGGGGAAAAAACTCAACTACCCAAGCAGGGTAGAACCACAGGTGTTTGAAACAATCTTCAATAATATCCCAATATATGCACTATATAATTTTCTCTTATATAGTGCATATATTGGGATATCATCAAAGATTGTTTCAAACACCTATGGGTAGAAACACCGGTATTAGACTTGGGGCATATACACTGTACGGACTTGGCATTGCGTAAGTCAATCGGGAGACTCTCATGAACAAATCCGAATGCCGTAATCCGGATTTGAACCCACGCGACAAGGGGCCATGTGATTTCAAGTTCTGTACTCCAACCAGTAGGCCAAAGAGGCCCCCTTCCCTTCACAAAGATACATAACTACCATTCCTTCTTGATAATTATATTGCGAAATATTGCCAAGCATTTGAAGCAGGGAAAAGATTATAAATGAAATACCATCCTTTTATACAACATCACAGATTTATTCAACCTAAATAACGTCCAAGCAGGCTTTACAATGTAAACATCTGCTCGACAAGAAGATAACACAAAACACAAAGAAATATAAAGTTTACGTTATAATGTTAATAAAAATAACTAACATAACAATAGTAATGCATATCGAAGGTTCAATGCAATATTATAATAAGTCCTTCATTCAATTGAAGGACTTACTCTAGTCCTACTTTAAACTATTTACATAGTTATATGTTTGTGCAACCCACATCAAACTTTGATTATCACAAGAAAATAGAAAGTGTTAACAAATGACGTAACAAGAAACATGATTTAATGATGTTACAAACATGTACAGCGTCCTATGAAACCGTACAATAATGTGGGGGTGTGGATTTTTTATCAACAACCACAACAATGAACTCATAGTCATGTCTTCTCTTTCATTAATTTATTATTGTTACGAATTGATTGGTTTGGCTTGTTTTTCAACAAGGAGCGGATTGTCACGATTATTTTGGATAACATGAAAATATACAACGTCAGCAGTATTGTATGAGTATATCTATAGCATGAAAATGATTTACTTTTTTTCTATTCCTTTGCCCAAATATTATTAACAAATGAGAGAAAAAGTTTAATATCAATCCTCCTGGAGGTTAACAAGAACAGGGGAAGTGGTGAAAATCAATTTCCTTCTTCTTTCTGCAAAGCATACCATTTAAATGCCAGATGCCAAATTGATATGTAAAGGTAATATAACAAAACACCTAGCAAAGATGACATATCAAAAGAACAAAATTACCCGTTTTCAGCTATAGAAAAATATGAGAAAAATAGAAACTCACCAATCAAACAGTACATGATTAACACAGGCTGCTTTTTGTTTTGTTTCGGTTAAGACGGTATAATGAAAACATGATGATTAGTATCACAAATACAAAAGATGTATAGAAAAAGAATATTCTGTAAATATTGTAGAGATATTAACAAAAAAGATGTAAAATGTAATAGGAATAATATTTTCTTAATATACACATGTTTATTGGAAAGTCTTAATATGTTACAACCTAACGCCAGATTTTTGCTTCTTACAGAAGACGAGTTTCAAAAAGCATTGTGGCAAAAAGGAGAAATTGCTTGTCACAAGCAATTTCTCCTTTTGCCACAAAGCTTTTCAATCTTAGTTCAGAATGAATGTCACTGAAAACCTCCTACTGAAGTTTTCTATATTTTCTACTTTACTAGCATTCTGAATTAAGCTGCAAGGTGGTCCATATAAAAAAGTTTCAAAAGATCATTACTTAAGGTGGTTGTCTTATTTATGATAGACAGTAGTTTTCTTGAAAAAAATAAAATAAAATAAAGTCATTGCACGGCATCTCAGGCAAGAAGCTTTGCCATTACTCGTCATCACTGTCTGGCTCCGCTTGTTTAGATCGCTTAGCGACGGGGCCCGAGTTCATTCCTCCAATCAGACCGTGCGCCGTGTTGAAGAGGTTTATCGGAGTGGAACCGTCGGTGATCAGCGTGGATTTCATTCCGAGCGCCTGCAACATTCTAACCTGGAGATCTGGCCCGGAGGTGGCAATAGCTTGGAGCGTGCTGGCTCCGATCGCGTCCACCATCTTCTTGAATTTCTCCGTCTCGATGTCTGCGTTTTCGCGGGATTTCGTGAGTTCCATCTCATTCTGTTCTCGGACAAACTTGAGTTCAGCCTCTCTTGCACGGCTGAGTCTGTCCAGCTCGGATTCTGCCTCGATCTTCATGGCTTGTGCCTAAAGGTAATTGTAAACAACTATGTATGAATGGTGTTTTATGGCGCATAGACAGCAAAGGTCATTTAGGGCGTAAACCACTATGTTAATTACCCTTCTTGAGAGGAGATATACAACAAAAAAAAAACTTTTGGAGGTTGTGTTGACTCTTTACCCTGTATAACCCAACTTTACTCCATATGCTACTTAAGAATTTAAAAATTATTAAGACCAAAGAATAAATTGCTCCTAGTGATCAATTGAGCGTTTTGTTTTTAATGGTTTCTTCCTGAAATTAGATTGTTTGTACCTTATATTGTATAGATATATCAATTGCTGTTCTATTCCCCCTTCTGTCGCTTTTCAATCAAACCAGTCACTAAAAGCCCATGGGAAAACATTTGTTTGTTTATATTGGGTTTCAACAGTTAACAGTATTGTAGTTAATTTATGGTATTACTAGATTGCATCAGTATAAGACAAGGCTCTGCAGTGTATTGCCGAAATGACGGTTTTATTAGATTGCACCCATACTAGGCACAGCTCTTTGGTGTCTTGCCGAAATGACGGTTTTATTAGATTGCACCAGTACTAGGCACAGCTCTTTAGTGTCTTGCCGAAATGACGGTTTTATTAGATTGCACCAGTACTAGGCACAGCTCTTTAGTGTCTTGCCGAAATGACGGTTTTATTAGACTGCACCTGTATAAGACAAGGCTCTGCAGTGAATTGCCGAAATGATGGTTTTATTAGATTGCACCAGTACTAGGCACAGCTCTCTAGTGTCTTGCCGAAATGACGGTTTTATTAGATTGCACCAGTACTAGGCACAGCTCTTTAGTGTCTTGCCGAAATGATGGTTTTATTAGATTGCATCAGTATAAGATAAGGCTCTGCAGTGTATTGCCGAAATGACGGTTTTATTAGATTGCACCAGTACTAGGCACAGCTCTCTAGTGTCTTGCAGAAATGACGGTTTTATAAGATTGCACCAGTACTAGGCACAGCTCTCTAGTGTCTTGCCGAAATGACGGTTTTATTAGACTGCACCAGTACTAGGCACAGCTCTCTAGTGTATTGCCGAAATGACGGTTTTATTAGATTGGTTCTCTATTATGACTGCACCAGTACTAGGCACAGCTCTCTAGTGTCTTGCCGAAATGACGGTTTTATTAGACTGCACCAGTACTAGGCACAGCTCTCTAGTGTCTTGCCCGACACTCTAACTAAACTTCTAGAGGAATTTGTTAAAGAACAAAACAAACAAGTCTACAAGCTAAAATACCTTCAATTTTGCCTGCTCGACGGCAGCCTCTCCCTCAATCCTAGATGCCTCCGCGCGGGATTGAGCCTCGGCCTTCGCCTGACCAGTGCTCTCGACAGCTGCACTGTTTGCCTGAAGTTCCAAGAGTTCTTTCCTCGACTTCTCGGCCTCTGCTTCGTCACTGATCTTCTGACGTTCCAGACGACCCTTAGCTTCCTGTTCTAGACGCTCGGCTTCGTGTCTTTAAAAGAAAAACATTATTTTAATACATTTTTTGTTGTTTTGCCCTTAACCAAACGCCAAATTTTAGACTGTCCTAAGTAATATTCTGATAGAGTAGAAAACATTGTGGGAAAAGGAGAAATTGCTCGTTACAGTGTTTTCTAGAGTCATCTGTAACAATGTGATCAAATGTCATTATTGTTTGGTAATGGCTTAATGCATTTTTTGTTATTTACATTGTACACAGGCACCCTTATCTTGTTGTTCCAATAGTCGATAAAGGGAACATTTTTATTAATAACATTTTTGTTATTGAAACTATAGAGATGCGACCCTTAGCTTGATTTTCAAGTAAAAAATTTGTTAACGTAATTACATTTTTGTTGTTTAACGCGCCCTGTCGTATAACATTGTTCTATGTTACGCGGTAAATAGAAAGAGGTTTAACGACATTGTTTACGATGACATCATCTTTCGACGTGAATATAAACAATGACGTTCATAAATATTTTATGTATACAGTTTAAGCCTATAAATAAAAATGTAGTTGGAAATAAAGATTCTCCTGATGAAGGCCTTATCAAGCTGAAAATTTGAATAGATTGAGCTAGAATTATTTAGTTTTATATTCGTTCCCTAAGGGACATTTTTGACATTAATCTTATTTATTCAGTTTGGTATTTAATTATTGACAGGCCACTTGTTGTTCAAGACACCCTGCTTCCTCTCTTACAAGTGATAATTCTATTGATTACATTTTTGTTACCTAAATCATAGACAATTACCCCTTTGCCCAAGAGGCTCTAATTTATGTATTTAAATGGAAAGGGATCTGATTTATTTTTATGTGTTTTACAGCACATCAACATTATTTCAGTTATGTAGCGATGCCCGACTCTTAATGATGGAGGAAGACCCATACTCAACTGCCCATAAGGGCTGGTCAAGGCGGGTAGAACCATTGGCATTCCTTAAGTCAGTCGGGAGACTGCCTCTCATGAAAATCCATACCCCTCTCAGGATTTGAACCCACGCAGAGAGAGGCCATGTGATTTCAAGTTTTGTACTCTAACCATTAGGCCACAGAGGCCCCCCCCTAGAGGCTCTAATTTATGTATTTAAATGGAAAGGGATCTGAAGTGACTTGCTAAAACACTTCCATAACAGCAGTAGTTCCTGTGTTGGATCTTGAACCCAGGACCTCTGAGTTCTAAGTCTACTGCCTTAACCTCTTGGCCAGACAAGACCCCTTTATCACATGCATTTTTTTTAACGATGAATAATCAATACTGAGAACCCTTAGAATGTTCCTCCAAGTGGCTTTCATTTTCAAGCATATCCCTTATTTTTCTCTATTCACATTGGTTTTACATTGTGATTACATTATTTTAGTAATGTTGCAATATAACTCTTAATGATGAAGGGAGATCCCCATACCTAACTACCCAAAAGGGCTGGTCAAGCTGGGTGGAACCATCTGCAATTCATAAGTCAGTCGGGAGACTACCTCTCATGAAAATCAATGAACCCTCAACGGGATTTGAACTCATACCGAGGGGAACCATGTGATTTCAAGTTCTGTACTCTAACCACTAGACCTCTGATGCCCTCACATTAGTATCATCGTCCAGAAGTTGGGTGTCGGCTTTGTGATCGGAGGGTCCCAAGTTAGTATCCCAACTGGATCATTGGAATTTTCCTGAGAAAAAATGCATCCCACATTGCTCCTCTCCTCCCAGGTGTATAAATGGGTACCTATGAGGGAATAAACCAATTTGCCGTGGCTGCATTTGCGCCATATTTAAACGGCCAGTTTATCACCCAGTGATCAGGGAGGTAGTTGTAAAAGTCGCCTGAACATGCCTAGTATAGATTGAGACTATAAAGCCTACTTTATTTTTTACATATCCCTCAACATTAACTCACCTTGCTGTGGCCTCTTGTGAGTTTGTGGTAATCTCAATGGCGAGTTGGACCGATTTCTGGAGAGAGTCTCGTGTTCGCTGGTCGACTGGCTCCACGGACTGGATATCGATGCTGGTAATCGTGAGATTGTTCTGTGGGAACAGGAACGAACTTCGCACCTTGTCCTTGTCGTCCAAACCAAACACGGAGGCGCGGATCACGCGTGCAGAATTCTAGCGAATAAATAAGTCATCGATTACTTGTGTGAATTGTGGGTGATGTTTTTTGGTTGAAAATCCTTTAAATTAAATCAAGGGTTCAATGCAAGACTATAATAAGTGCTTCATAAACATGAAGCACTTATTATAGTATTGCATTGAACCAATGATTTATATGTTTTATAATGATTTTTATACTTTAATTGACCATCAATTGCTATGAACCAATAATTAAACTGAATTTGAGCAAGAGAAGTATACGATTGACTTGCTTGTTTATTTTTTTTGTTGTTGTTTTATTGTGGGCTTTAATACCATGTCAACAATTATTCAAGTATAAAATGTTTTTCCTGGAATTGACAAGTTTTACACACAAGTACTCTGACGTGTCTTGCCAGTAGCACTGATGGAGCTTGAACCCTGGAAGCTGACTTACTTATCCTTTGAAAAAAAGAGCCTCTTTTAATCTCAGCCCTCAATCAACCGTTTCATAGTGTAGTCATGTCTTTCCTTTCCTTTTCATCTAAGTAACCATCTTTTGGTATTTACATGGGTTCAACATTGCTTCAAATTATTTCAGTTTCATTGTGATGCCAAAATTGCAATGACAGAGGAAGACCCCATTCTCAACTGCTCATAAGGGCTAGTCAAGCCACATAGAACCATTGGCATTCCTTAGTCAGTCAACAGACTATCTTTCATGAAAATAAGAAAATGATTACCATGGTTTGAACCCAGGCGGATAAAAACCATGTGGTTTCAAGCTGTGTACCGTAACCACTAGACTATGGAAGACCAGGGTTGTCATTAATTTGTGGATTAAGAGGCCAATTTTCCATTTAAGGAGGCCAATGAAGCAAACACCCAAGTAAAAATCAGGTATTACCTATGACCACCTATCATTTTTTTTGTTATTTGAGCGGACCAACAAGTCATTTGAAGTGGTCAAACTGGATTGCAGCTGGCTCTTAATAAAAATCCTTGAAGATTCTAGTTATTGGAGACTTACCTTGTGGAAGTCATCAAACTGAACTTGTGCGACAGCTCCTCTGATACGTGAGGCAATGGCCTTGCAAGAGTCTCCAACAAAGTCGGGTACACTGAAGATTTTGGATGAATCAGCGACGTCGGATTTGTCGGTCACCTGGAAATGCCTGAAAAAGGATTTACTCAAAGAGGTAACAGCATGAATTACTTCTCTTTTTTGTTTTAATCTTGTTTTCAAACAAGTTAGGAAAAATTTCTTCCTGTTTTCCTTTTGTTCTTTCATTAATTCACAATCGATGCAAGTACTGGTTATGATACAGGAAGCAGAATCAAGAGCGACTAATGTAAGTTGTAAGGACTTGTTTAACAATAGATGTGAAATAAAAAAGTTTAAAATAAACTTAACAATTCAAATGGTTAATAATAAATAAACTTTAATTTTAAAGCAAAATGAGACATTGTCCTGCGATTTCATTTGGGAGATAAGCTGACCATTAAAATACAATGGACTTATGATAATATTTTGAACATAGGACTTTTAGTCACTCAACAATCTAATTTTCCCTCATTACTCTTCATCTTTTGATTACAAATCTCATTTTTAAATTTTGTATAAATGCTTACTTTCGATGCATTATATCTTTTTTATTTGAATGGGCAATAGTGGCGCAGTGGTAGGGCCTGTCGTACCGAGGGTCCTGGGTTTAAATCCCTGTTAGGAAAGGTGTAATTGCCAGAACAAACCCACAAATTGGCACAAGTACTGGTGTAGTATCCAGGAAGCAATCACCGAGAGTGAATTAAATAAGTTTCAGGCTTCCGTCACCATCACTGTTGTCATTTCTACCTTCATATGAATCCTTATTTTGAGTTCACTCACCAGTTATAAGAGAGCTGTAGAGAAAGTCTCGCGTGATCGGAAGTCTCGACTGTAATAATGTCCGTGCAGAAATCGGGTCCCAGCAACAAACAAAGGGCTTTGATCATATTAGGCTTCTTTGGTTTCCCTCCTGACAGGCTAAGCTGTGTGAACTGCTCATCTGGGCCCAGCATCACAAGTTCTGGTCCAAACACAACTCTAGAAAATAAGTGAAAAAAACTAGGTATGGGTACGGATAAGGAAATCACTTTTTTATTATTTGGTTTCTACTATACAAACATAGTTGATTATTTGATTTTTACAGCTTAAGCCGGTGTCTAAGTTCCAAAATAAGGTGGCAAAAACCCAGAAAATGATTAATGATCTAACAAATACCAACAAAATAATTATTGATCTAACAAATACTCACAAAATAACTATTGATCTAACAAATACCCAGAAACAATTATTGATCTAACAAATACCCAGAAAATGATTATTGATCTAACAAATACCCAGAAATAATTATTGATCTAACAAATACCCAGAAACAATTATTGATCTAACAAATACCAACAAAATGATTATTGATCTAACAAATACCAACAAAATGATTATTGATAAAACAAAAAACCACAAAATAATTATTGATCAACTAATCACCAAAAATGGTTATTGATCTCATAAAATTAATACCCACAAAATGATTATTGATATAATGAAACCCCACTGATGAAAATTCATTAAAAAATTCGAGAGATTACCAGAACTTCAAAAGTCACTTGTTTAAGTATATCTAAATCTTTTTTCTCTTGGACACACATTCATTCATCCTTACCTGGCTTTCTTTTCTTTGTAATCGTAGATCTGAACAGCAGCATTGTGGGGAACTCTGAAAGCAATAACCCTCGTCTTGTCCCGAGCTTTAGTGCCTGAACCACTTCCCCGATCACCCCGATCAGCCACAGGGTCTCTAGCCTGGGAGAGAAGGTTCTCAACTGCCGGTGGGAGCTCCTTGGCCCACAGCTCCTCGTCGTGGCTCAACATGTATGTCTCACCAGTGACAGCTCGGACCTGTGGTATAAACAGGCAAGTTTAAACTTATTCAAAGTACATCAATTGTAACTGAAGCTTGAAGCTTATCAATTTCACTGTCAATGACTTCTTCCTGAATACTATAACAATTCTTTGCGCAGATTTGTGGGATAGTCCCAGCAATTTTTCACTTCACCACTTAGGGGAATAGATTTAATCTATATGGGTTTTAACATCATGTCACCATTATTTCAATTTTGTTGCAATGCCCAACTCTTACTGA
Source organism: Cerastoderma edule (assembly GCA_947846245.1). Taxonomy (NCBI): domain Eukaryota; kingdom Metazoa; phylum Mollusca; class Bivalvia; order Cardiida; family Cardiidae; genus Cerastoderma; species Cerastoderma edule. The sequence continues at coordinate 38,362,009 of OX401411.1, forward strand.
TGGAGGAAGACCCAAAACACAGGAGCTTGAATCAATACATAATTCCCAAATCCATGTATATTCATTGTATGAGATGGATCTTTGGAGTTATGCATTGCCTCAAGCGCTGGCGACCCCAAACTTTACTACCAATTTATTTATTAATATGGGTCTTTACATCCCATCAAAATTATTTCAGTTATGTTGCATTCCTGACTCTTATTGATGGAGGAAGACCCCAAGTTTTCCGGCTTTAAGGACTGGTCAAGTCAAGTAGAGCTATAGGCATTCTGTACACGAGTCTGGAGACTACCTCATATAGAAATCCAAGTTTCTTTAACAGTTTCTTGGATGCTAAACAAGTACTTGTGGCAATTTGTTGTGGGCTAATCCCTGCAATTTTCACCTTGCTGCTAACAAACCTGGCACCCTTGGTACAAGAGGCCAACACTCTATCATTGCACAATTGTTGCCCACAAACAGGTACATATTGTATATCAGTTGCAAATAACACCCCATTATTCTGACAATACCTTAACAACTGAGCTACAAAATACCTTGAACTTGTTTCTAGGGTAGCAGTTCCGTTTAAAAAAGACATTTAACGTACCCGTCCACTCTTCACGTCCCGCACATAGATACCCTCGTTCTCGTCCAATGGGATGGCTTGTCTCTTCATGACAACCTCCACCTCCACGGGCGGCACATACTCCTTCGGTCCGCGGATCATCCATCTGTCTCCGGGCTTACGTTCCTCTTCCTGGAATGAATGAGATCCGAGATAAATTGAAGGTGATTGTATGAAGTTGTTAACTGATTATTTGTACCTCATTATACATGTTCATCATTTTGACCATCTGTTTTATACAAATTTGTATGAGTTTTACATCACATCAACATTCTTTCATTTAAGTTTCCACACTCATAATTGCATGGTTGTATGGAGAAATTAACTGGTTACTTCATTATGCATCATTTTGACGGTCCATTTCATACAACTTTTATTTTCAGTTATGTTGCTACGCCCGACTCTAAATTATTGAAGAGACCCAATGTTCAACTGCCCATAAGCTGGTAAGAGTCATCAGTACTCCATCAGTCGGTTGGGTCAAAGCCTCTCACGAAAATGCCGTCACCAGGATTCAAACCCTTGAGGAGTGGGGCCATGATATTTTACGTTCTGTACTCTTACCATTTGGCCACAGAGGTCCCCTACTTTATACCAAAGGTCCCCTACTTTATACAAACTGGTATGTGTTTTACATTGCATCACTATTATTTCATCTCTGTTTCCCTGCTCATAATAATGGCAGATGTGGTGGCAAAATCTGATTTAGATTTTTTTGGTTTCTTGATGTTAATTCTTTTTCTGCATATCGAGGGTTCAGTGCAATACTATAGTAAGTGCTTCATGTTTATGAAGCACTTACTATATTCTTGCAATGAACCCTTGATATGTCCGTATAATGATTTTATAGCAATTTTGAGAAAATCTCCACTTGTCCTTAACTTAACTGCAGAACTATCAGCATTCTGTAAGCCTGACTGGAGACTGCCTCTCATTAAAATCCAAACACTGTCACCTTGGTTTGAACCCCAACAGAGAGGGAGAGTGTGATTGGTGGTCCATACATAGCATATCATTACATAAGTTATTCAATTTATCCTTGACTCTGTGGATAACGGATACTCAAAAGAATAATTTCAATTTGTTTTAACTGTTAAGCAACTTCTTAAAGACCATTCACAGATATATATATATATTTTTTTTTTATATGGGTTTTACATCACATCAACATTATTTCAGTTATGTAGCGATGCCCGACTATTAATGATGGAGGAAGACCCCACACTCAACTGCCCATAAGGGCTGGTCAAGGCGGGTAGAACCATCGGCATTCCGTAAGTCAGTCGGGAGACTGCCTCTCATGAAAATCCATATCCCTCCCAGGATTTGAACCCACGCGGAGAGGGGCCATGTGATTTCAAGTTCTGTACTCTAACCACTAGGCCACGGAGGCCCCCTCACTGATATATAACTCTTTCGATTTGTACTAACCATATAAAAGAGTTCCTATGGAAATGGTAGAAGAATCTTCTACAGGTAGAAGAATCTTCTACATACATATAACCATCTTTGTTCTATTTATATATGAAATACAATGAGTGCAAACTATGTACATTGTATATGGTGACTCAAAAGCTTGTGCACACATCAAGGTAGGAATCATGACAAGAAATTACTTCTTTTTTTCACAATACTGAAGTCTTTTTAAGAAAATGACCTCATCCATTATTTCTGTGAAAATAGTGTGACAAAATTAAGCCTGAATTTCTATATGTCTGTGTTTGATCGGTGAATGCCTAAAAAGGCACTAAAAACTGTTGCAATTAGAAGCAGAAATTTCTTTCCTAGTCAAGAGTGTTTCAGTATGATTATTATTGGGTGATCAAGTCAAACAAGGGCGGTCACTCTGCAAAAATGAACAGGAGTTATGTTACCACTGAATTAAAAAAAAAACCCTGACCAATCGTCATGAATTAATTATTCCTTTTACCATAATGTTTCCAAAATATGGTTACCTTTATGGCTTTAAATGTCATTTGTAAAACGTAAAAAGGTTGGATAGTAACAAAGATATGCAATGTGGTAATGAAAGAATAATTCCATTATGAGTTGATTCAAATGTTTCTCCTTATGCTATTTCATCTACACAGATTTTACAGCTAACGCTCATAAGCAAGTAATCATGACAACTGAGAACTGCTTTTTAGGATGTGGTGAAGACAGAAAATTTCCTTTATGAGTAAGTTCAATTTTTATCACAATGCTATTTCATCATTTATATCTACACAGGTTTTATAATTATCACTTGTACCTCGCTCCTAAGCAAGTTATCATGACAACCAAGAACAGCTTTGCAGGACTTAGAAAATGTAATGAAGCAAATTTCCTATGAAAGCCTAACTCGACACAAGCAAATTTCTAAAAGCTGATTGCGATGATTTACCATTAAATGACTTTACATTGTTGCTTTTATTTAGCCTTCATTTCAAACCACTCTATATTCTAAACAAGGTTTAATCCTGTGTCAACAATTTTCAAGTCATGTGACTGCTTTCCTATATTCACCAGTACTAGGTAAGGGCTCTGAAGTGTCTTGCCAAAGGACACGACCACATAACCAGCCATACGGGTGGGGCTTGAACTATTTCAAACCGCTACACAGAAAATATTGGGGTTTTTTCATGGCATTTAAGGCTGTATCAAAGATTCTCTTTATCCAAAAGCTTTCTTTCAGTCTAAAATGTATATGTAGGCTGATTCAAAAACTTCAGATCAAGTCATAATGGGACATAAACACCATTATGACTTGGGAAATGGAAATAATGAAATGATGATTTTTTTCTTTGCTGGAGTTTGTTATCCTCATAATAACATACTATCTATGAAGATTCTTCAGTACTATAACAACTTTCCTGTACTAGACAAGGGCTCTGAAGTGACTTGCCAAAGACCGCTCCCACAAAGCCAGAGGTGTTGGTGGGACAAGAACCTGGGACCCCCAAGTTATAGGTCCGCCACCTTAACCACTGGGCCATGCAGGACCCTTACAGAAAATAATTGTGTGAAGACAAAAAATATAAAATTGGAAGAACATGAAACTTCATTTATCCAGCAATTTCATGTTTCTGTATTTCGCGATATGTTCGACAATCATCTGCTTCACATATACGATAAATCAGTCTTTTCTCTGACCCCCAACTTATACAGAAAATGACATCCAATTCCTTGAAATGAGCCCAAACGATCATTATTTTCCATTCACAATGCAATATAAGATGGATCAAATATCCCCCGAATTAACATATATCAAGGGGTCAAAGGATATTGTAAATGATAACTGCTGTTGATAGAATTCCATAATCATCGTTCACTCATGGTCCAAATAGTCAACTCCATTATTCCATAAAACCCATTGTTTTTTTAAAAAAAATCTTTGCAGCAGCAGAAGAAGTTATTGTAATAAAAGGAGAAATTGATTGTCACAAGCAATTTCACCTTTTGTCACAATCCTTTCAACCCTAATCTTGAAGAAGAGGGTTAAATGCAATACATCATTATCATTATTAGTAGCTGATGCTGTCCTCAATTTGGAAATATTACTATCTTCAGCACGAGGGATTGGTTTAACCCTTTACCAAACACCACATTTTGGACGGTCCCAAAATGAAGAAGTTTGCAGACATCATTTCAAAATTTGATGAAATTGGAAAATAATCTTCAGATAGGACAGAAAACATTGTCGGAAAAGGAGAAATTGCTCTTTTAGAGCAATTTCTGCTTTTCCCACAATGTTGTTCAGAGTTGTCTGCAACAGACTGGTCAAACATCGTTATTGCTTGGTAATGGGTAAATAGAATTTGGAAATGGGGTGCACAAAATCAGTTTGAGTATTTAATTAGTATTTAAAACAGGCAATCATTGAAAGAATTCTCTAACAAATTCAAACAAAGTCTTTATGACTTATAAAAAAGAAAAAAAAGAAAAAAGGAAACATACATAACAAGGTCTAAGTGGTTAATAGAAAGCAACATTAGAGCAAAAACATAGACAGGACACATTACCTCTGATGTGGTGTCCTGAAAGAACAAAACAGCCCCATAAAATGCTAAATTAAGTTAGAAAAGAAGAAATAGCTAGATGTAAACAGATTCTTGTCTCATTCTTGTCTCCAGCTAAAAAGCGATACATGTACAGCCATTGAGAAACACCAACTTTTAAAGAAAACTTGCATAGTCTCTAAATTAACTATCAGTAACATGAAAAAAGGAGAAATTACTTGTCGTAGGCAGTTTCTTCTTTTTACACAATAGTTTTTAAAGGTGCTTGTTCACAGAAGAGAAAATTTCAAAGTCAAGATAAAATGTCACTGAAATAATACAGGTTTTGTATTGTTGTTTGATGTACAGTTTAAAGAAGCTGTTGAAGGAATAGTTAATTCAGTGAGCACCACTTCATTTAAGTATGTACAGTTGATATGCGGTGGAGCTCAAATGCGATATTACGCTTTTGTATTAAAATACATTTTGATTGATTTTATTCACACTTTAAAGGATTAAAAACAATCTTAATTTGCTCAAATGACTTTGCTTCATTGTGCATCACATTACAGTACGTCTTTTGTGCACTTTTAATGAAATTAAATCTTAACTTCTAAATTTTCTCACATCTTTGAACAAGCACATTTAACCCTTATAGAGCTGGAACCGACTTCATGCTTATGCAAACACGTAAGCCAGCTGCCAAGTAAATTGGCAGCTGGCTTGTGCTTAAACCTGTTTGCTATTCTGAGTAACTTTCCTCATCAAAATAAAGCAGATATTTAAGCTTTTGGAAAGCAGACAACACAAAAATCTATTTTTAGTACCCACCATTCTAAGGGTTAAGTCTTCTGCTGCAAACATATTCAAACATGTACTATATATCAGGGTTTTCCTTAAGGATTGGAGTAGAAGGCCAGAAGACCTCTTTCGGAAGCAAAGGTGTCTGGGGACCAGTACATGGAAATTGAATTTTACCTATTTTCAGGTACCAATAATATATCTTTTTTAACCATTTGACAAATTTGAGCCCGTCCGAAAAAGGATTTGAGGCGGTCAATCTGCCTGCAGCTGCCTCTTATGGAAAACCCTCTATATAATTGCGTATAAAATCTTACCCCATCTTTGAAGCACTCATTTGCCCGCAGAATAAGTCCTTCGTCTTCACCAAGTATATATACATTCTGTATTCCTCGCTCTAGTCGCTCACCGGGCATCAAGAAAAACGATCTCTCGCCCTGTAGTGAAAATTTATTGTTATCATTCCAATAGGCATTAACAAGACTTAATTTTGATCTTGCTATTGTCCACCAACATTCACCGTCTGTTGACCTGCCTGATTAACATGAATTACATGTTATACTGACTATCTAAAAATATCCTCAGGGCCGTCCGTAATGTTCGACCACGTGATACGTCCATATGCATTATTTGATAAATGCTGCTAAGCTTACCTATTGATATATAATGCGTATAGCTATTGTTTATCCACAGTGTTCGGAAGACTGTTCGAATATTGAATATACCGTGTCATAATTATTCATGCATAGAGGGCAACAAAGTGAATGTTGGTGGACAATACCCAAAGTAGACGGCAGTACACCCTTCTTTCACTACAGCATCCATTCGTTTTCATTATAGAATTTCTTTTTATATACTTTGAAATTGTAGACCGATATTTCTTTAACACTTATTTCTTCTTTTACATACCATTGACATTATTTATGTTATGGTGTGATGCCTCTTTCAAAATGATGGAGAAAAGACACCAATTTCGACTTGCTTTAAGGGCTGATCAAGCCAAGTAGAACCATCAGCACACCGTTAATCAACCAGGAAACTACTTCTCATGTTAAACATATAAATGTTAGTAAATAAACAATTGGTAATGAATGTATGATATTAATCAGATAATTTGTAATGAGTGAATGATATATAAATATTTTAAATGGGTAAGGAATAAAATTTCATTTCAATTAAAATCTCTTTAAGAAATGAAAGGAACGATTAAAATACTTTGAACCAATTCTATGATAAACAATGCAATCATGTAAGATATGTTTGACGGTAAAAGCCCATATGAACGGATAGATAAAAGTGTTTTAGATATCATAAGTTGATGATCGCATACCTTGATGAGCTTCTTTCTGCCGAGCTGTGGTCGTCCCTTATCATCGACGGGGTCGAGAATTACGCAGTACTGTCTGTTGCTAAGCGACGTGATGTTGACCACTCCCACAACCTGTCAACATTAATAATTAGTCAATATCATTGATTTAAAATCATAATTATCAAATTCCTCTCAAGCATTGGTTTAAGATAATCAACAAAATATCCACAACAACACATAATGATAATTTAATGAATGTTATTATTCAACTCCAATGTGTTGGCATAAGAGCATAGATGGATTCGCATGATCATTTTCTCAAATGATAAATAGAAATTACTGATCAAATTACTTCTTATAAAAACTGTACCTGCTTCTCATCAAGACCATGTCTGAAATGTTCCTCACAACATTTACAGGGCTCACCCTGGCTGGAAAAAAGTCTGCGCCAGCACATTCACCAAATGACAAAAATAGGAGCCAAATTAAAGAAGTAGGAGCCAAAATCTGAGCAAATCGCTCCAATTAAAATTTCTTCATTTTAAACACTTTTCATGTTATATGTACATATGTGTTAAATCCTCTTGGTAAATTATTTCTGTTTGTTATGTTTCACCATTTTTATTAAAATTGTAATGTCATAAATATGTAATGTGTAATGTATATCATGTTAAAAAAAAAAAAGCCAAGACATCCCCCCCCTCCTCCGAACAAATTTAAGCCAAAGATGGTATAACTAAAGGCTACGCGTTGAGTGAAAAAATCAAAATGAAACTTTTATCTCAAATAACACCAAATCATATTGAAGCCTACACATTTCTGAATTCTCAGTTTTGTTATTTATTTTAGAAATGTCCGATAGATAAATGGAAAGTAAAGATGATCTTAGGTCTATTTGTTTTTACTCTCGTCAAGACTCCGGTATGATGATTTGAATTATTAATAATAGAGGATCACAATTTGAATAGTACCGTTGCATCAACAGAGGAAGCGAACTGTCTATATCAAAATACTTTACAAATTAACTCTCTTTAAATTCTCGCATTCTACCATGCATCATAAAACACTGGATGGAATGCGGTAAATAGTTATCGGTTTTCGTGGAACAACCGCATCGAGTCTACCAATCAAGTGTGTCGAGTTGTTTACACATAATAAAAACCCGATTAATACACGCCTCAGGCATTGTTTGACACAGGGATAACAATTAGCGGATTAATTTGGGGTTTTCGGAGATACTGTTAAGTGTGTCAAAAGATATAACTGTCTGTAATGTCCGGACAGGTGGAAATATGGTAAAATTGAATGAAAAAAACATGCACCAAGCAAATTCGCCAAATCGGGAAATCTTTCGCCAGAATGAAATAATATTCGCATTTGGCGCCTGACAGCATGAGCCCTGATTTAAAGCAAGCAGTGATCAGAAAAATACCAGTTTTGGACCAATTTCGGTGATACCGGACCCATGGGATTGAGATTTCAGGGGAAAATGCGTCCGACTATTCTGATATATATATATATATTGCAATCAACATTCTAACAGTGTTGTGGTAATCCCAAAAAGTAATCTGTTAATTGTTAACCACACATCAAACAATGCCCGAGCTGTAAATAAAGGGGTATTTGAATATGTTAGCGACTGGTCAGACTTAATTGAGTACATATAACACAGTTGTTTTGGAAAACTAAGCATGTCCATTATATTTGGTCCAATTTGTATAATGATGAATGGTAGACTGTAAGAAATCAGGGAGTGATATGGGAGGGTATAAAACCCATGGGAGAGCTTGTGATTTAGAGATTTCCCCTTCCCTGATAGCAAGTACAATGGAAAGAGGAATTACAACCTGTCAAATTTGACAAAAAAGAGAGTAAAGCATTGTGACAAAAATAAAAAAATAAACTTTTCATGAGCAGCATCAACTATATGAAACATTATTCTCACAATATCTATCTGCAAAATACTTATAAATCAAAGCATTATTGAATCAATTACCTCTTCGTAGACATTGGGGATGTGGGTTTCTGTCATATCCATTGTGATAAGCCATTCCTCTCCATTCTTTCTTGTCAGACCAAAGTCATCTTTGAATGTTCTCAATGACCGCATGTGCAGGGCTTTCTTCTCCGTTAGAACGTAAGCGTTTACGACATCAACAACTTCTTCATACGCCCCAGGCAGGTAAGCTCCTGTTTTCTTCACAAGCCATTCTTCTCCTGTAACTCTATCACTGCCTTGACGGTCGACACATTCTTTTCGGGCTCTCAGTCTGATTGCTTGGTTGGGCTTGATGATAGTTGCCCGAACTGTTTCTTCAACTACGACCTCCTTTCTCGGGATGTAGGTGCCTGGATCAAATAGGGAGTTGTTAGATATTGAAAATACATTTAGATATCTAAAAACAAAGGCAGTCCCTGCAAAATTGCAACAAAGGCCATGAAATTGGTCATTGAATACTTTAGAGATGAGAGGTTTAATTGCAATTCACTAGAAAAAATGACAAAGCATTAGTTTTGAGTAGAACTTTTCAAGCTTTGTGTCACTTTAATAAATAAGAGGAGTAAAGCGGCTACACATGCAATGCCTTCAATGAATCCCAATATGTTAATTTGTGACGGATCCAAATTGAAAGCAAAGTGGTATACAATTAAGTTGGTACACCCTTTACCAGAACCCATGTTTCTATCAACAAAAAGAAAAAAAGCAAATTGAAAGTTTAGTCCCCTACCTGGTCCCTCAAACAACCACTCATCACCAGCGGTCCTTTTCTCTCCGGATCCATCTTCGAAATCCAAAATGGCCCTTAGTCGGAGGGCGGCGTTAGGGGCAACAACCTTGAGTGGGGTCACAACCTGAAAGGTTAACAATAGTTTAATAATTATCTTTAACATCATTAAAACTTTAAAAAAAAATGTAATTAAAAATAAAGAATGGCAGTCTGCTATTGTTTTAAGGAGGATATTCTCTCATGGGAAATTTGGGGAAATGCTTTAATAGAAAACTGTTGTACATTGTGTCATTTTCCCCTATTTCAGTAGATGACAAAATTATAATCCTTACTTTAAGCAAATTAAACCACAATTGCATCTGGTGCATTTTGAAACAATTGCAGTATGCAGGGTAATGCACCAATTTCTGTTAACCCTTTCCCTAACAATAACGACATTCAACCACTTTGTTGCAGACGACTTTAGAAAAGCATTGTTGGAAAAGGAGAAATTGCTCGTTACGAGCAATTTTTCCTTTTCCCACAATAATTACTGCCCTATCAGAAGATTATTTTCCAATTTCATCACATATTGAAATGTCGTCTGCAAACTCTTTTAATTTGGGACAGTCGAAAATTTGGTGTTTGGTAAAGGGTTAAGCTGTTTTAGAGTTTCCCTAGACAGGACGGAATTCTAAGCAAAATATAAATTTCAATTATGTATGAAGTTTGAAATTGTTTCGACAAATAGGAAATTGTACATGTTTCCTTATTATTTTTGCTGGTAATCACCATTATATGCTACCTAATTTGAAACTGATTTGACAAATAGGAAGCATAAATGGCAACACAACAAAATCATGTGTAATAATACCTATTGAACCTTAGAAAAGGGTCTTCCATGTGGAAAAAAGGAATACATTGACACATTGAGCTACTCTTTCATTTGAAACAGTAACAATTTAAACACATTGGCATCCAATAAAAAGGCGTAATGATGGAGGAAGATCCATCCTCAACAGTCCATAAGGGCTGAATAAGCTGGGTAGAACCAAAGGCATTCCATAAGTCACTCAAGAGACTGCCTCACATGAAAATCCAAATGCTGCAGAATTTGAGCCCACACAGATAGGGGCCGTGTGATTTCAAGTTCTGTACTCTAACTATTAGGCCACGGATGCCCAATTTATTAAGCGATAAATGCCAACGCAAGTCCTATTCTTCTTTTCAGAACTTCTCCACGGTTCCTGGGCCAGACTTTTCGACTATCCAAAATTGAAATACTTTGCAACCAACATTTCAAAATGTGATAAAATGGGAAAATCTTCTGATAGAGTAGAAAACATTGTGGGGAAAAGGAGAAATTGCCCTTTATGAGCAATTTCTCCTATTCCAACAGTATTTTCCAGAATCCTCTGCAACAAAGTGGTAAAGAGTTGTTATTGTTTGGTAATGGCTTAAGCTGCTAAGTAGAAACATAACTTTCTCTGTTAACCTGTTTAAGAACTCCTCCAGGGAAGAGGGGAAACGGTTCAAGGGCCAAACACCAAATTCTATTGGTAAAGTTACATAATACGACCGTACCCAGCACTTGTGTTTACCTGTTTCAAGACTTCCCCTGGGAAGAGGGGAAACGGTTCCTGGGCCAGTCTGATCTCCTGGTCAGCGTGCATCAGCTTGACCTGTCCACTGCCGTCCAGCACCACCACATTGTCCTTATCCTTGACCGCCGGGTTCTCGATCACGCAGTAATGCCGCGGGGGGACCGTGATCATCTTCTCCGGCCCAAATACAACCCTGGGTAGTGGGGAAAAACAAATATATGTTAACACATTACAACCCTGGGTGGTCGGGTAAAACAAGCATGTGTTAACGTTACTTATTCACAGATGTGAGGAAATGGAAGTTAAGAATGGACACCTCATATATTTGTTGATTTACATGGGTTAAACATTGTCTCAATTCTATTCCAGTAACTGTTATGTTTTGATGCCGAACTCTTAATGATGGAGACTTCATTTATATTAAAAGGACTAAACTCCATTTTAACATTTGTTACTCACAGAGATAGACCCTATAAAAATATAACTAATGGTATAGGTTTTGTCATTTCATTTCATAAAATAAGTTTTGATAAGTTTGAAAAAGTATTTAACTTTAGGAGGCATATTATTCAACCTTGGTTTTCACATATTACATTCATACATTCGAAATTAAAGACTATTTGTGAAGACACAGAACTGGCATTTTGTCCATTTGCGGGTTGGTTTTCAGCAAATGCTATAATGGTAGCCTTTGGAACCTCTAAATTACTGATTTACACAGTGTATCTTCTGATTATTTTTATCATGAAAAAGTGATTGCTTACAAACCATAACATCTCGCATCATAAGAAACAGTCAAGCATATGATTTACCTTTCATTGTCCTGTCGGATGAAAGTGTTTGGCCCAGTTTCGAGTCGCGTGACATTTTTGTTCTGATCCAGCACATGGATGTAATAGTATGGTGGGATACGGATCAACGACTCGGCTTCTTTTCTGGTTGCCATGGTTACTGTTCTCTAGATTTCTGTAAACATAAAAAATAACTTTTGGAATCTTTTTGAGAAACATGACTCAGCATTTTTGCTGGTGGCTATGATTTCCCTTCTTTAGATTTTAATAAACAAAACAAAAGTTATTGAATCTTTTGATCTTTTTGAGAAATATGATTTGACTTCTGGAGTATTATTATCTACCTTAACCGTCATTTGAACTCACAAGGAGTGTACTCATCGGATTTTAAGTCCAGTGCTTTAACCCCGGGTGGCAAAAATCAATTGTCCCTATTGCCCAGTTTTTTCAAAAGCCTTAACAGACAAGCTACTAAAATTTTCTATAAAACCATTACACAGACAAGTGTTTGAATAGATTCTAGATTTACGGACAAATTAATCCAAATCAGACTTTGCATACCCTGCTAAACCCTTTCCAAAACACCAAATTCTAGACTTTCCCAAATTCAAAAAGTTTGCAGACGACATTTCAAAATGTGATGAAATTGATAAAACAGTCAGCTGATAGGGCAGAAAACATTGGGGGAAAAGGAGAAATTGCTTGTTAAGAGCATTTTTTCCTTTTCCCACAATGTTTTTCAGAGTCATCTGCAACAAACTGGTCAAATGTCCATATTGTTAAAGATCCTGGACGTCATACACTAAATATATACAGTCAAACTTGTGTTAAGAGGCCAGGCTGTGGGACAGAGTAAATTGGCTGTTTAAGACAGGTTTGCTGCTTAACACAGATTGATGTACACTAAATCTAACAATGGGACTTTCTGTAGTGGCTGTTTAAGGCAGGTTGGCTGCTTAAAAGGCTGGCTGCTTAACACAAGTTAGACTGTACAAGTAAAAAGTAGAATTTGCTTATGGTATTCAGCTATGCTTCTAACAAATATTCATAAGAAAAAATCGCCGAAATCATGGTATAAATGAAGATATTGACGGAAAACCCCTATGGCCTCGACTTTTGTGTGTTACAGCAGCTATATGGTAATAAGTTACGTCATGTGGGCTGTCAGGTGCCTGTCACGTGACGATGTTCACCTAACTTAGAAGATACTAGGGTCAGCGTCCATTTTTGTTTTCAATGTGCAGTCTTAGTATCACATGAGCATCATGTGACCGGTTGCTAATAGCTTGGCGCTATATTTAGATTATGTGGGATTTCCCCTCGGATTTTTATAAAATGAAAAATATCAAAATTCATCTTATATGCTATTGGTTTCTCTGTATGAAATGTCAAATTAATCTTAATTCCTTTATTTTCGCAAGTTTCAAAGAATAATCCTATGACGCACAGAAAATTTAATGGTAATGTATAATACAACTAGGCCACAGAGGCCCTCAGAGAATATCTAAGGTTAGAGGTGGGTATAAAGATGTACAAATTTGACACAATGTCATTGCTTACCAAGAGAGTAAGAGTCATTATTCATGATTAGATACAACATTCCTATCTATTTTCTGAATGACCTAGCAAACATCCCGAGATATACTACTATTCTAACCTTTCCACCATACCCAAATCTTAAAACTCCAAATTGAAAGCAACAACATAAATAATCATGTGGTATTGAGTAAAAATATTTAACATAGGAGAGACATTGCTCATCTCAATTTACTTCTTTTTAAAACCCTTATAGTGCTTCAACCAACTGCATGCTTATATTATATATGCAAACAGGTTAGATCCAGGCCAGCTGCTAAGTAAATTGGCAGCTGGCCTGTGATCTAATCTGTTTGCTTCTCTGAGTATCTTTACTCATTAAAATTAAGCAGATATTTAAGCTTTGGAAAGCAGATAACAGAAAATCTATTTTTAGAAAATTACTAGCATTCTAAGGGTAATGTGATTGGTCATAAAGTTCAAAACTTTTATAATCATGTCTTGTATTATAATAATCTAATGGCAATTAAACCTTCCCTTAATTACTCCTGAATATGAGCGCTTTCTATTTACAAACATTCTTTATTTTTCTGTCATGAGACTTCTTTTTAAAAAAGAAATTAATGAAAAATATTACCGGTAATCCAAACTTCTAAAGGGGGGTCCTACGACTTATGTGTGGCCGTTTGCCCACTCAAAAGTCAATAAATCAATAGACTTACTCAGATTTACTCAGACTTATGATCAATAATTGATACCAACTCCTTAGCAATTCATTCCTTTTTATTCGTCTCTAACATACATATAATTGAAAGATTATTGACACAGTGTTAAACCAAATACAAATAAAAAAGTATCTTTGTGCAGTATTTCTTTTCTATAGTTGAAATATAATTTTCAATAAAATATATAACAATTTATCAACAGGAAAGTAAAGATACAACCATTACAATACAATATTTGGGTATCAAAATCAAATAATAGAAAGAAAAGACATCATTACAGATTCAAGCCATATGTATAACCAAGAGTAATTTCTTCTTTTCTCACAAAGGTTTATTTCGTCATCTGCTAAAATTGTCTGTTTGAAGGTAAGCTTTCTAAAGCCCCCTGTAAAATGAATTGGTTTGGTTAACCTTGGGCAAGTATCCAACTATGTATACAAGGTATTCATTTTCACCTTTAAACCACTCACTCCATTAAACCTCACTTAAGGTAGAATACCCATAATCCACCCAATTTGAAAGTCAACCTTTTGTCAAATTACTTTGGTCGTTCTTAGTTGAAAAATAGTTGACACAGTGTTAAACCCCATTTAGATAATAAAAAGATAATACAGGATTGTCATGAAGAGCCGGCTTTTGGGTCGGCTAAAATAACAAAAAATTTGATAGGTGGTCCTAAGTAACACCTAAGTTATGTTGAGAGTCTGATTCATTGGCCTCCTCAAATTGAAAGTTAGCCTAAGAACTTACTCAGAGTATTAAAGACAACCATGAAGAACCATATTAACTAACCCCTTCTATGCAAAAATTGGTCGAAATCATTGAAGACAAGTTTAGATTTTCTAACATCACACTACATCATTTGCTCCTTTTTTCACATTGGTTTCCACAATATACCACAAATGAAAAAATTTATTTCCATAATTCTTAATAGTTAATAAATTGCCATCTGCCATTACTTTGAATTTTGACTATCACAAAGTCTCATCTAAGAAAAATGGTTAAATTTACCATACCTGTATAATTTTATAGCTCTTTAATGTAGATACTAGACATAAGCAGTAGAGACAACCTGAATGATCTGTGTTTATTCACCAAATCATATTTACTGAATGGTAAAAGGTTAAGAAGAGAGCGACATATTTATATATATACCTAAGCAAGTCTAAACCCCACCATTAATTATTGGATATTTTCCCAATGTCAGCATAACACAGACTTTACTGAAAACTCCTTAAACTACTCATTGTCTTTACCATTAGGAAAATAAATAACTCTCGGAAACTAAAAGTAAACTTCAAGAACAATTAGAAAATATAGAAAAAGAGGGAAAAAGTGTTGAAATTTATTTAACTTTTGCAACGATGTTTCTCACAAACCTATTTTCAAAAACTGTTTTCTGATAAAGGGAAGGGTAAATTTCTTTATGCTGACAGGGTAGTCTGGTTGTGAAATACTTGGTTTTGCAATCCCTATTTTTATATGAATTAATGCACCATTCATAGTTATATTTATAAATACAAGGACTACTTTCATCCCATTCCCTCAAGCTGGATTTAGTGTGTGGCCAAATTGAAGAAGAAAAAGGAAAAAAATAAGACCCTAAAAAAAAAACAGCCAAAAATGTGACAAATATAAAGTTTAAAAAAATTTAAAACCTTTTCTCAGTGAAATTGGTCTAAACCAATGTGACAAAAGGAGAAATTGCTCATTATGAGCATTTTCTCCTTTAATCGCAGTAACTTGATAACTGATCTGTGTCTTTTAAATGAGCATGTTGTATGTGTATTTATAAAATGTAAATAGTTTTTAAAAAAATCACAAAAGCAATAGGATAAATGATTAGAATTGCTTAAGTTACATTCAATGAAATCTCTTATAGGGAATTTGTAAGCAAAAAAGGATAAAAAAGAAAGCATTATGCGCAATTTATTGGGTAAAACCATTGTGAAAACAGGATAAATTGCTCATTAGGAGCAATTAGTTCACTTGGTCGTGGGGGCATCAGGTAAAAGACAAACCCCAAGTTGTTTGAACTACAGCTTTTACATGAATAAATGTCCATGGATCAATAAATACAATGCAAACAATTAATGGTATTATTTCTCTGCATGTATAGTCATGTTAGAAACATGTATATCCTTTACAATTCACTCTTTCCCAAATGACAAATTACCATTGTCAAATATAAAAGGATCTTTGCATGTTATTATTTCAGACCTTTTTCACTTTGGGATAAAAAAAATAGATACCCTTTTATTAGTAGTAAATATGGGTAATAAGGGAAAAATTCATGCAGACTTTGCCAAAGGGGAAAGCAAACCCTGAGGTAAAGTACTTATTTTTAAGGTAAAAACTGCATTCAAGATTTCAAAGAAAATCATGGGTATCTGTTATATTGCGAAATAAAAAGCCCTGAATTTGAACCATGAAATTCTGAATATTCTCTTGTGAGAAAGGGATTTTAGTAGGAAAACAAAAAAACTAATTTTGTTTGACCAAGAATAAGTACTTCAGACTGCCTGTTTAGTACCTTACTCCAAAATACCATGCTCTGTCGTTTCTATTGCAAAAGTCTTCGAAGTCCATTGTGTCAAAAGAATAAATTACCCCTCATTGGTCATTTAGCCTTTTATCAAAATGTTTCTACTCACTATATTACATAATATTTGTTTTTTTAAAAACATGGTGACAAAAAGAAAACTCTTTTATGTCTATCATTTATTCAACTATTCTTACATTGTTTCATGAAGATTGATTCTACTATGATAACTGGTTTAAGAGTGGATTGCTGTTTAAATTATTCTTACCAGGGAAATGGTTCCCAATCTCCATTTACTTGTACTACTCCATGTAATTAACTGTATTTATAAAAAGTCCAAATACATTTTGTTTAGAATATTGGCATTGGTCCATAATCTATAATAACTCACTGTAAAAGCACCTATAGCAGTTCTTTTTATTTGTAATCAATGTGTGTTTTAACATCACATCAACAATAATTCAGTTATGTTATGAAATCTGACTCGTATTGATAAATTTAGAAGTCCCAGTAGTCAACTGCCCATTGGGGCTGATTAAGCTGGGCAGAACCATCGGCATTCCATATAAGTCACTCAAGAGACTACCTCTCATGAAAATCCATATCCCTTATTCGGATTTAAACCCACGCAGAGAGGGGCCATGCGATTTCAAGTTCTGTACTCTTACCACTAGTACATTGAGCCCCTGACCTACAAGAGACTTCAAAATCCAAGTTGGTTGAAAAAAAGAAATTGATCGTTAGGATTATTTTTCCTTTTTTCGCAATAATTTCTACTCTAAACTCTGAACAAACTGTACTATTTTATATAAGATATATATTTTTTTTATTTTTGACCTAAAAATCCATATAAGGTAGTTTGTTAAATGTGTTTCAAACTTCCTTGTCCCTGTGCATAAGATGTATCAAATTCAACTTCCTACTTCAGCCAAAAACGTGCAATAAAAGAACTATATACCCACTCCTCCATATTGAAGTTGTGGCAAACCCAAATTGGAAGAACCAGCCGACATTAGAGACACATTACAAATATAACAGTTTTAGGGAAAAAAACCTATAGAAATAATGAATATGAGAAATCACCCATTTTAAGCAAGTTATCCACTTGTCACAACGATTTCTTAAGTATGCTCTGCAGATGCATCAAAGTGAAGCTTCATGGAGGATAATTTTTTATTCTTTTTTTGATAATTTTGAAGCAAAGAAAACTTTTTTTTAAATGGGGTTTAACGCCATAACAATTTTTTTTTAAGTTATGTTGCAGCTTTTCTGTTTCACCTGTACTAGGCTTGGCCTGTGAAGTGCCATGCAAAAGGACAGGGGTACTGCTGGGCTCTAACTAAGCACCCAATGCTCTAAAAAGCCCACCTTAACCCATTACCAAATACCAAATTTTCGACTTTCCCAAAATGAAAGTGTTTCCAGACGACATTCCAAAATGTGATAAAAATGGAAAGTAATCTTCTGATAGGGTAGAAAACATTTTGGAAAAAGGAGAAATTGCTTGTTATGAGCAATTTCTCTTTTTCCCACAATGTTTCCCTGACTCATCTGCAACAAAGTCAAAGTGGTTAAATGTTGTTATTGTTTGGTAATGAGTTAAACACTTGGCCATGCAGAACCATCCATAAGCACTACAAAATCATTATTCCATTCATATTTGTCAATCACCTAACCCTTTCCCTCATCGAGTAAGACAGTTATACTGAGGAATCAGGAACCAGGGTTTCATTGACACTCAACTTCTACAGTAAATGACCCCAAATTGTTGAGTTTGGCCCCTAAAGATCATTATTCTCCATTTGCAACTTCATATACAAGAGGTCAAAAGTCCATCAAAATTAGCATAAATCAAGGGGTCAAGGGAAAATCCTGAGCAAAAGACATATCAAGAGGAGTATTTATAGCCATAATTGTAGAAATTCCCTTTAGAAGAAGTTGCTTCTTTTATCACAATGGTTAAGATATCATCAAGTTAGTTAATAATTGGCTAGAAAGATACAAAGACACATGGCAGAAACACAACTTCACAGTTTCTTGCAAATAACTAAACATGATTTAGAAAAAGTAATTTTGTCTTACTTTTTTTTTTATTGTCGGCTGTTAAAATGGTTTTGTTTTGTTTTGTTCTTTAATTTGGAATCTTCAGAACTCACTTATATAACACATGTGGATAGCAAACCAATGATTGTTAGAAGTCTGCTATTGTGTATTGATTAAAATTGTATATACTTATCAATACAAAGTAACTGTTGAATCAAGTTTATGAAAACATTGCACAACAACAAGTTATTCAAAATGTTTACCAATCCCAGTTTCTAAGTTATGGAAACTGGAAGTGCCGTTAAGTTGCCTGTGTTCTGTCAGTCCTATTTGTATATCGAGAGCACAAGGCCAATCGACAATAAAAATCGGCCATTTCTATGATTTCATGAAATAGCATGTACTTCCTACTTAGTTTAATAGAGGGCGGTTGGTTTGTTTACCTGGTGATAATTTATTTCACAACCAAAGCTTGACAGCTCTATTTGATAAGGCATTCTTGCACAAGAAACGTTACGGAGTCAATTGACACTAAGAAAAATAGGCACAAATTGTTTGAAAGTAGAAAAATAGCTTACCTTACCAACAGCTTGATTGGTAAATAACAAGTCTTGCACTAGATTTGTGCAATCGGTTTCTTTGAGCCCGAGCAAAGCAAATTAATGACGTCAATGTGATTTGACCAATCAGAGCTTGTGATGTGCTTCTATAAATAGAAATGATGGGTATGCTATTTCGGTCTCATAACTCGGACATGCCTGACTAAACTGCGTTGAACTTAGTCTAAATGTATTTCTCATCATAATCTTTATGCAATTTATCATGCTTTAAGATGAAAAAAAATATATATCAGGAAAGATGTTGCAGTCCACTTGTCCATATTTCCAGAGACATAGATAACTATGGTTCCTGGCTTTGAGCTGTATTTTGGACGTGGAAAAGGTACCAGGCTGATTACAAACCAACTCGTGAGATACGAGCATCAATGACGTCAACGTAATATCACGTCATTGTAATCTTTGAGGGGTTTTCCCTGAGGCTGCGTCATTTCAAAATGCACTTAAAGATCATCATATCTTTATGCAGACGAATAGTTAACAGAGACAAAGGATTTTATATAAAAGACATGATGATCTTATTCTGCAATGATTTTGACGACCGGTAGGTTCACACACTATGGTAAAGATAGTAGTATGAAAAACATTTCTGACGCCAAATTATTCAGTTTTACTTATTGGTGCATCTCTTTATCACATTTTACAAATCTGTAACATTGCTATTGCAAATATTCCACGTGCTCACAGTCCGTAACGCTATACGTCACAGCACTGCTGTTTTTCTGGAATCTAAAATTTGAACCCATGATACATAATACACGAATAAGGAAACTTTTTTTCCAGAAAAGGTTCTTGGATTTTGCCACAGGCACCCGTAGTTAGGATTCGTTTGGGTTAATGGCTATATATAGACATTAACCCAAAAGAATTCTAACTACGAGTCCCTGTGAACAAAAATTGCTATAAACAAAAACTATCTTGCTATAAATTCTGTCAATAAAATATCAGTAACAGGCACGACAGCCGATGAAGATCCCAGTATGTTGATACGGACCACCAATCGGAACTACTCGGGTATTTCAGTGAGCTGTGTTTTCATTGGATAAACCCGATGTGTTCAGATTGACAGAACGCTTCGCCATAACTGTACACCATTCTTCCTTATTTACTTTAAACACATCTTATTGTAAAAAATAGTTTTTAAAGTGAATTACAAACACAAACTATACAAGTCATGACGGAAGGGTCTGGTCGTAAGTTCCAAAAACATTAGATATGGCCATTCCCTTTTGAAAGAATTACTTAAAAATATGTCTTCATCTGTACTTCAGGTGGTATAAAATGATAATTTTACAAACGAAGAGAAGACGTAATTCAAAGTTTTTAGTTCGGCTATTTAAGAATAACGTATAAGAAGAACAGTTGGCAAGATATGTGAGTTGAGTACTCAGTAGGCAAGAAAGGGAAGAGAGACCCGTCAGTTTAAAAAAAAAAAAGAAATGAAAATTACGAAAAATCTATTGCATACCACATTTTTTTTTTATGAGTTACCATTCTTCCTAAACCACCACGGAGAGGAACTTTGGAAGCTTTTAGCTTCCGTTCCAATGCGTTCCATTAAATTGTTTGTAATGTGTACAATTATGTTTATTTCTTGGATAAACTATGTTTAAACTAAACCAGCTGGATGGTACAGAAGAATTGAAATTCTGCGAACAAAGACTTAATTGATAGCGCCGAATAATTTCGCCAATCACATAAATTTGATATTGATCACCAATCAAGGGCATTTTTGTTGAATTCGAGTACATGTGCATATTTGTGTCGTCTGCACATGCTGTCGTTTTGGACCTGTTACAAACTCCCATTTGGGGGGTGAGGGGCTACTGCAATCTTAACCCATTACCAAACAGTAACGACATTTGACCAGTTTGTTGCAAACGACTCTGGAATATATTGTGGGAAAAGGAGAAATTGCTCTTATCGAGCAATTTCTCCTTTTCCCAAAATGTTTTCTACCTTGTCAGAAAATTCATGTTCAATTCCATCACATTTAAAAATGTCGTCTGCAAACTCTTTCAATTTGGGAACGTCGAAAATTTGGTGTTTGGTATAGGGTTAACAATTGATGAGACACGGGTTCATCCTTTCTGAGCTCCTTGTGTTTATCCAATGAAAACAAGTCACGGAAATACATCGTGTCTAAATCGAATGCCGATAGGAACTTTGTGTGCATGCCGAGGATGCTGAATATGCCGATGTTTTTGTTGTTATTGAACCTGCGATTTTAATCACACTTAATCCTAAAACGTTTATGATCGAATTATATTTTTAAATCGAAACCATGAATAGATGTAGTACGAATGATTCACACGTAGATATTTCATTTTACGGAGAGCTTCCGTCATCTGAGTTAGAATACAACACGTGGCGGACTTTTTTTTCTTCTTCTTTTGCTGCCCCCACCCCCACCCCATCCCCACCCACACCCAATTTTTGGTTCAGGGTCAATGTTGCGAGATGTAGACTAGCATAGCAAAAAGACTGTTTCCTGCAACCCATTATATTGATCAACAGGCAGTAGACTACCGAAAATGAATAATCTATGTCGAAGTAACTCTGATGATTCAAGCTATAGCTGTAGAATGAAATACCTACGTCTGGGTCATCCAGACAAATATCGAGGTAGATGCTCGATAGTTGTCTACTGCCTGCGAATTCTCCAACATGAACACATCTCCATCCCGGGATATGAAGCCTAAACCTCCTTTACATTTTTAGCGGGAAAATGTGCGAACTGGCGAAAAACTTTTGGCATATTAATTCTTGACAATCGTCAATAAATCGCCAATAAATCGTCGTTATCATAAAAAATTTATTTACACGACTTTCATAATGTCATTCATGATAACAGTTGGAAATCGTTTGAGACAAACTGTCAAAATTATAAGAATCTGTTTATGTGTATTTGTTAGGGCGTGCTCTTATAACGATCACCGGGACAGGTATAAAACATGGCGCCTACCCCGTTATAGCGCGATTACGGAAGAAAAACACGGCGCCCCCTCTTAACTTTTTTATTTGTGGATATATCTCAACAAACTTGGTACCAAATGAAAGAAGACACTCTGAACTTTCTGGTGGTGAAAATCTAAAATATGTTCAACAAGTACCGAGAAAATGCATGTCAAATATGGGCAATATTTTTTACAAAAATGTCGCTTAAAAATTGAGATTGAAAAACACGGCGCCCCCTATTATATTTTTTGTTCTAAATAATATTTTTCTAACTTTGATATATTTTGAAAATGCATAAAATTACCTTTCAAATGATATTGAATATTTGAAATTTGGACGAAAGATGGCTGAGAAATAGCTGTTCAAACATGAGTATTACTCCAGCCATTTCGACTCACAACAGATTCAAGCTCGGAAAACACGGCGCCCCCTACTAACTTTTTTATTAGTTCAATGACTGTACATTATGTGGTATGGTCTTTTAGAAGACACTTTTTCCTTTCATATGATGTTAGTTTTGTTAAAATTGGTTGATTGATAACCGAGATATGGCCTGTTAAAGATGGGCGTTTTTTCCGTACGTCCCGATTTTGTTTGGAAACCGTTTACAGTTACACAAGACTTAGATTTGGTAAAAAAGTTAAGAGGGGGCGCCGTGTTTTTCTTCCGTAATCGCGCTATAACGGGGTAGGCGCCATGTTTTATACCTGTCCCGATCACCGCAACACCGGAAGTAAACAAAACATTCCAGAAATTGAGAAGTTGAAATAGATTTTTGAAGAAATAGTCGGTTTAACCATGTTTAAAGTGAAAATCCTTGTAGTTGGTCCCTGTGAGGTAAAGTATTTTAACAAAAATTGGTTGTTTACCAATGATTTTCGCCATTACTTTCCTAAGTTTCTTGAATTCTATGCATCTGCATAACCACAATTCAAAATAATTCAAAGTGAAGATTGCTTTATGTTCTTCTTCTTCTTCTTCTTCCATTAATGTACCTGGCCCACTCTTGGGCATTTTCGTACATGAAAGTGCTGTACAAGGTCGTGGTGAGGCGCAAACAGGTGCAGGCTAAAAATAAAACTATGTACATGGAGATGAATCTAGTGCTGCTGCGCCAGGCTCCCCTTGAAGGCCTCTAGTGTGGGTGCTGAGGCAAGGTGCACTGGTAACTGGTTCCAAAGCCGTATTGTGGATGGAAAGAAGGAGAATCTGAGGTAGTCTGACCTGCAGTATGGTACAATGAACCTCTGGGTATGTCCCCTAGTGGCTGTTGTAGCATGGTGGAGATACTGATGTCCTGGGATCGCAATGTGATCATTGATAATTCTGTACATCATGAACAGCTTGGCATGTTGTCTCCTTGTTTGTAGGGTCTTCCATTCGAGTTTTGCGATCATTTGGGAGGTGCTGCTGGTGGTATGGTAATCTCCCATGACGAACCGTGCAGCTCTTCGCTGGACTGCCTCTAGCTGGTTTGTACAGTCTTGTGTGTGGGGATCCCACACTGTGGAGGCGTATTCCAGTGTTGGCCTTACAAGTGTCTTGTATGCGAGAGCTTTGGTGTCTCTTGGACAGCTTGACAGATTCCTCCGGATAAATGCCAGGTTGCCATTTGCCTTTTTAGCAGTCATTTCAATATGGGGCTTCCAAGAGAGATCATCTGACAGCATGGCACCCAGGTACTTTCCAGTCCTTGCGATGTTCAAAGTGTGGCCATGGATTGTATAGTCAGCCAGAATGGGTTTCCTCTTCCTTGAAAAGCGTATCACTTCGCACTTTGTAGGGTTGAAGGACATGAGCCAATCACGCTCCCACTCCTGTAGTTTGTCTAGATCCTCCTGTAGAATGGCAGAGTCATTGAGGGACTTGATCCTTCGATAGAGGAGACTGTCGTCTGCAAAGAGGCGTGTTGGTGATCTCACTCTATCTGGGAGGTCGTTTATGTACAGGAGGAATAGCAGGGGTCCCAGAACAGTACCCTGGGGCACGCCAGAAGTTACGGGGGCTGGAGGTGACATATGGCCTTCAACAAGAACCTGTTGACTTCTGCCTGCAAGGAAACTCTCGATCCATCTTAGGGTTGTGCCAGTGACTCCGTAGTGTTTGAGTTTGACCATGAGTCTTTTGTGGGGAACCATGTCAAAGGCTTTGCTGAAATCTAAAAGCACAGCATCAATTTGATCACCAGAGTCCATACTGGATGCTAGGTCTTGGACAGTAATGATGAGTTGAGACTCGCATGATCTTTTCTTACGGAAACCGTGCTGTTGGTCCGATAATATCTGATGTGAGTCTAGGTGTGTCATGATCTGGGTATGAATGATGTGTTCAAGTATCTTGCAACATACAGATGTAAGCGATACAGGTCTATAGTTAGCAGCAATACTTCTGTCTCCTTTTTTGAATATTGGTGTGACATGGGCCAATTTCCAGTCCTCTGGTACCATGCCTTGTTGGAGAGATGCCTGGAACACAAGTCTGAGTGCTGGTGCTAGTTGATTGCCTACTTCCCTAAGATAACGAGTAGGAATAGTGTCTGGACCTGCAGCTTTGATGGGGTTTTGCCCCTGTAGCAGTTTCCGCACGCCTTCTACTGTGATGTCAAAATGGTGGATTTGCGGGAATGGGTTTCCTGTCATGGATGGAAGGCTGTCTGTATTTTCTTTCGTGAATACACTGCTAAATTGCTTGTTTAGAAGTGAAGCCTTGACCTTTGGATCGCTTTGGGCTACCCCGTTGCTCTTTAGTGAGGAAATTCCACTGCTATCACACCGCTTGGATTTGATGTAGGAGTATAATCTTTTGGGATTGTTGCCTTCTGTGACAATGTCTCTAACATAGTTGTTGTATAACTTCTTACACTCCCATTGTGTGACCTTTTGAAGTTCTTTGTACTTCTGAATGTCCTTGTCTTGTTGGGTTATCTTCGCTTTCAGATGGGCTCTTTTCTTCCTTCGTGACAGACGTTTGATGTTCTGGTTGACCCATGTCTGATTATATCTAGTAGAGCTCGTTTTTGAAGGGACATTTTTCTCAATTGACCTTGTGCAAAAATCTCTAAACATTGACCAAAGTGTTTCTACGTCATCCAGTAGCGAGTGATTAGCTATAAAGTCAGTCGAGAAATCTGCTGCTTCATTCTGTAGCCTGGATGTGTCCGCTTGCTTCCAAAGCAGAATCTTTCTTTTAGTTGGTCTTTGCCTTGGTATGCTTGTATTTGTCTGGACGAACACAATGTCGTGTTCACTTATCCCTGGCACTGGTTTGCATTTTTGGATGAGTGTTGGTCGATTTGTTATAAATAAGTCCAGTGTGTTTTGGCCTCTTGTTGGAAAATTGACAATTTGTTCGGAGCTTGTGTCTAAAATCAAATTAAGGAAGAGTCTGCTGATGTTAATTCGGTTGTTGTTACCCTGGATTGTGTTTGTTAACCAGTCGATGTCGGGAAGGTTCATGTCTCCTGATATCCAAGTGGTGGACTGTGGGTAAGAAGCATAGAGTTCCTTTATTCCCTTGCACAGTTCTTCCATGTAATCTTCGTCGCTGCTTGGCGGACGGTATACAGCACCAACAATGAGTGGGTGTTTACCCTGGCATTTAAAGGAAGCTGCACATAGTTCTGCGTTGGTAGAAATGTTTATCTCAGTTCCTATGATGTTGTCCTTTGTTGCAACCATCACACCACCATAGTGGCTATTGGTACGGTCTCTCCTTGCAACGAAGTGGTAGCCTGCTGGGAGTACCTCTCGTTCATGGAAACCTCTGTGGAGCCATGTCTCACTCCCAATGATGATGTCTGGATCCGTCTCTTGTAGGAGTAGCCAGAATTCGCTCTTTTTAGCTCTCATACTCTGAAAGTTGATACTTAGTATGCGGAAGGATGTCTTTTTAGTTTGCATTGGTGTTAAGTGCTGTCTGGATGGGGAAGATGTGTGCTGAGGTGACCCGATCGAGCTGTCTAGGGAAATGAAGCTTTGCAAATGTGACGAAGATGCCGGACTACAGGGCTCAGTATCTGAGCATTGGAGGATACTGTAGGAATTCTCGGTGGCAATAGAGCAAGGAAGGGAATCTGCTTGCGTTGTCTCGAACAAAGTCGATGAAAAGTTTGGGAGTCCACAGGTGCAGCAAACCCAGCTGTAGTTTTTGGCAACATTGAAAACAGTTAAAGGCATATTTGTGCATTTCGTGTGAAACCATTGGTCACACGAGTCGCATGCTATGCAGTTTTGATTGGATTTACATGGTTTCATGTTTTCTGATGGGGCAATCTAACGTCGAAATTTTGAACGATCCAAATAATGTTGGACTTTTTTTATTCTAATTTTTGGATTTAAAGCACAAATGGCCATTCAAAGTAAATTGATGTGACAAGATATGTTAAATAAACTGCCACACTTTACAGTGACAAATTCTCGTGAAGAGTGGACGTTAAAAAATGGTTTGCCGACTTTGTAAAATGAGACAACGTGTTAATAAGAGAGACATACAATAGGATGTAGTCCCTTTTATGAGGATTGGATGTTTCTTACATGTTTACCCATGAAAATTATTATTTTATTTTCCAGAGTGGAAAAACCACATTGTCAAATTTCTTGGCAGATGCAACAGAAACCTCAAGTGGTGAATATCACCCTACACAGGGTGTCAGGTATCTTATTGCTTTATTTTTGTTTTCCATTAATGTAGAGGGCTCATTTATGAGCGTTATCATACACGTTCCCTGGATAAGTTTCTAGCACTAGGCTAGAAAAATGTGTCTTGCCAAAGGATACCTTTCAATGAAATAGGTGATTGCCAACAAGGTGATTGCAATCTAGGAGCAAACCTGGGTTGGCTTTAAGGCTACTACAGTTCCTTTTTGTCTTATTTGAAACTTTTGGTCAGATCAGAAGTGAAAATGAAATGCTCATACACTGTACATAAAGGTCTAAGAAAAAATCATTTCCATTGCTCATTAAATTTTCAGTGTTGTTGGATTTTTGTATGGAGAGCTTCAGATTTTATTTTTTCAGAAAAGGTGGGCTTAATTGGCTAATTGTGAACAAAAATGGGTAATTGTCTGAAATGATCTCTTAAAAGCAGTGTATTGTATGTCAAAGTTAAATGGGGCTGAACCTACTGAAAATCTGAAGCCTTGTTGATGTTTATTTTTAAGAATTACACTGTGATTCATAAATTCATTCATTTATATTTTGAGGATTCAATGCAAGACTACTGCTTCTCCTTCACAAAAGTGAAGGACTTGCATTGAGCCCTCGATATATCCATTCTTAGATTAAATATTAGAGGCACATGAAAGTACAAACAAATTACTGAAAAAAATATGAAGCTTTTTTTATAATGTTTATAAAAGTACTGAAAAATTAATTTATGAATGCTGCAAAACCCTATTTAATAGGCTCCTTAAACATAAGTTATTTGGTGCTTGATCATGTTTATCAACAATCTGTTTGTTTACATATTTAAAATAATGAATTCTGATTGCTGGTTCAAAAATTTGTGTATCACGTAAACAGGTCATAGGTAAAGAATCAAGCAATCTGAATTATTTCTGAATTACTAAACTGGCTGATCTCAGTTATTTCTCATTGAATTCAGGTTTAAGTTGTGCTGATGGGTACTTCTGGTGATATTTAATTGAATCTTACAAAAAGTTTAACAAATAATATAGTTTGATATAGCATTAATCTCCTTTCCTGGGCCGTTAAAGAGTTCTAAAGTTCATGAAATTCATGTGAATTCACACCACCCAATTTTAGTTCAAACTTCTCTTCTTTTTTCAGGATCCTAGAGTTTGAAAATCATAACCCAACTGGTGGCCATGGACGCCAATCAACCGTAGAAGTGGAGTTGTGGGATTGTAGTGGGGACAAAAGGTAAGTGTTAGCCCTTATAATGCTGGAACTGACTTCATGCTTATGCAAACAGGTTAGATCCAGGCCAGTCGCCAAGTAAATTGGTGGCTGGCCTGGATCTAACCCGTTTGCTACTCTGAGTATCTTTCAAATCAAAATTAAGTAGATATTTAAGGTTTTGGATAACTGACGGCGCAAAAAGATATTTTTTTGGAAAACTACCCAGCATTTTAAGGGTTTAGGCATTCCCTCATATGCGTGTTTGGCTTGTGTCTAGTGCTCACTGCAAGACTTTTGGAAGTCCTTCACAAACATGAAGCATTTACAATAGCCTTGCATTGAATCCTCCATATATGAGGATTTGCAACTGGTCCAAATTAAAACCAATAACACAGGACAAAAAGTATAAAGAATTAGAAATCATTGTTTTCTTTGTGATATTGGATAGAAACCATGATAACTCAAGTTGAGTCGTCATTTAATTTCGACAATAAAACTTTGTCCATGATTAGTTTTTTTTTATTATACATTATGCCCTTTTACATTTCTATATTTGCCCAAAACTGTTTACCAGTGTCTTTTAAAGATTTTTGAAAGACTTCTGATGACCAATGCAATTTTATGTTTTTCAGGTTTGAAGCTTGCTGGCCTGCGATGGCTAAAGACACATCAGGAATCATATTTGTATATAACCCGGACCAACCGAATCATGATAAAGAATTAGAACATTGGTAAATATTGTTACAGTCTCTTAGAGTATTCCATTAACTGGTCATCTAACAATCCAATGAGAGTAATTCATGTCATTCATTTATGTGTAACCAAGGTGAGCAAAGCAGACAGCCAGTCCAGGACTCGAACTTGGGTCTTTCTCAACTGATGCAAACTCTTCACTGACTGAACTATCTGGCCCGCTTAAACATTTAACTAAACCTTGTAAATTAAGACCGCTACTACATACCCCACCACACAGATATCATAAACCCATTCTAAAGCAGAAAAAAGTAAGGAAATTTGAGTAATGTTAGTGTTCAATAATAATTATTACTTTATTACAATGTTTATATATAGTGTATAGGGAAACTAAAATTGTCACTGCATTAAGTCACAGTTTCAATATATCTGACCTTGAATGACTTCAGGCTGCACTACTTTGTGCATGAATACAACATAGACTGTGTGCAGGTGTGCTTTGCCCACTATAAACCAGCCATAGGCCATTGGCTGAGCAACTCGAAGCGTATGTACAGCAAAACTGTTGTCATACATTTATTGTCATGTGGCGTATACATCTTTATTTACCATATAGAAATCTATTTGAATCATCAAATTTTATACCAATGGATAATACATGCCTTACTTTTTTTATCTTTAAAGTTGGTTCAAATTAAAAGCCTCAATAGATATGTCTTTTTACTAAGAATAAAAGCACTTCTTCAACTGTGAATGGATAATACATTTTACTTGTAAAAAGTAACATACATGTACCATGAAAGATGTAAATATACAGTACATCGTTGTCAAACATGTTTTAGTCATTTTGTTACTTTTGGAAGACTGTTGTGACTTGCTTCTAAAGCCAGTGTCACCTGTAATGTGAAAATATTGTTCTATGATTATTGTCTGTTTTTTGAACAACTTGTTTTTCAATTTTTATGGAATTTCTTAGACCCTTTTTTTAGTACAGTACATACCGTAGTATATTGAAATGAATTTGTATTTGGCACCATTTTGGAGATAAGGTAGCTATGTAAGGATATATTGATCATGATGAGCAAATACTTCTTGAAGGAAAGTTATTGCTTCTTGATAACTTGTTTTGACATTTTCTTGAGCTCATAGACAGATGAATGTTACACAGCATCAACAATTTTCCTGTTATGTTGTGGTGCCCGCTCTTCATGAATGTATATAGTTTATTACCTTTCTTACCTGTGACTGCCCACACAGGCTGGAATAAATGGGTAGAATCGTCTGCATTTTGTTAGTCAGCTGGTAGAATTCCTTTCATAAATTCCTTTCATGAACATCAGATCTAGAGCTACTGTGATTTGAACCTGCAAATCACCATGATTGGAATAGGATACTTCCCCCCCTACCATATCATGTTTTATTTATGACGACCAGCGCTTTTTTCGATTTAGTTGAGAAGAAGCCTAGGCCTGTTAACTTTGGGAAATCTTATTGCTGTAATTGTTGAATTGGGAAACTTAAAAGCTGGTGTGAATGAGTTTTTATCAAAAACTGCTTGATTTTAAAGAAATTTCCAATTGACAGGGTGCCTTAAATGGGTCCACCTTAGCTGTTGATGCGCCTCAAAACACCATTCATTCATTACTCAATGGCTCCCTGTTATGTAACAGACTTCACGAAACTTTGTAGGTCTTAGGCCCTTGGCTGACTAAAATTCCTGAG
Source organism: Cerastoderma edule (assembly GCA_947846245.1). Lineage (NCBI taxonomy): Eukaryota > Metazoa > Mollusca > Bivalvia > Cardiida > Cardiidae > Cerastoderma > Cerastoderma edule. Next base: position 38,392,500 of record OX401411.1, read on the forward strand.
GTCTGACAAAGACCTTCTTTGGTCTGATTTTTACATAGTCAAAGAAGAAAGTGTTCAGTTTGGCCCTACTGGGCTCTCAGTGTATTGGGAAGTCTGATATAACAGGAAAAAGTCCTGTTGACCCTGCTTTTAGTGTAACTGTTCACTACTGTTTGGTGTTATCTTCACTCTATAGCTACCAATATTATATAGAAGAGCAGGGAATCAAGGAAACATCCTGCTGTGTGTTTGCTCATCATAAACCGAGCGCTCCGGACAGGGAACGTTGCCAACTAGGTGAGTGTGAGAACATTAAATTCATGCTATATCATGAAGAATGGCAAGATAAAGAGGATAATTAACTCATTTTGATTGGTATCAAAAATATGTCACGAGAATGGGTTGTTATCAGGTTGAAAAAACGTTTTTTTTTCTACATGATTACAGCCCATTCAAGTGACATATGTTTTATTTCAATCGAGTGGAGTTAATTATTCTATCTATTTTATTCCACTGCATAAAACCTATTTGCCAAAATACCTTCACAAACGCCAAATGGAATATAAAATTGGAGGAGCAAAGCAGTTAATTATGCCGATGACGTCATTTACGTGTCCTATTACGTCATTTACACATGGATACATTTTCGAATACAAACATCTCAGTGTCGTGTGCAAAAGTGCAGCCATTACGTTAATGCAAAGGAATGGTAAAAAAGTAGTTCCATCAAAACTGATATCATCACTAGTGATGATACAACTTATTGATATCATCACTAGTGATGATATTCACTGTGACAAAGTTGAAAATGAATACACTGAGAAATCCCTGTGATTCACTGATAGGAGTATAATAAATTTATATAGTTCTAACTATTTGCCATAACACATATAGTAATAATCTAAGTCTGAGAACATTTAATCACTTTGTTATGCAAAGACAGTATAGAAAGAGGAGACTTTGCTCTTTGAGTCAATTAATTTCTCCCCTTTTTGAAAAGCATTTTAGATCTTAGCCAAGGCAAATCTTTCAATTATAGAACTAATTCCTGTTGAAAATACTCTCCATTTGGATTGATTGAGAAGTTCACGCTTGATAAAGGTCCATATATTTGCTAAATGACTAATGAATTTGATACTGTGACAAAAACCTTCTCACAGAAGTCATAGTTTGTCATTTTTAGTCATGTTTATTGATTTTATATACATTGTATTTATTAACATTAATGATTCATATAAATAATAGTTGTAAAAGCTAATGCATGTATTTAATCACAGTCATCTTACATCATCATACTCGCCTAATTCTAAAATTTCAAACACCACTTGTGTATGGGGGATCAAAAAGCTCCTCTCAGATTTCTTTTTCTATGTACCAGGTAGATGCAAGGATTTATATAACATTCTGCACTAAATAAGTTTACCTGTACATGTAAATGATTTATTCTTCACTTTTTTATGCATTTTTGATAAGGTCCTTCTGTCATCATAAATCATTGCTTGTGTAAATAGCTGTTAGTTTTAGTCCAACAAAGCTATTACATGAGTTTTATTTTTAGAAATGGCAATTATTGGTGGATCTAGTATCAGTTAGCAAATCCAGTAGGCAACATGGTTTTCCCTTGATTCCTTGATTTATGCTCATTTGGAGGACTTTTGACCCCTGATAATTATGTGGAACTAAGAATGGAAATTAATGATCTTTAGGGGTCATATCCAGACTTGGGGTTCATTTATTATATAAGTTAGGGGGGTCATTGAAAATCCTGTCTTGAGTACTTGGAAAAAATGCCAAATTTGGTCTTCAAAGTCATCACGATCAATGTCAATCTGAACACATCGGGTTTATCCAATGAAAACACCTCTGAAATAATAGGGATAACGCCATATCGGTTCCCGCGAGAATGACATCACATTACTTTCGTTTTTAAAAATAGATCTTAAATGCGAAATCTAAAAAGTCGTTAAATTTGATTGAGGAAACAACTAAACATGTCACAACAACAATTTCGCCATTTGGTATGAGTTACTGTTAAAAAATGATTAAAATGGTGTCCAACACTTCCATATACATTGAACTAGTTAACTTGCACGCTTAGAAAAGGTGTTAATCGCCGGAGGCCGATTTACCCGAAAAATTGTAACCCTACACTTATAGCCGAGGTGTATTTCACAGCTCACGGAAATACCCGAGTAGTTCCGATTGGAGCAATGTATCACTTTGTCACAATTTTTCTAAACTCTTTTGTAGTAGATGCTGTACATGAGAAACAACAGAGTTAAAAGTACAGTAAACAAACTGATGATCAATTCTTGCATGTTTTTTCTTCTCTCCATTGTTCATACACTTATATTAGCCCGACCTGGTAAGAACAGTTCACTCATAGTTTTAGCTTAGTATTAAACAGAGATCTAGATTGAGGGGGTGGGGGAAAATGGACTTATAGAGAGGAGAGTTTGCCGAGACTTATAGAACTGAAGTCTTTCAAAAATCTTCAATGAATTGATATTTTTCTCTAATCAATTAAAAAATATGTTTCATAGCCAAACTATTGGATGCCAAAATGACAGTCATTTTAACAATAAGGGAAAATAACCAACATTAACGAAATGGCAGTTATCATGGGTTCTTATGGGCGGCGGTAGGGTGCAGAGATAGAGGGTCAACCTCTTTTACCAAGGGTCCCAGGTTCCATCCCCATTAGGCACAGTGAAAACTGCCTGGACTAACCCACAAATCTGTTCAAGTACTGGTTAAGTATCCAGGAATAGTCATCAAGAGTGAATTTAACAAGCTTCAAGCTTCCGACACAATCAATGTAAAAAACAAATAAAATATTAAAAAACACGAAGATTTTGAAAAATAATCAAAGACATAAACAACCTCACTTAGATGGATCTGTGGCAAGATTCTTGATAAACCACTGTGACAAAAGTATAAATTGATCCTAATAAGGAGGAATTTATCCTTTTTTTAAAAGTGATTTCTTCCCACTATCCTTTAGAAAATGGATTTTCCTCACATTTTCTCCCTGTTAGTTTATGTCTTTTTCTTTGTCGTTGCTTTCAATTTGTAATTAACAGTCACAAAATTGATAAACGGGTTAGTATTGATACATGTACCATTATGCAGTCTTATGAATAACAAATTAAAACAACTAGAAAATTGTTGAGACAGTGTTAAAACCCTTTTGACATCAAAGAAAGAATGAAAGAGTAAGTGGTAGAAATAGCCCAGCCCCTCTCCTTCCCCCCATCTAGATCTCTGACATTGCCATACAAATATGTAATGTTATGCCTTCTCGGAAGTTTATCATGCATTTTAAATGATGTTTTTCCATCTATATAGATGTGTGTAGCTTAATTTAGGACAGTTAGGAAATGTCAATGAATATTCAAAAAGAATAAATAAACAGAACAATTCTCTTGTATTTGATAACTAATTGGTATAGGGAGCATTTGTATTGACAGTCCAAAAAATCATTGAATTGAGCCAGTCTACAATTTCCCCGCCCAAAATGTTTGTCAGTAGTTATTTTACAATTCCAGGCTTCAATGCAAGACTACATAGATATATAGTATGTTTTTTACTTTTGTGACAGACAAGCTAAAAGTCTTGCTCTGAACCCTCAAATAGAAGTGTTTGAAAGCAATTTCCACATGCGTTAGTTTGTCAGAGAGTTGTAATAAAATCATTGGTAAAACCGTCATGAATAATCATATTTAGGTGTTTTGGCAACTGGTCAAAAAGGGTTGGTAGATTTATACCGAAAATACACAAATATAATACCCTGTTCTTCTTTTACATATATTTTCTTTACCTAAAGTTGTCAACTGCAGAGGCGTTAATTTACATGTTTGTATGGTAGTGATGTTAAGTAACAGTGATGTTAAGTAACAGTGATGTTAAGTAACATGATGTTATTTTTTTTATTTTTTAGCTTTTTGACCCATGTTTTTGTCCACCTTTTCCAAACTATGAACATTATAATAGCAATGAATGGAAAAGGTGAACAGGATATTGGGTGACCTGTTAAGTTTTTAGTTAATTTATTGAATGACTTTATTCGTGTTTTGCGCTTACATCCTGTTTTTGTTTTGTTTTGTTTGCGACCTTTAAGCTGTGACCATTTCATCAAACCGTGGCCATTAAACACATGTGTATACACCTAAAGCAACCTATGCATTAAAAGGAAGAAATTGCTATCGAACAATTTCTTTTCTTTTTTCAATGTTTTACACAAAGGTTCCTAAGCTTAAAGTGTTACTCACTCAACCACATAAAATTCTTATTGCATCCACATAAATTTTAGAAATTCTTTGAAATCTGCATAATTTAGATCTTTACGGATAAACACTTGAATGGGATAATTGTTTCCCCATATTGTCAGAATATTTGTCTTTGCATATTTAAGTTAAATACCACATATGGGCCTTTGCGGTCTAGTGGTTACAGTACAGAATTTGAAGGAATGACATGACCCCTCTTTGCGTGGGTTCAAATCCCAGTGCTGGCATTTGGATCTTCATGGAGATTGTCTCCTGTCTGACTTACAGAATGCTGATGGTTCTACCTGGCTTGACCAGCCCTTATGTGCAGAGGTGTATAGGGCTTTCCTCCATCATTATTAGCCAGGCACCATAGCATAACTGGAATAATGTTGAAACGGTGTAAAACCCATATAAACAAATAAATAAAATTCACACTCTTTAACAGATGCTTGCTATTTGTGTAAGAACATTTCGAGTGTTAAATGCAAGACTATAGTAAGTGCTTCACAAACATGAAGCACTTACTATAGTATTGCATGGAACCATTGATTTACAAAGGTATTAAGTGTTAAGAATCTTCATCAGGTGTTGTTTACGTGATGAGTTTAATGTATTGTTTCCCATATATAATATGCTGTTGCTTTGCTTTAGGTATAGTTTTTAGCTTAACCCTTTACCAAACGCCAAATTTTCCTCTGTCCGAAATTGAAACAGTTTTCAAACTATATTTCAAACAGTGATGAAATTAATACATAATCTTCAGATATGGCAAAAACATTGTGGGAAAATGAGAAATTGCTTGTTATGAGCAATTTCTTCTTTTCCCACAATGTTTTCCAGAGTCGTCTGCGACAAAGTGGTCGATGTCTTTATTGTTTGGTGAAGGATTAAGTATGTGCGTGCTTTTAATAGGAGATTATTATAGCTCTACCTAATTCTCTACACATACGACTTTATAAACGTTCTTGCATTAGATGATACGGAAACGAAAAATGATAATTTGCTTGATATTCTTTTGTCACAATCTAACTGTTGACCTTTTGTTTGTAATGGGTTAAATGCGGTGTCAACAATTTCTAAGTTATATTACAGCTTTCTTTCGATACACCAGTACAAGGCTAGAGCTCTGAAGTGTCTTGCCCAATGACACTCCAATGAAACCAGTGGTGACTGTGGGGCTCAAACCCAGGTTACATGTCCAGCAGTTTAACCACTGGTTTACAAATGGCCCGAATTGTTGAACAACACATCTTTCATTCAAACTTTTTATCCTTTGATGCAGATGCATAGAATTTGAAGGTTCTGTGTAAGCTTGATGCAGATGCATAGAATTTGAAGGTTCTATGTAAGCTTGATGCAGATGCATAGAATTTGAAGGTTCTATGTAAGCTTGATGCAGATGCATAGAATTGAAGGTTCTATGTAAGCTTGATGCAGATGCATAGAATTTGAAGGTTCTATGTAAGCTTGATGCAGTTGCATAGAATTTGAAGGTTCTATGTAAGCTTGATGCAGATGCATAGAATTTGAAGGTTCTATGTAAGCTTGATGCAGATGCATAGAATTTGAAGGTTCTATGTAAGCTTGATGCAGATGCATAGAATTTGAAGGTTCTATGTAAGCTTGATGCAGATGCATAGAATTTGAAGGTTTTATATAAGATTTCAGTCCTTCACAAACAAGAAACAGTCTTGCACTGAACCCTCAAATTGGTCTGTAAAAGATTAAAGGGTTAGAGTTAAATGATCGTATTTTTTTTTATCTCCACAAATCATTCATCAGTTCTCATGTGAGGTATTGCATTGTGGTTTGCTTATCAGCTTTGTAAGGTTTCATTGTCCATATAGTTTTTGTATTATTGCGCAACTTTTAGTTTTGCTTCATTGCTTTATATGGATGTGGCAATGTCCCATGTTATAATTTGCTTCTAGATTGCTTTTAGTGGCTCTCGACCAGATCAACTTTGATATGACACTAGGCAGCTTGGCTCATAATCAATTAAGCAAAACCCCCAAACTTGGCTAAAAGATGGTCTTAACCCTTAGAATGCTGGGTAATTTTCTAAAAAAAAAAGATATTGTGTCGTCTGCTTTTTGAAACCTTTAATATTTGCTTAATTTTGATGAGAAAAGTTACTCGGAGTAGCAAGCAGGTTTAATCAAGGGCAAGCTGCCAATTTACTGAGCGGCTGTCCTGGATCCAACCTGTTTGCATAAGCTTGAAGTCAGTTCGAGCACTATAAGAATTAAGGACTTTGGGTTAGGGCAGTCATGTTATTGCTGGTTCTGAACTCAACTGAGCCAGAAGAAAGGAAAAGTGAAGGAAGAGGAAAGAATAAATCTATAGCACAATGCAAATTAAGCGAAATCTGTACACTTTCACTTTTAAAATTTGTGCATTGGACAAAATTATATTGATTTGTCAGGCTTATGTGTTGTTTTTAAAATAATATCATTTTTCATCTTGATATTTGACTTTAAACGTTTCAGCCAATGCCCAACCATAGACATTGATTTATTTTCCAATAGCCTCATTTCCACCTTAAGGGCATTTGTGCGTGGTGAAATTATCCGCTACAGACAATAAAAAAAAGAGCATAAAACACACATTTTCTTTATTATGTTGGGTAATAAATATTATGAGGAAAGCAGTTATCACTGCAAACGGGAACAGATAACCATTCAAAGTGTACAAGAGTAACATTTTGTAAATTCAATTAAGGTAGAAACCATTGTGATAAAAGGAGAAATTGCTTGTTACAAGCAATTTCTCCTTTTGACACTGTGGTCCCTATAATCATCTGTTGGAGATCCATTAAAAACGGTGTTTCGGAGTAAGAGGTTACCAGTGAAAATGCGAATAGCAATCTCATGTCAAGGGTTCAACGCAAGACTATAGCAAGTGCTTCACAAACGTGAAGCACTTACTATAGTATTGCGCTGAACCCTTGATGTGAAACATAAGCTTATCACATAGGTTTGTTTTTCTGTGTTGCCCTTTAGGCACATTTAAAGTATATATGGGAGGCCTCCGTTGCCTAGTAGTTAAGAGTACAGAACTTGAAATTACATGGCCCCTCTCCACGTGGGTTCAAATCCTGAGAGGGATATGGATTTTCATGAGAGGCAGTCTCCCGACTGACTTACTGAATGCCGATGGTTCTACCCGTCTTGACCAGCCCTTATGGGCAGTTGAGTATGGGTTCTTCCTCCACCTTAAGAGTCCGGCATCGCTACATAACTGAAATAATGTTGATGTGATGTAAAACCCATGAAAAAAAAGTATAAATGGAATTTAACACGGCGTCAACAGTATTTCAGTTATTTTGCGACTTTCTTTGACTTCACCATTTCTTGTGAGGGTTCGGCAGTTTCATACCCAAGGACACTCCCATGAAAAACCAAAATGACACAGGCGAGAATCAAACCTGGGACTCCCATGTCATAAGTCCTACATCTTAACCATGGGGCCCGACTGCTCTAAGATAACCCTTTACCAAAAGCCAATTTATAGGATGTCCCAAATTGAAAGAGTTCGTAGACGACAATTTCGAAATGTGATGAAATTGAAAAACAATCTTCTGCTAGGGCAGAAAACATTGTTGGAAAAGGAGAAATTGCTCATCACAAGCAATTTCTCCTTTCCCCACAATGTTCTCCGGAGTTGTCTGCAACAAAGTGGTTAAACGCCTTTATTGTTTTGATAATGGGTCAATCTATTTCTAACCATTCTTCTTTCCATCCTTTTCAGCGTCCTGCTTCAGCAACATTCCGGTCGTTCACACAAACATCGAGGAGGACAGCGAGGCAGTCCGCAATGAATTTAGTCAGTTCCTCGCCAAGCTCTCGCTCGCCATGTCCGACAAGAGGGACCAAGAGGAGCTCAGCATCATGAATCTACGATAGTCTGAACTTTGTAAAGTCGATCACATTTTCCGTCCAATGCTAGGTCTTCTTTAGCCTTAAGATTTGCTGGGTAATTTTCTAGAACAACTGTCTTTCGGTTGTGTTATGAAACTGGGCCCATAATTGATTAAGCAAAACTCCCAAGCTTAGCTAAAATTGTCCAATGCTAGGTCTTCTTTAGCCTTTAGATTAGCTGGGTAATTTTCTAGATCAACTGTCTTTTGGTTGTGTTACGAAACTGGGCCCACAATTGATTGGGCAAAAACCCCAAGCTTAGCTTAAATTGTCCTTTACCCTAAGAATGCTGGGTAATTTTCTAAAAATAGGTTTTTGTGTTGTTTGATTTTGTAAGCCTTATGGATTTTCCTATTTTTGTTGAGGAAAGATACTCAGAGTTACAAACAGGTTAGATCCAAGCCAGCCGCCAATTTACTTGGTTGCTGGCCTGGATCTAACCTGTTTGCATAAGCATGAAGTTGGTTCCAGCACTATCAGAGTTAACTTATTTGTGAATATTTTGAAGTCTGCTCTTTTATATGAGGCATTGCATATCATTTTTCTTTTAAGGTTTCGAGTCTTTTAGAGCTGGCAATATTAACCCTTTACCAAACACCAACTTTTTGACTGTTTCAAATAGAAAGAGTTTGTAGACGACATTTTAAAATGTGATGAAATTGAAAAATAATCTACTGATAGGGCAGAAAACATTGATAGAAAAGGAGGAATTGCTCGTTTAGAGAAATTTTTCCTTTTCCCAATGTTTTCCAGTCATCCTAGAGTCTGCAACAAACTGGTCAATTGTCATTATTGTTTGGTAATGGCTTAAATGAACTGTATGATTGAAACAATATGAATAATAAAAAGATGCATTAGTTATATCTTTATGTCTCTTTGATATGAAAAATTGAACAAGAAACAAAATAAAGTTGTTTCAAATCATTTTTCAGTTTTTATTCATCTTAGATAAATGGCCTTGGAAGATAGTTGTAACTAAACAAAATATAAAAAATTAATCTATTCTATGACATAATGTCTGTCAGCAAAATAGCAAAACTGAATTCAACTTCGTAGCATCTGTCTATAAATCCGACTCTTCTTGAGGTATATTTTTCATATTCAAAAGTGATGTTGAAATCTTATCACAGATGTATTGAATTATCCCTTCATTTGATAATATCTTTAATACCTTTGCTTGATAACTAACAAGAATATTTTAAATCATATCTAGAAAAACTGTATTGAAATCTAATCACTGATGATTCATTAACCACTCATGTGACAATATCTTTGTCTGCTTTATAATTGTATAACTAAAAATAAGAAAATTATAACCATATTCAAAAGCACTGTTCTGATCTAATAACAGATGTTTAATTGTCCCCTTTATGTAACAGTAAGTAAATACATTTGCCTGCTTGATAAAAATGTAATAATTCATTTTTTTTTGTGATTCCGAAGACACTGTTGGAATGTTATCTCAACTGTTAATGTATCCCTTATTTAACAAAATCTCTCTCTTCTACAATATAATACCAATATCAAGTAATTTTCAAAGCATCAAGCTTTTTAAAATGTGATTCCAAACAACAGTTTTGATATATTATTAATAACAGGCAACCAACTCCTCCCATGCTAACGTTTTTCTTCACTTGATCGAAGAAAAGGACTCCAATCATGCTGTTTGATAGCGTAAGGCCGTTCCTTACTTTGGAATTCTCATAGAAAGGACTTTCCTGTAAGCGGGTAAGATTGCTTCTGATAGGTCACAAATGGTTCTTCAACCGATAGCTCCTGCTGGAATATCTACAACGTTAAATGAGTTAAGGTACACAACAAACTCTCTCTAATTATTTATCATTGAAATACAGTGAACCCTCGTTTATCCGGACCCCGATTATCCGGATGTCTCGCAATCCGAACAAAATTGTAAGGGAATGAAATTATTGGACCAGTTTATTGCAGACGACTTTTGAAAACATTGTGGGTAAAGGAGAAATTGCTCGTGACGAGCAATTTCTCCTTTTCCCACAATGTTTTCTGCCATATCAGAAGATTATCTTTGAATTTCACCACGTTTTGATATGTCTTCTGCAAACTCTTTCAATTTGGGACGGTCGACAATTTGGCGTTTGCTAAAGGGTTATAAGTATACACCGCTCATACAGACCGTTTATGTCTTAATATAAATAAGAACATGCTCTGCTTCATTAGTCCGGATTATTCGGTAAACCGGACATTTTGTTGGGAACGGACATGTTCGGATAAACAAGGGTTCACTGTATACTCATTTCAAATAACATGACTGTTGTCGATGTATGGGGTTTCAATGCAGCATCAACAGTTTTTCAGTTACATATGAAAACTTTCCTGGGATTCACCAGTCTTAGATTTAATCTCTTAAGTATCTTGCCAAAGGACATTCCATTCAAACTGCATCGCCTTTGGAGTTCAAACCCATGTGTTTGATATTGAGTGGAAATCATGGTGATAAAACGTGAAATAACTTGTCCTTTTGTCTCAGTCATATGTTACGACGTCTGGTTCATCATGAAAGTGGAATACCCCTAACCTGACTGTACATTAGGGATAGTCAAGGCAGGTAGATCCATTGTCATTCCATTAGCCACCTGGTAAACTACCTTTAAGGTACAGTCCAACTTGTGTTAAGCAACCACCCTTTTAAGCAGCCAACCTACCTTAAACAACCGCTACAGGAAGCCCCATTATTGGATTTATAGTGTACATCAATTTGTGTGTTAAGCAGCCAATTTTCTCAGTTCCATAGGCTGGCCTCTTTACACAAGTTTGACTGTACATCAAAATCCTGTTGCCCTTATATGTTCATCAACAGATGTAAGTACATGTTCATCAATAGATATTTCATTGTTCTTCAAAAATCTCTTATCTTCTTCAATCAAATGCAGGAGATACGTGATTTTAGAATAACTGACGATTTATTAATATCCTCATAACAAGAAAAAAAAAACGGAGAATCGAACATTTTTTTAAAGGATATCTGTGCTCTATCCCTGGCCATGTTTATGACCTCCTTCACGGGTGGGTACTGTTCCAACACGGGAATGTTGCCGATCATCACCAACTTGCACTTGGCCCTCGTCACAGCGACGTTTAATCTTCGGACATCGTTGAGTAACATTCCAGCCCTCTGGAAACAAAACAGGAGAAATTTAGCAGGTGTCTGTTCTATATTTCAACACAAAATATTCATTTCTTATCAATTGTGTTTGTATGGAAAGCAGTCTGTGATATGGAAACTATCGCAATTAGACTTTTATAAAGGTAAAAGTATGGTTTATAGTCTCTTGTCTATGCAAAGCATATTCAGGGGACTCTTAAAATTACCTCCCTAATCACTTGGTGATAAACCGGCCATTTACACATGGCGTAAATGAAGCATTGGTTTATTCCCTCACAGGTACCCATTTATACACCTGGGTGGAGAGGCAACGTGGGATGCATTTTCTGCTCAGCAGGAAGATTCTGATGATCCGGCCGGGATACAAACCCAGAAATCTCCGATCACAAAATTGACGCCCAACCACTGGACTATGATTACTTGTATACAGTTAAAACTGCATAAAGCCTTATTTAATCTATCAACATTTTAAACTTGAACAAATTAGATCTATATTCAGGGTGTTCCTTGAACCCTTGATTTAAGCTAATTGGGGGGGGGACTTGTGAATCCTTATATATGAAATTGTGAATGAAATATAATGATCTTTAGGGGTCACATCCACAACAGTACTTAATATCTGAATACTTAAACATTTTTTCAAAATTTCCTCAAGTCAAATTTACCAAAATCTGTATATCATTTGTTTTTCACAGATTTTAAATCAGATTGCACCTATTAATTGGTCTGCACTAAAATAGCATAAATTCTCATGTGATTTCATACAACTGATAATTTAACCTTTAGAATGCTGGGTGATTTTCTCAAAATAGATTGTTGTATTTTCTGCTTTCCAAAACCTTAAATATCTGCTTAATTCTGATGAGGAAAGATTCTCAGAGAAGCAAACAAGTTAGATCACAGGCCAGCTGCCAACCACTTGGCGGCTGGCCTGTGATCTAACCTGTTTGCATAAGCATGAAGTCGGTTAAACAATTCCAGTTAACAAAATGAGATGGTAATAACCAAAGTCAAAAACCAAAATTGCTCGTGATGGTATAATCCCTTCAAATCTGACCTGTGAATTAGTATCACCGGAACTCCGCACAAATGAGATGATGATGACGGATTTATCACGACCTTGATACTGGTCCACTGTGTTGACCTCGACCTGCGACATTTGACCTTCATTAAGGTCGTTCCGAATGAGGAACACCTGACTACGGTAAGGGGCAATGATTCCTATGTCTGAGCTGTCAATCTGCATCTAGTGGGGAAAAAATGGATTTGATTGACAAGACATATGCAGGGTTCAATTCAAGACTTTAGTAGTTATAAATAAATATATGGAGTTCGACCCAATGTCAACAGTATTTCACTTATCTTATGGCTTTCCTTGATTTTAACAGTAGTAGGAAGTGCTCTGCAATGTTTTGTCTCCATGGTCAGAACAGTAGTAGGCAGTGCTCTGCAATGTTTTGTCTCCATGGTCAGTCCCACGAAAAATCCCAAGACTTTATCATAGTCTTGAATGAACCCTCCATATAGTGTAATCTTCAACTTTGCTGTTGTATTCAGTTGGTCTCTTAATAAAGTTGTAAACAATTTTCCAATAATATTGCACTTTTGGACACATCATGGATGGAAGTTTAAGAAAACTTCTTACTTTACTGCCCATAGCTGCAGGTCAAGGTGGAAGGATCATTAGCATTGTGAGGGTTCAATGCAAGACTATAGCAAGTGCTTCACAAACGTGAAGCACTTACTATAGTATTTCGCTGAACCATCGATTGGTTAATCAGCTAAACAACTACCCATTCATGAAAATCTAAATCTATTACAACGGTGATCTGAAACTTGGTGATTCCAGGTTCAGTATTCTAACTACTAGACCTGTTTTCAACTTTGCGTAAAAATAATAGTCCAAATTTGTTGCTATTCCAAACTGAAAGAAACAGTAGACTACGATTCTAAATAGTGAAAATTATCATTTCTCTTGTGAAAGAAACTATGGTCATCAACGGAAACAAATTAACATTTTGAGCAATTCATCATTTGACACTGAACTTATTAAGCGGTGAGAACCATCAATGTACTGTAAGTAATTCAGAAGTCTCTCTGTCATTTGGAAACAAGTGTGATAAAAGGACACATTGCTCATTAGGATCAATTCATCCTTGAATCACAAAGTTTTCTACAGTTATCTGCATCAGATGTATTACATTGAGGTATTCTTCAGCAGTTTATGTGGTAAAGTCAAGGTATTTTAAGGTATGCATTGTATTAACACTTTACCAAAGACCAAATGTTCAACTGTCCCAATTTGAAAGAGTTCGCAGACCACATTTCAAAATGTGATGAAATTGAAAGATAATCTCCTGATAGGGCAGAAAACATGGTGGGAAAAGGAGAAATTGCTTGTTAAAAGCAATTTCTCCTTTTTCCACCATGTTTTCCAGAGTCGTCTGCAACAAAGGGTTAAATGTCGTCATTGTTTGGTAATGGGTGAAAATAGGGACAAGTACTATAATTACCTTTAGTAAAGCTTCCACCACCTTCTTAACAATTTTGGCTTCCATTTTGTTTTTGATAACTCCCCCCTTTTCACAGAGTTCTGGGGCAGGTACCTGGTAAGTGGGAGTATCATTAAATGTTATCACATCATATGTGTATCATAATTTCACATATTCAAAAGCACTTAAAATAGTTGACTTCCCTTTAAACATACAAAAATTTACTTATTTGTGGGCAACAGTTGTGCAGAGGTAGAGCGTCAGCCTCTTGTACCGAGGGTCCCGGGTTTGAATCTATGTCGGGCAAGATGATAACTACTGGGTCTAACCCACAAACTAGCACAAGTTTGGTATACAGGAAGCAGTCATTGAGAGTGACTTTGAACAAGCTTTATGCTACTTTCTAAACAAATAGGGTAAATGAATAGATTGGTAAGTAAGATTTGACTTGCATGCCATTTTCCTCAATATTTCTGTCAAACTACAGAGGTCGGTGCTAACTGCTTCTAAATGAATCTATACTGATGATTTAATCAAATAATGAAAAATCTATTGTGATATCAGACAGAGGAATATATTAATGTTTTTGTTGTTTGTTTTCCTCCTCAATCGACCCATTTTGCTTGACAGAAATGAATTATGTGTCCATGCACAGTTAATGTTTCTAAAAACCGATGTGTCAATGCCATCTACAATTACTTCTTACAATTTAAACCATTGTTTACAAATCAAACCCATTTAAACTGTCTTAAATATCTGTGATTTCAATGTACCTTATCTTTTCTGTACAGTTAGGAGCAAGGTTGGGAAGCTGTCAACGATCTAGTTCTATGTTACTTTAGAGATCTTATTTGTTATTTTTATGGTTGAAGACTAATTGTTTAAGAATGTTAAAATCTCAATCTCCAAGAGTCTCTTTAACCCTTTATCAAACGTTAAATTTTTGACTGTCCCAAATTGTAAGAGATTGCAGATGACAAAATGCAAAATGTAATGAAATTGAAAAACAGTCTTCTGACAGGGCAGAAAACATTGTGGCAAAAGGAGATATTGCTCTTTAAGAGCAATATATCCTTTTCCCACAATGTTTTCCAGTGTTGTCTGCAACAAATATCGTTATTGTGTGGTAATGGGTTAAGGAATAAGAAGTATCATTAAAAGCTAGTTGTATATATCAAGCCATCACTTGTAAGATAAACAAAACAACACTATGACTTACATGCTCTGTGTTCAGGAATACCACAGATTTATCGAGGCGACTATCAAGTACTAATGTCAACCAGGGACTTCCAAGAACAATCTAAAGAAAAATAAAAACAAATCAGTGTTAATTCAATTAAAATGTAGTTGTAATCAATTGTAATCAATATATTTGGTCATATCAATGCATGGTCTCAATTAAATGCTTATTCTAGAAGGGGCTAGGTTAAATACAAGAAGAAAACGCCCCATTGTGTGCGTAACAGTGGTGCAGAGGTAGAGCATCAACTTCTTGTACCAAGGGTCCCGGGTTTGATCCCCATTAGGCGAGATAGAAATAAACTGGGACTAGCCCTCAATATTGGCATGAGTATTGGGTTAGTATCCAGTCATTGAGAGTGAATTCATAAGCTTCAAGCTTCTGTCACAATCAATGTAAAATAAATTAGATTTAACTAATTATCCATTATCAGGCTTAAGTTTGGTTTTAGTTCTCTTGCAAGTTTTTGAGTTAAGCTTCAGACAAACAAGGTATATGCTCTTCTGCTGGGGAAAGCATAAAAATCTTTTTGTGGCTTCAAAAGTATTTTCTTTAGTAAGTTGCAAAAATTCCACATTGATTTGTATATTCTAATTCAACTCCATCGAAGGAATCTTTATACAAGAAAATATTTCGGTAAATAAATAAGCAAAGTCACTCTTGATAAAGTTATAAAAACGAAAGCTATTATCATACCTCATTAACTTTATCATGGTCAGAGATATTCAGGGTTCTGTTGGCAATGAAGTCTGTACCGCATTTCAAACAGTTATTGTAGATCAGCGGATTACAGATGGCCATTATTTCACTGTAAAACAGATCAATTATATTTCAGGTTAACACTGATTTCAAAAGTATTATAGGAATAATGCAGCTGCCAGGGAACCTGTTCATGCTCCCTAGAATTTCCTCATTCATACTGCACAAGTCCAATTTTTTTTTTATATGGGTTTTACATCACATCAACATTATTTCAGTTATGTAGCGATGCCCGACTCTTAATGATGGAGGAAGACCCCATACTCAACTGCCCATAAGGGCTGGTCAAGGCGGGAAGAACCATCGGCATTCCGTAAGTCAGTCGGCAGACTGCCTCTCATGAAAATACATTTATCCTGTCACCAGTGTCATTTTGGGACCGATACCTATGTGCCGTATAACGCTTTGGATTATTTTCCGTTTCGCCTTCGGCTCACTGGATAATATTCCTAAGTCTTGCCCGATAACATTACCAATTCATGACACCAACCATCTATTCTCTTTATCCCTCTCAGGATTTGAACCCACGCGGAGAGGGGCCATGTGATTTCAAGTTCTGTACTCTAACCACTAGGCCCCTGCACAAGTCCTATACTAATGAATGGGTGGTGTTACAAGGCGCATCAACAGAAGTCATTTAGTGCACACATCTTTTACCACTTTTTACATAAATATAATTCTTCAGCAATGGTAGACTTTGTCATCAAGCACTTAAGTTGCATAACAAGGGTCCAAAATTTGGGAAATGGACTGACCAATACTTAATGGAAGAAAGAATGTTTAACAAAGACGTGTATGGCTATGAATTTTGACAAAGACGTGTATGGCTATGAATTTTCACAAAGACGTGTATGGCTATGAATTTTGACAAAGACGTGTATGGCTATGAATTTTCACAAAGACGTGTATGGCTATGAATTTTAACAAAGACGTGTATGGCTATGAATTTTAACAAAGACGTGTATGGCTATGAATTTTAACAAAGAGGTGTATGGCTATGAATTTTAACAAAGACGTGTATGGCTATGAATTTTAACAAAGACGTGTATGACTATGAATTTTCACAAAGACGTGTATGGCTATGAATTTTCACAAAGACATGTATGGCTATGAATTTTAACAAAGACATGTATGGCTATGAATTTTAACAAAGACGTGTATGGCTATGAATTTTAACAAAGACGTGTATGGCTATAAATTTTAACAAAGACGTGTATGACTATGAATTTTAACAAAGACGTGTATGGCTATGAACTTTCACAAAGACGTGTATGGCTATGAATTTTCACAAAGATGTGTATGGCTATGAATTTTCACAAAGCCGTGTATGGCTATGAATTTTCCTTATGTGTATATCACTAAAATTGCTGTAGAAAACTTTAGCCCAAGGCCAAAAAAGATGAAAGAAAAATGCCCCACCTGTTCATTCTGTACTGTAAGTTAAGGTCAAAGGTGGCTCCAAGGTCGTCTAATCGTACAAACAGGCTCTGATCCATACCCAGCTTCCTGCAATCAATACAAAAGTATACATTACAATTCACCTATGACAAATAAATTAAATGACAACTCATTCTGATTGAGACACAAATAGAAATTGCTCAGAGTGAGCAGACACTGCTCAGTGTGAGTACTTTCTGCTTTTGTTAACCCTTTCCCAAACAACAAATTTTGGACTGTCCCAAATTGAAAGAGTTTGCAGACAACATTACAAAATATGATGAAATTGAAAAATATTCTTCAGATAGAGCAGAAAACCTTGTGTGAAAAGGAGAAATTGCTCGTTACAAGCAATTTCTCCTTTTCCCACAATGTATTCTAAAGTCGTCTGCAACAAAGTAGTCAAATGTAGTTATTGTTTGGGAAAGGGTTAAAATGATGTGATATGAGCCTTTGAGTATGTCAGAGTTTCTATGTAAAAGCTGGTTCATCAATAAATGCAGAAATACCCTCTCACGCACCTCATATGCCAAAGCAGATAAACATTTTTTAAGACCCATGTGATGATGGTATCTAAAAATAGCACCTCTCATTCAAAGTTCAGGTCATTGTCTAAGAAACACCCATTTAAATAGTTGGCAATATATGCATTACAAATGAACTATCAATTTTCTGTATGGTTATAAACAGAGTTGGAAAGCTGTCAATAATCTAGCCTTATGTTATTTTAGTAGATTATGTTGTCAGTTTATCAGTAGAAAACAGTTCATTTAATAAAAGTTAAAATCCAAATCAGTGAGATAGTCCTTTAAAGGCACATCAAAGGAGATGAGTACAAATTAGTTTCTGAAAAAATATATGGAGTTCTTTCATTGTGTTCATAAAAGTCATGAGAATTAGTTTAGGAATGCATTGAGACCCTATCAAATAGACTCATTTAAAATAGGTTATTTTGTGCTTGAAATATAGTTGTCTCCAATTCAATCATGTTTATCAACAACCTGTTTGTTTACATATTCAAAATAACGAATTCTGATTGGTCGGTTCAAAAATGTGTGTATCAACTGTCAAGGTCAGAGGTGAAGAATCAGGAAATCTGAATTATAAAACTTGCTCATCTGAGTTATTTCTGGTTTACTTTCACATTTAAGTTGTGCTGATGGTGTTTTCTGGTGATAACTATTTGAATCTGTCCAAAAGTTTACCAAATAATATAGTTTGATTTGGCATTAATCTCCTTTAATGGGCCTTAAAGACACCCACATTATACCTCGCCTCTTTACTTTGCACCACCGGTGGGAGCTGTTTAGAGTCCCCTACCAACACAAATCTTTTGGACGAGAAGAGTGGTCCAAGACACGCCGGCTGTAAGACTTGCGAAGCTTCGTCAATGATGCACACGTCAAACTCTCGATGCGTAAAGATGGGATGATTTGTTCCAAGGCAACTTGTGGCGACTATATCCTGCAATATGGATGTGTGATTTCTGTTACGGGGAAAGCCGTTGGTTGATCTTTCATCAAAATTGTGATAAATGTATCGTCAGAGTAACCTTATGTAAAGACCAAAATAAGTCTAACATAGAAATGAAAAGAAAAACAGATCATTCATAATGAAACAAGAAACTAGCATGTATAAACCAAACCAAACTTTTCTTAATTCAAATGGGCCCATAATTTGCATAAATTCAAAACAAGAGTCATGGAACTTGGTCAGGAACCTCACATAACCCATTCCATACAGCAGTTGTTGAGATACGGACTTCCATGTAAAATCTTAACCTAAGTCTTACATCGACGCTGACGCCGACACTGACGCTCATGTGAGTAGTATAGCTTACTATAGTTGATAGTCGAGTTAAAAATTGTATCTTCAAAACAAAATATCAATATAAGTCGTTTATTGAAATTGATACAAGCATCAACATATTTTATAAATATAACTGTATCATACACAGGAAAATTAAATTGATCATTTAATTAGAGCAAAACATATCATAGATATGACTCTAGCAATTTTAAGGGCAACTGTGACAAGCAATTTCTCTTATTTGTCACTATTTCCTAAAATCAAATTTTAAGAAAGTTATAATTGTAGAAATGTTGCAACAACAGTTACCAAAATGCCTCCTTTCCAAAACCCTCAAACTTTATGTCATGAAGATTCAATGCATCTGGCGTATCGATTTTTTAATGTAAAACATTAAATAGATAATGTTACCTGTGAATTGAAAAAGGTCTTCAAATCCTTCACAGACTTTATCTTCTTTGTTAAGACGTCGACACAGTATTCCCGTATATCTCTATGGACCTTAGATATTCTTCCCAGACGCAAGAATTTAACATTATCCTAAAAAAAAAAAAAAAATCATCATAATTATATTTGGTTTAAGGATATGTTAACAATTTTAGTTATGTTAGGATTTCCCTTGATTAACCATTAACCTATTAACACCTAACGCCACATTTTTGGATCATGCAGCAGATGACTTTCTAAAAGCCTTGTGGCAAAAGTAGAAATTGCTTGTCACAAGCAATTTCTCTTTTTGCTACAATGCTTTTACAATCTATTCATATACCACAACAGTAGAACTGAAAAGTTTTTCACATGTTAACAAAGCATTTCTAAAGTCGTCTGCCTCAAGTAAAACTAAATGTCGTCTGCAGGTGTTAAAAGGCTTGCTATTGTTAAGGATGCTCAAACCTGAACATCATTACTTGAAGCCTGAATTTAAACATCTTCAATATGAACAAAGAAGGGAAATTCAAAATCTCAAAGCCTGAAATCAGGACAAGGCCTTAAAATAAAGCCTGTGGTAAAGAGTTAAACGGCTAGGGCTCTGAAACGTCTTGCCAAAAAATACCCCAACTAAACCAGAAAAATCTGTGACATTTGATGGTAGGACCCTCAAGCAGGACCATGCTTAAATACAAAACATTTCATTTTTGAGATATTAAAGTCTGCACCACATACCTTTTTCAGTTTCAGAAGAATATTGTCCACTGCACTATGAGTATAGCTCGTCAATAATACCGACATACCCAACAAGTTTAAAACCTTTACAATGGCAACAATCGTCGAAGTTTTACCTGCAACAACCGAGATGTATGAGTTATTAATTTTGTTAGTTTGATTATATGGGGTTTAACATCATTAGGCCTGCTATTGTTAAGGAATGCTCAAACCTGAAAATCATTACTTGAAGTCTGAATTTAAACATTTTCAATATAAACAAAGCAGGAGAATTCAAAATCTCGAAGCCTGAAATACTGAAAATAAGCAGGCCTGAATTATAATCTTTTAGATTGTTTTTTTATATGGGGTTTAACGCCATGTCAACAGTATTTTATCTTTTTTAATGGTTTTTCTTGATTTCATCTGCACTAGGCTGAGCTCTGCATTGTTTGGCCCAAGGACAATCCCTTGGACTCCCAAGTCCTTCTCCTTAACCACTAGGCCACACAGGACCCCAATAATAATCTTTTATACATTTATATGGGAGGGTCCTATGTCATTCTATCACTCAAAACAAAGTTATTCTGTTCATACTTCCTTTATATTGAATCAAAGCTTGGGTAAAGACAAAATGACTGATACAGACTGAATTCATATGCAAAATGATCACTGCACAAAGCAGAAATAAAAACCTGCTGGTGAATTATCATAACTAGAGATTTAGGTTTGACACTAACAGAACTGTGGTCTGGTGGAAGAAGTTGACCTAGGGCAATGAGGGTTTTGGGCTCAAATCACACAAATGATGGGGTTCACTCTATGACCTTTCATCAATCCATGTTCGACACAAGTACCGGTTAAAAGTTCAGGAAGCAGAATTAAGAGTCATTAAGCCAAGTTGTAAGAACTTGTTTCACACTAGAACTAAAATAAACAAATTCAATCTAAACCAAAAACTTACTGTTTCGCATTCTATTTAAACAGGGATTTCTATATACAAAATTAGGGTGTCTTCCGTCTTATCAAGGGTGCCTCTTGAGATGAAAATGGGTGCAATTAGATTTCCTCCTTAGGAGCAATATGTCCCGTTTTGCCACACTGCTTTCTAACCGTAACAGGTGTGTCAAAGTGTGGTATTATTGAGTAAAGGGTTAACTTACCAGTCCCAGGATAGCCTCTAATCAACACATAGTGTTTACTCATAAGTACCTGGGAATAAACAAATTCATGATAACTATTTTTTCCTGAC
Organism: Cerastoderma edule; assembly: GCA_947846245.1. Taxonomy (NCBI): domain Eukaryota; kingdom Metazoa; phylum Mollusca; class Bivalvia; order Cardiida; family Cardiidae; genus Cerastoderma; species Cerastoderma edule. The sequence continues at coordinate 38,413,944 of OX401411.1, forward strand.
TGCTTCTACTCTTGATCATGTACAGTCCAAGGCTATGCTCAATTGGATATCATATAGGACATGAAACCCATATTGTGTTTAACACTTTCACTGCTGATCGCGACTTTAGTCGAATTACCCATACACTGTCGAACACGACTGCAGTCGAATTATATATGGAAGCCAAAAGGAGAAATCATATATTTTATCCAAAAATCTAAGATGGCCGCCAAGGTCATGTGACTTTTATAATAAAAAAGTTAAGAAATTAATACATAAAGGCTTTGCTATCATGTATGTGAAGTTTCATAAAGATTCATTGATAAATAAGTCCACAGCATACATTCTTGAGAGGACACACCGTTCCCAAGAAATTTTCCAAGAAATGCCTGGCACTAGGCAGAAATGTATCTAAAGAATGTCTGGCAGTGAAAGTGTCATTTTATTTATTGTTTTTTTTTTCATATGGGTTTTACATCACATCAACATTATTTCAGTTATGTAGTGATGCCCGACTCTTAATGATGGAGGAAGACCCCATATACTCAACTGCCCACAAGGGCTGGTCAAGGCGGGTAGAACCATCGGCATTCCGTAAGTCAGACGGGACTGTCTCTCATGAAAATCCATATCCCTCTCAGGATTTGAACCCATGCGGGTCATTTTATTGCATTATTCATTAGAGTGCTTTACTCTTATGTAACTCATATAAATTCCAATTAAAAGCTAAAGCAGATTATGTTCCAATAGAAGGTGGGCTACAAAACCTGTCAACATCTGCCATCTCACTTTTTCTTTCAGTTTAGTCCGGTCACAAAATCCATACAAGTTAATGTTAAAAGTATAGTAGCACTCAGAAAAACTGCAAAACTTGGTAATATGAGTTATAAATTATGATAGAATAAGTTGAAACATAGCGAAAAACCACAGGATCATGACACTAATTATTATCTATTTTTCAAAGTGCTATTTTCACAAGTTCGGTGCTCACCAATTTAACTTCATTGTTTATATTCGAGTAACATCTAAAAAAAACAAGGAGCGCTCCGATTAATGCGATGTGATCACCTAGTCAGAAAAATCACATAAAACACATAAAAATAGTGTGATTTATCCTATACTAACAATGTGAATATTCAAAATGGAGAATTTCTTGGGTTTTATTGGTTCTCAATGTTTCTTGGCTGATCTTGTTTTATTGCTAATTGTAAACAAACCTATAGTATTGACTTTTTTAAAAGCAGCACATGAACATGTTACAGTCTCAGTTCCTCTATAACAGGGAAATTAAAGTACTTTTGAGTACATTTTTAATTATTCTAGAACTTTCACAATTTAAGTGTAAATGAGCACAAATATGGCTTTAACCAACAGGACAAAACAGGTTGAGGATTCACTGCAAGACTATTAATAATGGCTTCACAAACACAAAGTACAGTCTAACTTGTGTTAAGCAGCCACCCTTTTAAGCAGCCAACCTGCCTTAAACAGCCACTTCAGCAAGTCCCATTGTTAGATTTATAGTGTAAATCAATTTGTGTTAAGCAGCCAACCTGTCTTAAACAGCCAATTTACTCTGTCCCATATGCTGGCCTCTTAACACAAGTTTGACTGTACTTACTATAGTCTTACATTGAATCCTCGAAACATTGTATACGGTACTTACTTTCAGTATGGCTGTCTTCTGGGGTTTGTTGAGCGATTTGAAGATTCCTTTCACTGAAAACATAACAAAATGATGATCATCGTGCTTGTTCTTAATGTAGATTTAGGTAAATCGCATATGTAGTTAGCAATATTAGCAATATTCGGCTCACAAATCATCAAAAGTATTGGAAACTTTCATTTCGGTTCTACTCGTATTAAAGAAAATATTTCATATGGTGTTTGATGCAAACCTTTTAACCATTTGTTCTAGGCATACTATTTTTTATACATCTGCAGTAAGAGAACCATGTACTTATTGAAGCATAAGGGCAATTTGTTCACTTTATTAATATACAAAAAAAACAACCACAAAAATAAGAAAAATCTTATATTTCTAGAAATATCATCTACTGATGCTTTGTATTTGGACCAGACAAAAATGTCATAACAAAATGGATAAATACAGCACCCTTTTATAAATAATGCGACAAAATCCTCACCCTTTTCAATGTTGGTCTTTGATAATGTGTTGAGAAATTCTGGCTTTTTTCCTTCAATGATAAGGCCCCGGAGAATCTCACTAAGGAAAAGAAAGAGCAAATTCTTCAAGTTTCACAGTTTGTCATTATTTCAAGCTTTTTGCAGCAGACAACATCTTGGCTTATCATTTTACGTATTTTGTAAAAGATAACACAAGAACCAAGAGTGGTCGATCTAAGTTGTACAAACATGTTGAATGAGTGAATGTATGGTGTTTGATGCTGTATCAACAAATTTCACAAGATACCACAGAACACAAAAGAAAATATAATTCAAAATACTTTATAATTGTCGTCTGCTGTTTCTATCAATTTGGAACAGTCGCAAATTCATAGAAAGAAGGAAGAGGTACAAAGCATACTCACTATCTACTCTCGTTTGTCATAAGGCGAGACACATTGGTGTAGAACATCCCGGCAGTACTAAAACTATCACAGAGGTCTATCCGGAATGTTTCACCTTTCAACCTTGACAATCTCTCAACACCTTCCCTGAAAGATGGACATATTGTTAATCACCATGATCATCCATTTTAAATTTGACAGGCAGTTTAGTGACAATTACTGTTTTTAATAATGTCTTTAATATATGTTACTAGTTAACACAACCTGTGAGATCACACACGCTGTTATAAATAGTTGTCTACGTTTTACAATGTATCAAACTTGCTAAGGTTTCATTTCTTGAATTACTGTGCTGTTCTATGTATGTATGTTAACGATTACTTTGTTTTATTTTATCTTTTGACAAAGACATCTACTTAAAGCCTTCCATGAGTGGAAACAAAACAGACAAAATCAGCTTTACAAGTGTTTATTTGAACGATAGACATAGTTCTTCCTGTTATGAGCGAATAGCAGTACACAGCAGACAAGATTTAATGGAAGGATGGGAAGTGGGAGAAAAGTAACTGGTTAAGGTTTCAGAACATTTCGTTTGTTTCGTTGGGTTTTTACATCGCATCAGCAACATTTCAGTAATATTGCGACGTCGGGCTCACATGTGATGAAATTTAAGATAATATATAAAACTACAGAACAGCCAACGACAGTCAGTTGAGGAACTACCTATTATTGTAATTTAGAAAGCTGACAGTCAGACTGGCAGACAAAGAAAGAAAAAGAGATAAAGAAATAGACAGAGAAATATACAGACAGAGGAAAGAAAAGATTGAAAGAAAAATTGTGAGAGAAAGCAGAGGAAAAAATATTAAGGAACAGAAATACAGATAAACAAACATTTGGAAGTAAGATAGACAGACAGTGGAATAAAGGGAGACACAGATTGTCTCTTTAAACACTTTATCGTTTTCACCCCTCACTTAATATTGAATGAATGAATGGTGTTTTAAGGCGCATCGACAGCTAAGGTCATTTAGCGCGCATTATGATGATGTTGATAAATGTATATCAAAAATATTAACAGGTTAAGATGTATTTGTTTTAAAAAAAAAAAAATCAGAATTTGTAATTAATGAATAATAGTAGATAGAATATTTGTAAAAAAAAAAAAAATGATTGTAGATAAATTTGTATTTGTAATGAATGTGTGATATTAAATAAATAGTTTGTAATGAGAAAACGATATTGATAAATATATATGTTAAATGTGTAAGGAATCACAATTTATTGTTAATTCCAATTTCTTTGAGAAAGGAAAGAATTAATTCAATCCTGATAGTCTCAAAAAGCTCATAAATAGTGTTGACATTGAAATATTTTGCATGAATTCTTTGAAAATCAATGCAATCAAGTAATATATGTTTGATGGTAAAGGATGCATTGCATGGAATGCATTCAGGTGCATCTTCCTTAGCCAAGAGCCAGGAGTGTGTAATGTGTGAATGACCAATTCGGATTCATGCAATTGTAACTTCCTCTCTTCATACGGACCTGTAATATTGACTGCCATTGTCATTTTAATTGACTAAAATCAATTAAGGATGTGCGGATATTCAGACAAAAATTACCTGTCCAGAAACACCTGTACCTCTGTGGCAGACACATGCTTTATAAAGCCTGTACAGACTGCTATCCATGATAGACTCTCACAGCCTACAACTACACTGTCCGTCACAATCGGGCCTACACTGGACAGGGGCAATGTTCTAAGATATAAGAATTAAATATATATACACACAAGTAGAGAAATTATCTTATGGCTGGATAGGAAAGTGGTATTAGTTTAGATTTATTCATTTTACTTTATTTATTGTGATAGAAGCCCAAAGCTTGTTAAATTCAATCTCGATGACTACTTCCTGGATACTACACCAGTACTCGCGCTGATTTGTGGGTGAGTCCCGGCAATTTTCAGGTACTCTAACAAGGATCGAACCTGGAACCCTCGGTACAAGAGTCCGACACTCTACCACTGCACCACTGTTGCCCACTAAAAAAGTGATGTTAGATGCATGATACAGAATAACTACTAAATCTAAACAAAAATTCTTTGTTTTTTTCCAATTTTATTCGAATGTGATAGGTCAATAAGGAATAGATATGTGAAGAAAAATGGTATACAAAAAGACAAGAGAATCATGATGACACAATTAAACCCCAACCTTAATTTTTTTTTGCTCAATGAAGAAAGCATCAATATTGTGGCTACTAAAGTGTTAACCCCTTAGAATGCTGGATGAATTTCTAAAAAAAGGTTTTTGTGTTGTCTGCTTTCCAAAACCTTAAACATATCTGCTTAATTTTGATGAGGAAAGATACTCAGAGTAGCAAACAGGTTAGATCACAGGCCAGCTGCCAATTTACTTGGCGGCTGGCCTGGATCAAATCTGTTTGCATAAGCATGAAGTCAGTTCCAGCACTATAAGGGTGAAAGGAGTATCTCACAGATTGGGATTTCAAATTTTTTCAAAATAAATTGTCTTACCGATAAGATGACAACTTATAGTTCTTAAGTAACATACCATAAAATTAGATTACTGACACCTTTCAAACCTTATTCATAACTATTTAGAAAGAAAGAAAACATTTATTTTGCAGATGTTGCAAGCTGTTAAAAAAAAAAGAAACTGTACAAAAAAAACTGTACAAGAGCTGTATGTTTTATGAAACACACTGAAGAATAGCCAATGGTTTTAGAATCTATGCTTGTAAACTAAACTATGCAATGGTTTCGAGATTTACATTATATAAACTGTACATGCTTAGATATATTGATGTCTTTCTGTTCTAACTACGATTTAATTAGCTACTTTTAATAGTACAAAAGTAGTTTTTACAAAACAAAAATTGTGTGGTTTTAACAATTAATTTCAATGTTCAAATGTTTTCATACATGAACAAACAGCTTTAATTGAATTAGTGTGATAGTGACCTGGTATTATCTGGATGTCTGACAAACGAAATACTGCAGTCCCCATCAGAGTCCTCTGTGGCATTGATAACCATTTCACTGAAACAGGCCCCAATCTTCTCTCTAGAACAAACATTTAATTGTTTACTGGATCAGTCTTCCTCATGTAAATTCTTACTATAGTAGGCATTATTTAGGTATAAACATCTGTTCAAACAAGAGCTTTCCATAAGACAGCGTGCTTTACTTCTTGATATTGTCTGAAAGTCAGAGGTCAGAGAAAAATCCTTTGTTTCAGGGACAGTGGAATTTCCGCAATAACTCTGGATACGGGTGCAAAAATTTAGATAATTTGTTTCAATAGTTGTTGAGATCCGAACATGCATATACCAAGATTTTCTAAGAACAAAAGGCCACATAACTTGCTTTGATTCAAAACAAGAGATATAACACTTGGTAAAGGGCCTTAAATACTGACACTGCACACATGTGTGAAGTATCAACCCATTCTACGAAGTAGTTGATGAGATATAAACTTGCATGAAAAAACTTCACCAAGGTGTAACCAACGGCACCGCCGCCAATGATGCACAGGTGACTAGTATAGCTCTCCTTATTTTTTGAAAAGTCAAGGTAAAAATTGGATAAGAACCCTCAACCATGACTTCATTTAAGCTTAATAATGAAACAATATATGGGCCGCGTCACGCGAAAAGGGGGACTCGGACATAAATAAAAACCACTGACTCAGCTCTTTCTTAGCGCTATCATTCCAGCACCTAGTCACAACAGTTATCATTTGTATTTATTTAAAGGTAGAACTTCATGTCCTCTAAGATGGCAAACAGTGTAACCCCAGACCAGCCGCCACGTCAGTGACGTGGCGGCTGTTCTGAGGCTACACTGTTTGCTATGTCCGAGTGCCCCTTTTCCCGTGACGTGGCCCATATGTTTGCTTCGAATCTTGTAATATGTTAATCAACACATACCTGTCAACAGACGATAAACACCAGATGTCAGATAAAGTTTTCCTCGCCTGATCTGTCTGCGTCTCTAGGTCTAACATCAGACACCAATGGGTATAGTATTGTATGTGTTTGGTGGACAGGTGGTCTAGGGACTCACGCACAAGCCTTCCTACACCGTCATTGTTGATCGCTCTTCCCTCCACGTCTCTACATGTAAAATGAATTGAATGTTTGATTGATGGATTGGTCGATTAAATGATTGTTTTTTAAGCATATTTTTGGTATGACAGCTATGTGGTCATGCAGTATTTAACATTAATGGGGAGAAACTTCAAAAATAGTTGATAATTTCAAATCTAAACAAGGTATGAAACACATACAATCATTATATTATTTTCTCTACCGTCCACATTTCTGAAGAAAAAAAATCAACATCACTCTCTACATGTATAAAAGTAAAATTTAATATTTGATTGATTGAGTAAAACACATTAACCTATACAGCCGTTAGAATAAGTGAACAAAAAATATAACAAAGATTCTCTTTTAGCAAAGAAAACATTTTCAAATTATACTAGTAAAAAGTAAAGATTAATAAAAGTAACTTTGGTAAAGATACAATATTATAAGGTAACATAGATTAATCAGTAAAATCGTCTCATACAGTCACATACTTTCAATTATCATTAGATAAACAAACCTCTGATAGACAGCACAGTTTAGGAGCTGCGGGCATTTTTCACACGCCCGGGTGTTTGATATTGGCTGTGGTAGAGTGCCCAAGTTATAGGTGGGTCCGTCCTCGCCCGTGGTCTTCACAACTTGACGGGAGATGTAGTATGCCATCTCATTTCTAAGTTGAATCAGGCCTGCGAAAAAAAAAAGACTTACAATAGTAACAATTGCGATTTTTTCAATTTCTTTCTTTTGGCATTTTATAACATATCATATTGAAATCCAAATCTACTTAATTACACACTTGAAATTGAAATTTAATTCAAAACTTGTATGGAATTAATAGTTGTTTCAAGTTCATTGGAGTCTTACATTGCTTTCAATAGTGTTTTAATCATAAATCAGTGAATAATTCGCCTACCGTTTCATTGATTCCAGTTCAGCATAATCCTTTTAAAGTCACTGACTGATTTTCCATGTTGTTGTTAAGCTTCTTTTTAGTTTTCATGTGATGATAGCAAAATGGTCTTTGGTTAAGTGACAAGGATTGTAGATTTTTTTATGTTTATTAATCCCAAAGCAGAAATCTTTGAGAGAGTTGAGTCTCTTTAAAAGTAATTTCAGAAAATTCATGTTAAAGTCCGACCTGCTTTACTTGGCTGATCAGCAGGTATAACTTTCATGCTGGGCTCTTTAAGGTAGAGGAGAAGACCGCGGCCGGGATCTGACCTTCTGTCTGAACTCATCATAGAATACAGGGTCACCTTAAAGTATGATAAAGTCTGGTTATATAGAGTTTGATGTCATTTCAACAATTATTTAATGACTCTACAGGTTTGCATTGGTGGATCCATCAGTATCAGGATAGGGTTCTAGAGTGTTTGGTCAAAGGACACTCCCAGGTTTCTTCATTTCTTTCCTAAACAAAATATTGTTGGTACTCATCAAAATTATCTAATTGTGACAACTCAAATACCAACTCACAATATAGGGTTTATTAACTTATATTAGAAATATGCCAAAAAAAGTATTTGATATTCCTTTTCAATTGGTTAAACCGCTGTTATGGATGCTGTCAGATTATTTCCATATATTTAATTATCTACCAACATTTACCAGGGTTGTCATAGATATTTGGGACTTTATTAAACTTAAATTAAAACTTATATATTTTACACTGTTGTAAAACAAGTTCTTGAAACACAGCTAAATCATTCCCTATTCTACTGCCGGATACATAACCATTACTCTAGCAAAATGTGGATCAAAGAAAATGTTACACTACTCATGGAAATCGATCCCAACACCCTTTTGTCCACTTTGAGACAAGCTAGATGTTCCAAGTGTAGACTCAGCCTATTTCTTAATTTTCATCAGTAGCAGTTTCAAATCTTTATCTCCAAGGGATAAAACTTTTTTCTCTCAAGTTTTCAAATATTTATCTCTAGGGTCCACAGGTTTTATAGTTTTAAGTTTTTCATCAGGATTTTACCTGGCCTTTATGTTCCACTGAGTATGATGGCCGCCCTGTCTTTAATTCCAATGGGAGAGTAGAATGTCTCTTGTCGCCCTGACAAAAAAAGCAAACAAAACACCAATTTTCATTTTAATTGCAATCAATCGAAAAATGTGGTGAAATATACAAAATAAAAAAAAAAAAAATTGAACATGAGTTTGTTTGCATTGGGTATAACAGAGTATTTCGGGCATTTTACAGCTTATTGTAGAAAGGCATAACCTACTCCAAAAGAGCAGTTTATACTTTGGTAATAATGATTTTTTTCAAATATGGAAGAGATATTGTTTGTTTTTCAAATATTTTTGTCATCTGCTGTTGCTTTCAATTTTGACCAGTTAGAAATTGAGAAGGGGATAAGTTTAACATGCAAAAACAAGTTTGAAGTTGATAAGAATACATACAGGTATTGGAATATCTTATTTGGTTTTTGTATGGGGTTTAATGTGTTGTCAACAGTTCTTAACTTATTTTACATCTTTTCTGTTACATTGCGATTCCTGGCTAATCGTGAATGGAGTAAGAACCTTTACTAAATGCCCGGGAGGGCTGGTTAAGATAAGTTAAACCATTGGAAGTCTATAAATCAGTCAAGAGAATCTTTAATCTTAACTTATTGAGTTTATCCAATGAAAACACCTCTAATATAATATAGAAGCTGCCATATTGCTTCATGCAAAGTTTATCCAATGAAAACACCTCTAATATAATATGGAAGCTGCCATAATGCTTCATGCAAAGTTTATCCAATGAAAACACCTATAATATAATATGGAAGCTGCCATATTGCTTCATGCAAAGTTTATCCAATGAAAACACCTCTAATATAATATGGAAGTTGCCATATTGCTTCATGCAAGACTAATTTTGTTGCACTTTTGTTTTCAAATGAAAATGTCAAATGGGCCACGTCACGCGTCATTTGTATTTATTTAAAGGTAGAACTTCATGTCCTCTTAGATGGCAAACAGTGTAACCCCAGACCAGCCGCCACGTCAGTGATGTGGCGGCTGGTCTGGGGCTACACTGTTTGCTATGTCCGAGTGCCCCTTTTCCCGTGACGTGGCCCAAATACACAATCCAAACACTCATCAAATTTGGTTGAGAAAACAAAAAGAAATAGCAACTTATAATTTCACTATTACCTTTGAGTTACCGTCCAAAAAAATGTTTTTAAATGATGTTCAAAACTTCCATATACAATTCTCCATGTGGACGCTCGTAGTAAATGAGTTATCAGCCAGGACATTTTACACAAAATTTGTACCCTTACACTCATGTAGGAGGTGTATCCCTCATGTAGGAGGTGTATCCCTCATGTAGGAGGTGTATCCCTCATGTAGGAGGTGTATCCCTCATGTAGGAGGTGTATCCCTCAGATCACAAATACACCAGAGTAGTGATGATTGGAGAATTTCTGGAAATGAACGACCTAAAACCAAAATCTATTAAAGTGAATATTTTCGTGAAAGTTTATTTTTACCTTCTGCACAACATCGACTGTCAGATCGATTTTCCCTTTGATACCAAGCCTAGGAAAGAAATAAAAGACACATCAGTAGTGACACAATAAAACTAAAAGAACAATAAGGGAAAAGTTGAGAACAACTGCATTTTGATCTTTACAAACATACGGTCAACATTAATTCAATTACATTGCCATGCAAGACTCTTCATGATGGAGAAAGACCCCATACTCAACCACCAATAAGAGCTGATGTCGCCAGGTAAAACCATTGAATTCTGTAAGTCTACATTTCTTTTAGCTTACAAATACATCAATGTTATATATAAATATCACACATGGATTACAGATGAAATATTATTTTTTTTTATCTTAATTTATAGCTATGAGAATTTTTATATCTTTCTTACCTTGGTGACCAGATGTTTTCCTCTATGTCATTCACCTTGGTTACCAAAACATCTTTTTTAATCTGTCTGTGAAAAAGAAAAAAGCTCATAAAATCATCATTTACTTATTTGCTTTGCTAGAACAGAATTATGTTCAATGAGATTAAAAAGCCAATAAAAAAATCTTTGAGAAGCATTTCTTCTGAAGGACTGAAAATTGTTAAATCCTATGAATGCTGGGAAATTTTCTAAAAATAAACTTTTGTTTACTCTGCTTTCCAAAACCTTAAAAAATTGCTTAATTTTGATGAGGAAAGATACTGAAAGTAGCAAACAGTAGATCACAGGCCAGTCGCCAATTTACTTGACGTAACTTGGAGTAATAAATGTTAAAAATATGATATCAACATTTATTGTGACTAAACCAAAGTCTATTTTCAATTACTTTACTTCAAAAGTGCTGAAAACCTGTGATTTCTTTCAATAATAAAAAGTTTATTGATAAATGACAATTTATTCTAAAAAGATAAAATCCCTATCTGTGATATAGTCCTTTTAAAAGGATTTACAAAAACTTCAATCAGTGTGAAAGTCACTTTAATTCAGATACTCCTACATACCTGTTGGCAGTTGCTGGTTTACCAATGCTTGTAAACTGTTCCGTCCAGGACTTTATCTGCGGCAGATAGTTCTTAATCTCTTCCATGACTTTTTCTTCCGTAGCTTCATTTGCATATCTGTAAAATTATCAAAACATATATCAAGCGGGAAAATAACCTGACCAATGTCTACAATCTTATGCCCGAACAAGTTGGCAACGCCACAGTTAATTTTGCTTTTTTCTCGCTTTTTAAGAAGGGCGTTACGTCCAACACTCAGCAGAGAAATCGCACTTGACGGGTGCAAATAACCTAAAACATTGCCCATCGACTGCGATTTCTCTTCCAAGTGCTAGACGTAATGTCGTTCAAAAGCATGGGTTATCATTTACCACCAAAACCGGAAAGTTGATGTTCAACTCATGCAGGGTACACAATATCATTGGCAAAAGTAGGTGAAAAAAAGCAAAAATACCTGTTCCCACATGGTAGCGGCCATCTTGTTCAGACATAAGATTGTAAACATTTGTGACATGATTCCCTTGCCTGTATATGCACTCTGAAAACCCAGGTTTTTCTTTTGGTTATACTTTGCCGAATGTCATGTCAACAGTGTTTAAGTTCCATTAACACATTTACAAGTATTCACCAGTTCTAGGCTGAGGCTCTGAAGCGTCTTGCCTAACGACACTCCCCAGCCAGCAGTACCAGTGGAGATTCAAACTTGGAATCTGTGAGGTACAAGTCCTCTCAATGAGATATTTCTCATGAGTATCCACAGCTAATAGAGATCTAATAGTGTTCAAAATGAAATTTCTCGTCTTTTATTCTTAAGAAATTAAAGACCATGTCAACAATTTTTCAGTGAAGAAAAACTGATTTTCCTTGAATTCACCAGTACTTGGCTAGGGCTTTAAAAGGACATTTTTACGAAACAAATCCCTATGGTGGGAAATGAAACAGGCATCCCCTAGTTGCAAGCCCCCCACCCTAACCAGTTGGCCACATAGGACCCTCGCAGAATTCAATAAATTCATTTATATGGGGTTTGACACAGCATCATCATTATTTCAATTATTTTAGGATGCCTGACTCTTCATGATGGAGAAAGAACCCATATTCAACTACCAATAAGGGCTGGTCAAGCCGGGTAGAACAATCTGCATTCCGTAGTTCAGCAGGAAGCCCGCCTCTCATGAATTTATTCTGTCACCGCAAAACTTTAAGACACTTACATTGACAAGAGAGTATCAGTTTGTTTCACTATCTTTGACGCCTCCAAAAGGATTTGATCACCAGCCAACTGGTTTCGGAGCACCTGAAAATAAAATCATATACAGTGAAGCCTCGTTTATCCGGACCCCGATTATCCGAATGTCTCGCAATCCGAACGAAATTGTACGGGAACGGAATTATTTGACCAGTTTGTTGCAGACAACTTTTGAAAACATTGAGGGAAAAGGAGAAATTGCTCGTGACGAGTTTTCTGCCATATCAGAAGATAATTTTGGAACGGTCGACAATTTGGCATTTGCTAAATGGTGATATAAGTATACACGTGCATACAGACCGTTTATGTCTTAATGTGTATAAGAACATGCGCTACTTCATTAGTCTGGATAAATCGGTAATCCAGACATTTTGTTGGGAACGGACGTGTGCGGATTAACGAGAAATCACTGTACCCATACTCCAAAACTTGTCACTTTGACACATGGATCAGTTGTAGATATCATAATGTAAAAATCAATGTTTTCATGTTATCTTTTGTCGTCTGCTGTAGCTTTCAATTCTGACCAGTCACATCTCAAAACCTATAAAAGTATAACTAACATAGGTGTAGCAACTAATAAAATGGTCTTGGTCTTTTGTCAAGTCATGTTTTTACATTACATGCATTTCCTAAATAAAGATAATCTTTTGGAATACTTTGTTGCAATAGCAGTCAAATGCATTGATGGTTTGCCAAGCGTTGGAAGATCATCATCTTTTTAGAATGTTCAAATCAAACAAGTAGAATTTGGATGCTTTGAGCATTTGAACTTAATCAACAAAAGCAGATACATTAAACATTTTCTAACACTCATAATGTGATCAGATTAAAATGAATGTGGCTGTTCAAGAGTGGTCACTTAATCCTTTACCAAACGCCAAATTTTCGACCGCCTCAAATTGAGAGTTTGAAGACAATATTTCAAAATGTGATGAAATTGGAAAATAATCATCTAATAGGGCAGAAAACATTGTGGGAAAAGGAGAAATTGCTCATTACGAGCAATTTCTCCTTTTCTCACAATGTTTTCCTGAGTCGTCTGCAACAAGTGGTTAAATGTCGTTATTGTTTGGTAATGGGTTACAACAAGATTCATTGTGCTGTCTTAGACCCCAACATGGGCATATGTCATTCAGAAAGCTCAAGTAGGAGCTTTCTGAATGATGTGTGTCCTGTATTAAGATAGGTCAAAATAAATGATCTATAATGAACTTTGTAAGAGTGGTAGCTTAAATCAAGCTTTACTTTATAATTAAGTGGAATACAAGTAATTTTGTGGTTTGAAGATCTTTCTTTTTAAGAAAGTGTTTTACACCTGTTGTCTTTAATAGACAAAAAAGAATTACCTCTTGGAAAACACTGTGTAAAATACTTCCATATAGCATCTGAATGTTTCCTTTTTCACATCCCTGCAAAATACACAACGTCAAAATGCTGATTTCCTACAATAAGTAAACCAGTGTGCATACAACAATTATTGGAAATGAAACCAGAAAATGAAAGTCTGATGAAATTTAAATGATTGTTCGAAAAAAGAACAATTTGTGTGTCTGAAGAAGAAACATGTTTTACTTATTTGTTGTTAAACAACAAGAACATCAAATAAACAGACACTAGGTACACTAATTCTTCACTCTTTGCAAGAATGTTTCCTTTGAATGTATGTTTTAAAAATGAAAATCTTTTCTTTTTTAGAAAATAAAGAGACGTTAGCTGATTGTAAGAATACATTGTTATAGTCAGTTGGAGGTAGGAAAACATTCTTTCCTCAACCTGTTCTTGTTTTGGTTGGATTTTGGTCCTACCATGTTTTTTTGACAGTGATTCAGTCATATTGCTATGGTGTCTACACCTTTCAATGCAACTGACTACTTTCCAACATGATAATCTATATGATAATGCTAAAGAGTGAGTTCTGTGCATGAAAAGAAGAAACAAAGAAAGAAAATAAGAAAGAAAACAAACAGGTAAAGAAAGAAAGAGAAAAAAGAAAGAAAAAGAAAAGAAAGAGAAAAGAAAGAAACAGAAATGAAGAAAAAAGAAAAGAATGGCAAAGAAAGAAAAAGAAAAGAAAGAAAGAGAAAGAAAGAGAAAAGAAAGAGAAAAGAAAGAAAAAGAAAGAGAAAGTTTGAAAACCTTCTCAATCTACTGAGAATTTATAAAATATAATAAAAATGCAAAATAGTATTCAAACTGACCTTGAACTTTTCTTTCAAAATAGACCTGAAGAAACAAAAGTATCACATTATGGACAATCACAGGGAACAAGATATCTTTTATAAAACCTTATTATAATACACTGACTTCAAAAGACTTAAAATAATACTGAGTGATATGTTGCTTATAATTATCATTTTAATCTTTCTTTGCAATGGTTTCAACCAAAACCATAAAAAAGTGTATTTTTTCTTGCAATTTTTGTGTCAACTGTTGTTTCTTTCAATTTGGGCCAGTTAAAAAAGCATTGTTAACGAAAACAGATCAGATTTGCCTTAAGAGTATAAACTTATTCATTTTTAATCTCAAAAGGGATCCCTATTCATTACAAAGGTACTCAGATTTTATTGACAGGATAGCTTCAAACCCGGGTAGTTTTTAAATAGTGTAAGGAGATATTTTACATTTCAAAATAAGTTTATTCTATAATCATAATCAATTGTCATGTATTTTAAGCGTATATGCTATGGTACCCATCAAACATATCTTGTAGAACAACACTTTTAAGACAAGGGGCAACAGCGGCACAGTGGTAGAGCGTCAGACTACTGTACCGAGGATCCCGGGGTATGCAAGGAAAAGTTGGTAAAATAGATGTTTAACTCTTTACCACCTGCAGAAAACATATTTCTTTTTTAACTTGAAGCAGATGATCACCTTAGAAAAGTTTTGTCAACATGTGAAAAACCTTTCAGTTCTGCTGTTGTGAAATGCAAAAAGATTGGAAAAGCATTGTATCATAAGGAGAAATTGCTTGTTCGAATCCCCATCAGGCGAGGTAAAAATTTCTAGGACTAGCACACAAACCAGCGCGATTACTGGTGTATTGTCCAGGAAGCAGTCATCGAGAGTGACTTGATGGGCTTTACTAGGCCTCCTTCAAAATCGATGTAAAACAAACAAACAAAACAAACAGACAAAACCTTCACTGACCTGCGCATACAAAAAACACTACCAACGACTGTTGTCCCTGACAACAAAAGGTCAGGATTGACGACGATGAACCCTTGCCGATCTGTGATACGACATTCTGTACCCTCGAACTTCGACAGAATATGGACGGTATCTCCAACAGTAACATGTGTGTCCTGCCTGAAAAAATACAGAGTTGGATAGGATTATTGAAATATCCTGGCTTAATCAAAGCAGAGCTTTAGATTCTCATAAGAAAAGGCGGGCTAAATTGATAAGTCTCATAATTTTATCTTATCTATGATATTCTTGTAAAAAGAAATTACCAACCTACCACGCCAATTTTGTAGAAAGCAGTGCTTTAAATATGTGGATCAATTGTGTGAACTCACTGTTAACCTGATGTCTGTCCAATGTGTTTTCTTAAAGGTTTGATTACGTCATTAAGACATGATTCATCCAATGTATAAAGGTGAAAAACTCGAGGGTTCAATGCAAGACTTTAGTAAGTGCTTCATAAACATGAAGCACTTACTATAGTATTGCACTGAACCCTCGAACTGTGGTAAAGTAATTATTAGAATTATGTTTATTCATTTGATTATAAGGGTATTAGGGTTTGATTAAAACTATCACTTAATGGTACATATTATACCCATCATTTAGGAGCATGACCCAATATTTCATACAAAATTGGTAATAGGAAAATTACTTTAAAGGTGCATGATCAATTACAAAAGGAGTAAAATAAATCAACAGAAACAATAATCATTTACCAGTTTCCTTGTAGAAAGCATGTCCTGCTAAACTCCTCAGGTTGGGATAAAACTTCCAACATTATTTGGTCTCTGAAAATAAACCAATGTTTTAGCCTGTATCTGGACAAATGGCAGATCATTCAGTGATTCAGAAAAAAAAATGTTTAGCCTTTATCTGGACAAATGGCAGATCATTCAGTGATTCAGAAAAAAAATGTTTTAGCCTTTATCTGGACAAATGACAGATCACTCAGTGATTCAGAAAAAACACACATGTCTTAGCCTGTATCTGGACAAATACTTGATTATTCAGCGATTTTGAAAAAATAAAAAACACCATTTTTTGGCCTTTATCATGACAAATGCTAGATTATTCAGTAATTCAGAAGCAAAAAACATGTTTTAGCCTTTATCAGGACAAATGCTTGATCTATTCAGTGATTCTGAAAAAAAAAAAAGATTATCCAAGTTATGGAGGACCTTTGTGGAATTGAAAGCTTATGACATCACATTGTTTTAACACAAAAGTTTATAATTCAACCCCGTTTTAAATCAGAAATAAACTTATCAACACTTGTGAGTTGACATAATTCATTTCTGAATCGCTCAACGGTCCCTTTTGCGATGGTGTTTTAACAAATAATAAAAGTAAAGAATTATTTAAGGAACAGTGATATTTTTCCGCAAGTAACTCACAAACAAAATAATACTTCAATGATACCATATAAAATATCAAATATACAAACGGAACAAACCTTTGTGTGTCAACTTTTGTAACCACATGACGTCCAAATTCAGCAATTGGAGCTTTTCTCTGTACAGGCTTATCATGTTCGTTTAGCCTAAAAAATACCAATATTGGAAAACACATGCATCTTCAATCAACCAACCAATTAATCAATCAATCTAACATGTATGGTATGAATAACAGCATCTTTCTGCGAAGTGCATAGTAGAATTGATCTTTTTCAGGTGAATATATGTAAGGTTTTGAAAAGCAGATGACACAAAAATATTTTTTTCAGAACATTACCCAGGATTCTAAGGGTTGAATTGACAATTCAATTTCAAACACATTTCAAATATCTTGGTACTAAAGGAGACATTAAGAATGAAAACCAACATTACAGATTTCCAAGCTAAGATAAATAATTAAGCAGAGAAAATACACCACATTCTGGAGTTATGTTTAAGTACAAACCTCCCATCTTTAAACGGCGTAAAATGTTCAATCTTATCGCAAATCATCTCACTGTCGTCAAGCTGTGTCATAAACTCGTCAATATCGTCCCCAAACTCATCTACATGGGAACTTGGACGGTCAGCCGGAGTGGCATCAATAATCATAGAGTCAGGGTTATCTGAGAGATAAACATCTTTGGCACAATTTTTCAAATGAATATTCTTTTTCATAGTACATGTATCACCAATTTTAGCAGTTTCAGCACTTTTGTAATTTTTAGCAGAGAATGTATTTAATTCACCACTCAAATAATTGCTGGCTATTTGAATATCATCAAAATCTTTAATATCATTTTCGAATGAGTCCATCTCTTCAAACTGTTCACTCAACATTGCTTTTGTCTTTTTAGAAAAGGCTCTAAAATTATCGCATAACTGTTTTGTACCCGTAGAAGGAAGCACAGTTTTTTCTTGCTTGGTTTTTGTATCATCAGAGTCTTTACTATGTATTTCTTTGACCTCCGACTGCATGTCAAGCTCTAACATCAGAGCATCGTCTTCTTCTGTCCATTCAGTATTTAGTTTCTCAAACAGATCTGACGCTTTTCCTCCAGAGGGTATTACCTTACCAGAAGAGTTACTTTCATTACCTTTTTCATTCAACTTTTCTTGCCCAATTTTTAAAATATTTTCTAAGCTGTATCGCTTTCTAGGATGTTGAACCGGGTCTCTCTGTACACATGCCTTAGTTGATTTCCTTGAGTCCATTACAACATCTTTTGAAGCTTGTTTATTTGACTTTGTGACACTAGCTTTAGGACTATTCAATTCATCTAGAATGTTATCGAGCACATCATCATCTTTTATTGATTCCTCTTCTTTCTTTAACACACCTTAAATATAAACACAAAATCTATCTTATTGTATAAATTTGATAAAAACCAATGACATGACCTGCTAGATAAATGCCCATGCTACAAAATCTTCTCTTAATCGACAAGAAATTCTAATTAGTTTAGTTGGTTTGTTTAAATGGAATTTAACACTGTGTCTACAATTGTTAAGTCTTATTATATTATGGCATTCATGATTCACAAATACTTGGCTAGGCTCTAGTGTCTTGCCAAAGGACACCCCAACAAAACCAGAGTTACCAATGGAGCTCAAACGCCAAGAGATTCTGATAAGTACCTACAAAAAGGGTAAATTGAATTCGTTTTTAAACTATTGTATGCACAAGGACGGGTTACCTTGAATGAAGGTTGCATTTTCCATACTAACGTTATTCAATTTCACTTCTAAATCACTTATTGTGGGTACTCATAAAATGTTCTCATAAATTCTTATCAGCAGCCATGAAACATGGAAAATTTGACTTTGCTTTTAACCTGTGGGAATAACATTAGTATAAAACAGTTAAAAACACCATGAACTATTTAAATGTGTTCTCAATTAAAGGTTCAATAACAAACTCGCACCCAAAAGGTTTTCATTACATGTACTTTGGTAATGGAAGAAATCTGTTTTGTCTGGTTATATTTTGCAAGCTCAGTGCAAGACTATAGGAAGTTTTCTACAATAATGACGTACTTACTGTAGTATTGCATTGTAGCCTCAATGTACACTAACCAAATTTGTCTGTCAGACATTGAGGGAAAAGGGACTGGCTACAAGTATGAATAGCAACAATTTTCATACAAGACATTGAATGGAAAGCATGTCTAAAGCAGAAATTGTTTGTTTGCAAACATCTGCTTTTGCTTTCCATTAAATTTTGGACTACTTACAATAGGGTTTTCATTAAGATTTGAAGTAACAGATCCAGGTTGAGAGCTAACTGATTCAGCCAGGCAACCCTCTGTAATCAAACTTTATGACTGGGCATGAAGTAACCAATTGAGAATTTCAACTGATGGTTTGCATAGGCAGTCAGTTTTTAATGAAAACCCTGCATAACAGTTACACTCTTGTTTCAGTAGGTACATTGGTACTTTGATAACAAAACCCTTTCACAGACTTCATGGAACTTCGTAGGCCCTAGGCCCTTGACTGACTGAAATCCGGTCTGACAAAGACCCTCTTTGGTCTGACCGATTTTTACATAGACAAAGAAGAAAGTGTTCAGTTTGGTCCTACTGGGGCGCTCAGACTATCCGGAAGTCTGCTTTTACAATTATAATCAGAACCTTTGGATACCTGTATCTCCATGCAGTTGGTAGTTTAATAATTTTAGCCCGTTCCTTTTCCGCTCTTCTTTTGCTCGCTGTTTTTGTACCTCGAGTCTCTCTAGCTTTTCTTTTTCTAACCTCTCTAATTTTTCGCGTTTCTTTTGTTCAAGTTTCTTGTTGGTTTCGGCAGCTTTTCTATTCATCTCTTTGACTTCCGCAATCCTTCTTTCTTCACTTGTATATTCATCATTAACACTAGTATCACCTCTACCATCTCCAAACGTCAGACTCTTCATTACTGTATGGTTATCCTTATCGCTATCCCTTGTTCCATTAACAGGATCACATTTGACTTCATCATTTGAAACTATATTTCGTTTTGCCTCTGGGGAAACTCCAGGCTTGGCCATTCGTTTGAGAGAAATTCCATTTTCAGATACCTTTGTCGGAGTTACACCCTCTTTATCAATATCGCTTGATACTGTCGTAGTTTTATCTTTTTCTTCTATGGTTTTATCCTGTATGTTTTGGTCATTAAAGTTTACAGAAACTGACACGAGACTTTTTCTGGCTGATGAGGCTTGCTTCCTCTTCATAACGGCCTTAGCCTCACGATTCTCTTTCGCTCTTTGGATCGGATTTGCAGCGAATTCGGAAGAAGATAACAAGTAGCTTCGACTGCTAAATGGTTTCTTTGATTTTGGCTGTTCGGGTTTTCTGTTCTCGGGAGTGTCGGGTACAAAGTCACTGTCACTTGCTTCATCTTGTACGGCAAACGGGGATTTAAAACTATTTCCATTACTGCCGTTAGTTAATACAGAAGCTTTTGACTTTGGCGTTAGCCCGACCTGAGTCTCTGGTATAATGATAGGATCATTTGACCCCGTTTTAGTAATTCCGGAATTTTTGTTGGTCTCCGGCAAATCTTTCGCCCGGGACTGTCTGCTATGTTCTTTAGCTTTATTTTTATGTCTTGGGTCGATGAATTCTTCTGAGTCACTTAAGACAATGGGTTCTTCAATGATTTTGATAAATTGCTGTTTTGTTGGCTTAGAAGAAGGGCCCACTTCTTTGAACAGAGAGCTCTTTTTGGCGGTAGCTTTCTGGAAAAAGTTTGATATCTTCTTCTGACCCTCTTCCTGTGTAAAGAAATTGTAATATTATTTAGATACTCAATCTAACTCTTCACAGTTGAACTTTTGGAAAAAAAACATTGAGATAAAAGGGAAAGCTTCCATCAGTCTATTTTTTCAAGTATTATTTAGCATTAAATCATGTTAATTTTGCATTATAAAGGTTTGCACTTTAAGGAAAGAATCTAATATCATATTTTTGCAAAGTGGTGTTTGGTTCAATATGTTCTATGTTCATACGTCAGCTATCCCCACAAGTTGCAGGTATTTTTCATGACATTGTCATTACTTGTTAAATACTTTCCATTGAAAATAACGCATAACAAGAAAAAAGAAGTTTTTATAAACGATGAATGAGCTATTTTACAGTTTTGATACGCTCTTTGCTGATCATTTGAAGCATAAAATCATCAATTTCTAAGAATCTTGATGAATGTTAACATAAATGCTTTCAAAAATCTTTCATATTAAACCTCAAATATTATCAACTGATATCAAGTTTATAATGATTATAGAATCTTTTTCTCCTGATGGGCAAATTCATCTTTAGTAGAAAGTGATCCTAAACATCTGCCTATTTACATATTTGTGTTACATCCATTGTGAAGGAAGATTGAAGTTAGTTTATAGTCACTCTCGATGAATGCTTTAAGAATACCAAACCAGAACTCGCGCCGATTTGTGAGCTTTTTTCACCTCGCCTAACAGGGATTGGAACATGTGATCCTTGGTATAAGAGGCCAACGCTCTACCTCTACACAACTGTCACCCAATGTCACCCAACACATGACTTAAATTAATGATGTTTGCAGTTGTATGCATTCAGGTAAATGGTATTCATAAGCTGCCACTTATTCAATTTATCAATACTTGTAATTCTCTACCTGAAAAATTGACAGGAAAGGTGAAGAGTACAGTTTAACATGACATGCATTCCTTAGAAGTAAACGTTAAAACCAGTAATTCTGTTCTACCTTTTCAGCACTACTACTCTTTTTTGCTTTACCCATCTTTTAAAGCTGACAGCTGGGTAGCAAACTGAAAGAGAAAAGTATATTATCATTGGTGCTTGTTTGCAGATGTGAATGAATTTGAAAGTAAAAAATTAATTTCTTTAAAACTGTACAACAGTACAACAACAGCTGTACTGTATTAGCTAATAGTAATTAGAAGCAAAATCAGATACTCCAATGTGTAAAAACAAAAGATTAGCATCTATCTCAATCCAAAAGTGTGACATCCCTTTTGAGAACCACTGCATACACAAAAAAATACATATTTAGACAAATTGACGCTTCCTGAATAAATTATCATTTCAATAGCAACTTCTTTCGTTACAATTCTGACACCTTCAGGCGTATACATGCAGTGTCTATTCTAGAAATCCAAAAGAAGGGGGGGATAATCGCCCCTTACTTTGAAAATAAGGGGGGATTTTTTAAAAATAGGGGCAACATTATTAAATTTATTATTAAACACATCGCTCAAAAGTAGCCTTACTATGAATCCTTGTGGTATTAGTCTACCGGTATATGTATGCTCAAAACTCAGTCAACAATTAATGACTGTTAAATCATATCAATTATCATATGTTAGTGTCAAAATATGTTTGATGAGGGTTCAGTTTACTTATAGAAGTCCGTTATCCGCCTCCTTAACATGCTTGATGAAGGACGTATGCACTACGTAAAAAATGTGTTTTCTTGGAAGATTTACCCCCCTTGCTAAATTTAGACGAAATTTTCGTGTAATTCATTTAACCGTTAATGTCCGTCAAAAGTTTGCCCCTTAAAGTTTATTCAACCGTATCGGAAAACTAACACTTTTTATTTTGAGCGTTTTTATTCAACCCTATCGGAAAACTAACACTTTTTATTTTGAGAGTTCTGTCTCAAATACACTGAACCCTTTTTTACACTTGAGCGAATTTTTAACAATAAAAATATTTATTAGTTATATGGATATCTGATGCGCGATTTTTTCGCATACATGTAGAAAGTGTGCGCAATCTTTGAAAAAATAGGGCGATTCGCGCAATCACGCGGTTTAGAATACACACTGATACATGTTACCATGTACTGACTTATAATTGTTGTCAAGCAAAAATACAATTACTGTTAATGTTCAATGACATTTCATCTTGACATACAATTGTTTGCTTCTGTGAAAAAGCACCATTGATTAACAATAATAATTACGTTCCTTTGATTAACAATAATAATTACTTTTCTCTAACTCACATCATGTTCCTTTGGGAAATATTGTTTAACAATACAAAATTGATGTGAAGATTTTTTTCTTATCTATCGATTTATGACATTCAAAAGTGACGCTTGAAATAATAATTGAAATAACAGACTCATGGGATTTAGAGATATTTACTGTGGCAAGGCCTTTTTTCCTTGAATTCTGACGAGACCAAGGCCTGATGAGTTGGGAAAGTTTTCCCGCTAGCCGGAAATTGCTGTATTTGGAAACCAAGAAGCCGGTTCGACTTTGAATTTTTGGGAAAACTCCATGATTTCAAAGAAATATTCAATTTGGAAGGTGCTTTTAATGAACCTCTGTAGATTAAACATAAAAAACCCGTGTACATCCGTAATCCTGTTGGTGCAGTAAAAGCACGAAATGCCATTACATTTCGACAAATAACGCAAAAAAAGAACTATTCAACATTATCCCAGTTGTGATTACCTTTCAAAATTTCATCTTGATCATTAATGATATAATTTTGATCTCATGGGGTGTTGTCATATCGTTTTTCGCTAAATCATTTCTTGTATGTTGAGTAAATATTTTTGATATTTCCGCCAACAACATTTAACAATAACTTCCGGTGAAAATGACACGGATTTGGTCCCACGCCTGAGCTCTGTTTATTACGCTTCCCCGCTTAAAAAGAGGGGCACAAATAGAATATAGAACATCAAAGTACTGAACGCATTAATGATTTACACTTCTCATTTCGCAACTCTTCTTTTTCCCCAACCAGATTGGTTTGAAGCCGGTACTTGCATTATTTACTTGTTAAAATATGCTTACAACTGAAGATCTTGCGTATAAAAAAGTAGTAAAAAGAAAAACCCACATATTTTAATTGACAAAGTAAAAAAAAGAATGAATGATACAAAAAAAAAAAACGATATGAAACCAGAGACTCTATGTCTCTGATGAAACCAAAGACCTAGATACTAAATGATCTATAATGTCTTCTATGAAACGAACCAAAGTAAGCATATCTTTAAGCTATTGTGTCATAATATGATAATTTTGGATTAACCACAGTGTATCGTTTTGTTTTTGTGAGAGCAAATATCAAAATTAAAATCAAATATAGCGGTATTCGCCGGGGACCCGACAGGGATTTTATGGTTACCCATTTATTGCCTACGTTGAATGAAGGAAGATGAAATTTAACAATAATAAAGTTGACACCAACAGTAGACCCGCGGATACCACAGTACATAATTGGATCAGAGAGTCTTGAATCACTGACAAAGGCGGCACATTTAAGGGTTGTTTATAGTTTGAACTTTTTTGTTTTAACATCTATTGTGAAACAGTTCTTATACACACCATTAATATTAATCACTCTCGATTGTGCTTCATGGATATATAACCAGTTCTTACTGTACTCCCGACGAATGTTCATGAAAGGCTGAACCGCTACTCGCGGGATTCGAACCCAAGGCGCCCTCGTGTCCAAGGGCCGACGCTCTTACCCTAGGCCACTGTCTTCCGAATTTGGTTATTTGGTTAATGACAATGGAGATTACTCTTACACACATTTTGAACAAATTACCTTTTTGACAAAAAAGATTCGAAAGGCATCTAGCTGTTTTATGTCTATAAACGATAAAAAGACAAGAAAATATCAAATTGATTTCGAGATCGCACTACTTTTAGAGTACGACACGTACCCTGACCGCCATCTAACAGAAAAATAAGATAAGAAGAAGAAGGAGGAGGAGGATGAGGAGGAGGAGGAGCAGGAGGAGGAGGAGGAGGAGGAGGGGGGAGGAGGAGGAGGATGAGGAGGAGGATCTTTAATTTATATGCATACGTAACACGTACAAGAAGAATACGTGACAATAAACATTTTCAATTTGGTAGTCTGGAGGATTGGAAATGTCGTTTGAAACTGGATGATCTGCCCATATGAATACGTTCAACTGTTCCCCCACACCAACCGACAAAGGTTTTCTAGCATGTGAAACGTTATTCGTAAATCACAGAGATTGCTTTGCAAAGGGTAAAGATTTAATAGCAGAACTCGATAAAGCGTGTACTATTTCTAACAATAGCGATAATGAGATTTTTTGTCTTAACCCATACCCTATTCTAGGTTAGATTCTGTTGAGTTGTCGAATTAGAACACAAAATTAAAAGATATCAACCTCTTTGTGTTATACAATAGAAACCATGTGACAAAAGGAGAAATTGCTCGTGACGAGCAATTTCTTCTTTTGTCACGGTGGTTTCTCAAACCCGAAAAAGCTTAATATGCTCCATAATGATCGATGAAAACAATTGCGTGGGAATTCAGGACTAATTCTTTTTTCAGAAGTTCCAATATTTAACCCCGGTAGTGCAGTGTTCTAGATTCCACGACCTGTCACACAGATCTGAAGTACTCTTGCGCTGACAGACTTATAATTATCCGCCGTTCTAGATTCTAATTCTCGGCTAACGACGATAACAACAGTACATACAAACATATACAATAAGGTTATTCAGTCAAAGGCCTCTGGCCCATAATACGTTTAACATATGTTAAAATATACAAATTTGTAAGAGTTGTCTATAAAACAGAAGCCTAAAAATCTTTGTGTTTCATACTTCCTTATCTTTAAGAGATTAAACCATTGTTCGTGGATTCTTTAACAGTTGGCGCATTTCAGATTGTTTCATTATCACAAAACGATACAAGGCTATTTTTTTTATTTTTTTGGACTTTCATTTTCTGTTTCGAGGAGGCTATAAAAACTTTATTCGCCATCATTTCCGTGATATCAATTGTAGAGATATGAATTTGAGATATGACATATTTTTCGCAATGGAAGAAAGCATGATATTCGATATCTATTCAATAATTAATTCAAACAAAAAGTACAGATTCTCTCTTCTCTTGGAATGTTTTGGTACCTCCCATTTTCTATCACAAATACGCAACTTCTCACAACTGAGTGACTGACGTCTCGGACACACCTCTGTTTTCTCTGAAGAAACAGATCTGAAACGGCAAATGTTTCTTTCATCAAAGCACTGAAAGGGTGCGATAACTTGTTTCCTTTCTTTATTTTAATGAAAGCCACCGTTTTCAATACCTTTGATATCATGAACTTGAAAAAGGTTATTGATTTAACGACAGAGATTGTTTAAATTATCTTTTTAAACGCACAAAATAGAATCTGTGGGATAGTCCCTTTAATGGGGTTTGGCATAGACCTACAGTTCTAATTTGCAAAGCGAAGCATAGATGAGCATACACGGAAGAAGATGACATAATACTGTGACTTAAACCCACATAGAAGCTAACATCGTTTTCAACATTTGATTCAATATAGATAGACCGGTTAACATTCGATCTTTCTGCCTTTCCATACTACAAATAGCACTCTTGTGAACTATTTGGTAACATTTGTCATTTAGTAACAGTTTAGCGAAGGTATATTTTACTCGAAAAAGAAGCGAGTTTATTTTTGTCATAATTATTGTGATATTCATTGATCAATGACTGTTTTGGTACTTCGATAATCGGTGCAATTGTCACTCCTGTAAATAACTTTGCACTGGAAATAGATAAAGTACATTAATGATTGTATTGAATAACTTGTTTCGTGCTTGTTTTCAATATGTACCAAATAAACATTAGCAGAGGAATTTGTTTAGATGTCTTATGTGGTTTATCTTCGTTTTCAACAGTTTTCAGTTATATCTCGACGACACATCGCATACGTGCGCTTCCTGCCTGTATTTACATTCAACTTAATTTGGTAGAAGTGTACCTTTTTGGGAGGGGTTTGTATGTATGTGCGTTTGTATGTAGATATTCATTTATATAAGTTTAAAGGTATATGTATATTGCTTGAATAGTCTTGTAGATATATCGAAATTGTATCATTTCATAATGTTCATTTTCTAATGAACTGTTATGGTCAAAAGCATGTTTGAGCGAAGTTTGCCGAATAAATGATTGAGTTACAAATGTTGTTATTTTGCGACACCCGACTCATTTTCGACGAACGAAGACCCCAGGCTTTACTGCCAATGAATAAATGTATATCGCACTGACTTTATTAAACGACGGAAAAAAATACGATTGAACCAGGACTCGAACCCATGTACTCCAAGTACAAGGACACGCAGCGGAAAGCCTTAGGTGTTATTGGGTTGTCAAGGTACGAAACAAATTACTTCCGTGGTTTAATCGCAAATTATGACCATACAAAACACATTCTTTACCAGGCATGGTATTACGCTGAGCCACCATTCAGTTAATCCTTAGAATGCTGGATAATTTTCTAAAGATAGTTTTCGTTGTCGTCTGCTTTTCAAAATCTTAAATATCTGCTTCATTCTGTTGAGGCGAGATACTCAGAGTAGCAAGAAGGTTAGATCACAGACCAGGGCTGGCCTGGATCTAACCTGTTTGCATTAGCATGAAGTCAGTTCCATGAAGTAAAGGGTTAAGAATCAATATAATGCATTAATTATTACATAATTTCTACTTAAAATATCGTCTTTCCGATAAAGAAAAGAGCGAGTGTGTGTTATGACGCGTAAAGATTTACCTTACTTTTGGTTAACTCTAGAATAAGCAATACTGTGGAATTTTAACTGAATTTCGTTTTATTTTTATAATTAATGAAAAGATTGTAGGCATTTCATCGTTGCTGTCTGAGATAAATGGCCCAAAGTGGATAGATGGGCAAAATTGAGTTATTATCATTTCGAGACACTTTAATGTCTGTGGAATCAGATCCAATTCAAATTTTTAGCCAAACATAATTTTTAGAGGAATTATAGCTATTTGCCTAGCAACACCAAGGCAACAAAATACAAAAATGTTCCTACTTTTTTTTTTAAAGTAAATAGAATATATAAAATTACATTTCGAATTGCATCAGTATGTACAAAATGGTGAGAGTTAAACAGTTTCAGTGGTGTTAACTTGTCCCCCATTAAATCATTTTATCTACCGTTATTTGAGTGAACTTTGTTCAATGCATAGAGCAATTGAAAAATTATAACGTCATTTTTAATCACGTTTTTCTCCATGACGTCATTTAACGACTTTGGGCCGAAAGTCTCAGTCACTGGCACATATATGTAGTTTTTTTAGTGTCCCTACTATCATGATTCAACATTGCATTATAGTATGCGTATATTGGTAAACTCTTGTTAACTAAATTATGAAATTATTATTCTGTTAACTTTTGATATATGATTTTACACGAAAAGAACTTAAAGACATTAAAAGAAGAATATATGAATACATGTACAATTTATACACAAACCGATGCTTCTGCTAACATATTCTATGAACCCATAACATCTCCAAAGAAGTACGAATTAGGCATTTTCAGGAAAGTATGACGTATTGAACATTTACCCTCAGTATGCATAGTTGTGTATATAGCTATGCCATGCTGAGCGTAAATGGTTCTGTAAATAACATTTGCTTAATCACTAACGTTTGTATTTGCAAATTGTACTTTTTTTTAATTATTATTATGTTGTTCAAATTATAAATAATATGAACTAAGGCATTGCCTCTAGACCGCTCTCTCAACTCAATTGCATGGATTTTGTGAAAAAAAACCTTACATATTAATGAATATGTGTTTCAATCTAAATTCAGAGTAAAACTTTGCGGAATTATAAGAATTGGCTTACTTTGGGGAGCAAATACTCATTTTGTAACAAAGCTGTCATCTTTGTCACATTTAGATAAGTCTCAGTAAAACAATAAGTCTCCTTGCAGATTCCTGGTAAACTTTTTTGATGGTGTATGTTTTATATGGGTATAAGTTTAGCTTGCTTGGGCTATGTATCAGGGCCTTTCATCAATAATGAGACATTCATCATGTAAGAACAAACTGCTCATGCAATTCAGAACCACCAAATTACAATATTCGAACCACAAGTCTGTCTCTGCATGAATTCATAGAATTTTCTTCACAAAATTATGTGTTGTAAGTACTGGTTTAACCCTTTCCCAAACAATAATGACATTTGACCACTTTGTTGCAGACGACTTTAGAAAACATTGAGGGAAAAGGAGAAATTGTCTGTTTTTTCAATTTGCAATTTTTCCTTTACCCACAATGTTTTCTGGCCTATCAGAAGATTATTTTCCAATTTCATCAAATTTTGAAATGTCGTCTGCAAACTCTTTCAATTTGGTAGTCAAAAATTTGTTGTTTGGGAAAGGGTTAAATCATCACGAGAACCAACAACATGTCATTTGGTGATGAAGAAGGGTTATTTGGGTTAATAGTATCAGACAATATTCAACAACATACTCATCTGCTTGTACAGTCTGAGGTAACTAAATTACATCATATAGAAAGCCAATCAGGTATTTGTTTGAATTTTTCTTTACTGTAGATAAGGAAATCCCAAATAAATTGCTTAGCAGATCTCCAAAGGATCATTCAAATACAACAAATAGCTTTGTTGTAGCCAAATGGTTTTTGGTTTAACTTTAAAATAAAAGTAAAAGATTCTATAATTTTTTATTAATACTTTATTAACTTTTTCACACATAAAACACTGCTTTTTGATATTTACTTTTGACACGTAAGAATAAAGATGAAGTACGCAATATTGCTATGTTTGTATACTATTCTTACCAAAAATGAGAAAATTTTATCAATTCATTATGAGTAAGAGTTAGTAGACTTTGTTTTGTAATTATTTTGATTGCTTTCAACACCCTCCTATGTATATTGTTTAAACATGCTTTACCTTTGGCTGTACATGTTAATCTTTATAAGTATATTGTATTGTCGGGGGCCGACTATCAATTAAATAAATGAATGGATATGCGTTTATCTATCAAAGAACTTAAAGAACAAGAAATGCAAAACAAAATGATATGCAATAAACTATTAATAAAATGTAGTTAAAAGACATAAGTGAAAATCAGCAGACAGCATTTGTTCATGTAGTCAAATTCCTTGCTCTAACACATTAATTGAAAAAACATTTTCCTGATCTTCATAGTTTGAAAAAAAAAAACTCCTTAAAGTTGGAAGCATATGGCAGAAACATTCATGATCAACTTTAGCTTTTCCAAAAAAACATGTCAACAAATATTCTATGACATACATCCTTAAGATGTTTATCCATTTTTTCAAAAATATTGTTTGAAATTTAAAGCAATAACAGATATAATTAAAAATTTCTTTGACCAATGAATAGAACAATTGTGACAAGGAAAATGTGCTATCTGAGCCAATTTCCCTTTGCCATAATTGATTAAAAATTTGTGTTGAAAATCAAGGGGTTTACCATAGATACTGAAAGAAAACAATAACTTTACACTGATGTATGCTTAAAATTTAAACTAAACTCCCATCTTTGTATCATTGAAACATTTCATAAACATGCAATTGTAAGAAAAGAAATTCAAGTAATGACAAGTTTCTGTCTTCTACTGGTATGCTGCAGGCTGACTAAGTTGTCTAAATATAGTATGGGCATGCTTTTTGTCTCATTAATTTGATTAACCCTTTCCCAAACAATAACGACATTTGACGACTTTGTTGCAGATGACTTTAGAAAACATTGTGGGAAAAGGAGAAATTGATCGCAACGAGCAATTTTATCTTTTCCCACAAGGTTTTCTGCTTTTCCTGAAGAATATTGTTCAATTTCATCACATTTTGAAATGCCGTCTGCAAACTCTTTCAATTTGTGACAGTCGAAATTTTGTTGTTTGGAAAAGGGTTAAGTTGAATTTTTGAAGGCTTCTTGAAACAAAAGAAAAGAGTACCATAAGACATATGTGACATTGTTATCAATATAGAATATTCCATAGTCCATCACAGTTTTTCTATATTATTGTCATTTGATGTTATCAGTACCAAATAACACTAAACACTATCCTTGAAAGTCTTTTAAAGAGAAAACTAAGCTTTAAAACTTTTCATGAGACAAACATATCAATAGATTTAGCGTAATCAGGCGTCCATGTAAATCTTCATCTGTTTTTGATTGTACCAAATCCATGTGATCTTCAAGCATATTTTGATGTTGTTACCTCTTCCTTACTCTACCAGTTAGTCATCAGTCTTGGCTGTTAAGAGAGAAAAATAAAAAAACATCAATCTTTTGCCAATACTGGCTACATTTAACTGACTGATTATTCTTAATTGGTAACATTTGAAATAATTCTTTCCCCATGGTAATCAATTGAAGCAGTAATTTAACAGGAAAAAAAGAACTGATTGATGATAACAATCTATATTTCAACCTGTCTTGATTTATTTGCTTTCATTCTCTGTCAAACCAAGGTTTTCAAAAAAGAACAAAGGAAAAGTCAGTTACAAATTGTGAGTAACACCAAATTCATCAACGTTTATGTATAACTATTTTTTTTGAAAAACAAAGTAATATAAGGAGGACATGTTAAGAATTCCAACCTTTGTCAAACTTTGTTTCCTGAATACTGTGCTGCATATCATATTATGTTATTATGCTATAATCTAATCAGCAATGTTTGAAGTAGAGAGAAAAACCACTTTGACATTTGAGAGATTGATTCTTTGTTATAATTCGATTTAGATTAGAGTCATTAACTGACACATGTCCCATATGGGTCCTCTCCATCAGTGCCGTACCTACATTTTTCAGTTCTCGAGCAGCTTTCCTGGATACCCAAGTACTAGGCTAGGGCTCTGAAGTGACTTGCCAAAGGCCATTCCCAGGAAACAAAAGGTCTTGGTGGGACTGGCCCCTGCCCCCCTTCCCCCTCAAGTTCCGAGTCCACCACTTTCACCACTATCTTTTATGTTTATGACATTTATGTTTGTAAAGTTCAAAGGGATGTGAGAAAGAATATACATGTAGATCTACTTACTTGTACTATAAAACAGAGTCAATGTTCATACAGGTCTGCATCATCTTTTCTTTGGAAGCTTGTTTGAAATTGTCATATTTCCAACCATCATGCATTCTGTAAAATAAAGAAAACACAACTAAGGCTTCTATTACCATAAACTTTTGGTCCAAAATTCTGACTTGCAAGAAAAGTTTTGGGAATTATATTATCACTGGAATCAAGTAAAATAAGATACTGCCAAACGAATAAGGTTGCATATATTACCAAATACTTTACAGGGTATTTCATTTTTGGAAAAGGAAAATCATGCTGGCATTGTTATCTATAGTAAAATCTAATGAGAGATGTTTGAATTAAAGAGAAAAACTGCTTTGACATTTGAGAGATTGCTTCTTTGTTATATTGCTTTCATAACCTATCCTCTATGTTTATGACACTTATGTTTGTAAAGTTCAAAGTGGCCTGAGAAAGACTTTGTACTTACTTGTATTATAAAACAGAGTCAATGTTTATGTAGATCTGCATCATCTCTTCTTTGGAAGCTTGTTTGAAATCGTCATATTCCCAACCATCATGCATTCTGTTAAATAAAGAGAAAACAACTAAGGGATCTATTTCCATAAACCCTTGTGCCAAAATTATCACTTGCAAGAACAATTCAATGTTTGGGAATAATACTTTCATTTGAATCGAGTAAAATAAAATACTGTCAAATGAATAAGGTGACATATATAACCAAATACTTTACAGGGTATTTCATTTTTTGACAAGGAAATTCACGCTGTCATTGTTATTTAAACTATCGGCCCAGGGTCCTGCGTGGCTCAGTGGTTAAGGTGGTGGACTCAGAACACGGGGGTCCCGGGTTCGAGCCCCACCGAGGCCATGTAGTTCCGTGGGAGTGGCCTTTGGCAAGTCACTTCAGAGCCCTAGCCTAGTACTGGTGTATCCAGGAAAGCCGTTTCAGAACTGAAAAATGTAGGAACGGCCCCGACGAAGAGGACCCATATGGGACCTGTGTTGGGTAATGACTCTAAGCTAAGCTAAGCTAAGCTAAGCTAAGCATAATGCTATTTAATTGCCAAGAAGGTACCTTGTACTCAATTTAAAAGCTCCAACAATAACAAATAATCCATGTCAGCAACTGACGAGTTGACATCGTTGCTTTATTGGTCAGCATAATAGTGTATTCCATCTACAACACGATGTGTACCTAATGCTTTCCTTAGGCAATCCCTTTCCTTACACACCGCAAAAATGACATAGACCGTCTACATAAACATTAGATTATGCCAAACAGCAGGGTGTAATCACGAATCGATAGAATGTGAACACTTATTTCACCGTGGACAACACACATTTTCTAGCCCAGTACTGCAGGGAACATGTACTGTAATACCAAAAAATGAACGCTGTAGTTCTACTGAAAAGGGAGAAGGTTTTTTTTCGGATGGATGTTTATTTAGAGGAAGCATCTTCAGCGAGGCGTGACGAGGGCTCGCCTTCTCGATTTTTCTATGACGAATTTTGGTGAAAATGGTCTATTTAGATATACTGTTTTATAACGAAATGAAAGAGTACAAAAAGTTCTCTTACCTACAACCGGCGATACGTTGTCCTTTCAAGGAGTTGAACACTGTGTCCAATTTAAAGTTTGAAGCGGTGGCGCCGATCCTGTTGTTCGTGTTTTGTTTTTCGATAGAATGGTTTATGTTTCATTCATGATTGGCGGAAATAAACTCAATGAACGGCAATGAATTTATGTAAAACCAGTCCATTCCATAAAGCCGGAAACACCCGAAGCAAACCCGAGTTTTCTCTTTACAAGGAATGGTTCACTATTGGTAGATATATTGGTAGATAAAGGTAATGCTTGAAAATAAATTTAGATAGAACCAGTCTATTCCGTAAAGCCGGAAACACCCGAAGCAAACCCGAGTTTTCTCCTTTAGGTAAACCGGAAGCCACCTGTTTTTTTGCTAATGGTATAACCGGTGTTAACATAACTTGTTACTCGTACGTATGTTACCGTTATCCGCTCTCCGAGCGCTTCGCGCTCTGAGAGAGCGGTATTAAAAGGGTACTGGCGTTTGAACTCCAGTTAATACGCAATTCGAATATGATTCTGTCGAAAGTATGACGTATTGAACATTTACCCTCGGTGTGCATAGCTGTATATATAGCTATGTCATGCCGAGCGTGAATGATCCTGTAAATAATATTTTCTTTATTACAAATGTTTGTATGCGAAAATTGTACTATTGTAATATGAAAATAGGCAAAGCCTAAACCGGGCGAAAGAGATTTTGTTCTTCAGTTAATGAACAG
Organism: Cerastoderma edule; assembly: GCA_947846245.1. Lineage (NCBI taxonomy): Eukaryota > Metazoa > Mollusca > Bivalvia > Cardiida > Cardiidae > Cerastoderma > Cerastoderma edule. The sequence continues at coordinate 38,448,076 of OX401411.1, forward strand.
TGCTAATTCTGGACTTGTATTACATATGTTCCCTTTGTATTGTATCAGTAATAGGCAATGAAGCAGTGTCCTGTCAGAAGGCATTCCAATTTGAAAGACATAGCCATTATCAAGATTCAGAAGTATAGTTGGTATCTAGCATGAATAATTATGCGTTTGACACTTCGGCTTGTAAGATATTCTTTCGAAAGTCATTGTAGCTAGACTTTTTAAATTTCTAACCGAAGAGCAATGATATTCGTATGGGTTAAATGGTCAGTGTCTAGGGTAAGTTGGATGATCCAAGCTGTAACTGTGATGTAGAATGAAATATCTACTCTGGTTCATTCGGAGTTTCGGACTATGTCTAGGGAGAATATTGGCAGGTTCTGGTGGGGAAATAATAGGAGCAGGGATTAATGTCCATTGATACAACTGAAACACTTTGTTGAAAATGGTGTTAAACCATAATCCAACAATAGCATCTAAGACTTATTAACATTTATGTATGGTTGGATGCTATCGATGGATACATGGATACTCCATAACCATATTTTAGTTGTGATCCAGGAGGGGGGGGACTTCTTCGTGTTTAATTATTTTGACTAAACCACAGAGCAACGATGTTTGTATGGGGTAAGTGATCAGAGGCTTAGGTCTATTTGCAGTGACTGATGAGGAAATAATAGGAACAGGGATATGTCTACTGACACAACTGAAACATTCTGTTGAAAATGTTGTTAAACCATAATCAAACAAAGCATCTAAGACTAATTATCATGTATATGTGGTTGGTGGTTGGTGGTTCTCGCTAGATACTCTCATGTTTAAGCTGTTCTACCCATATCAGTAATGCAATGAGAAATAGAAGACACTGTTCGTGCAGTATCAAAAACCACCAAACTATAGAATTTGAATTCCAAAATCTCTCCATGCAAAATGAGGATTCAATGCAAGATTCAGTAAGTACTTCATATATGTGAAGCACTTACAGAATTGTCTTGCACTGAAGCCTTGATATGTAGAATTTACTCTTCACCAAATTGTATGTTGTAAGTATATGTTTTCTCTGAATCATTCTTAAAACCTTTCACAGCATATGATTTAATGATGAAATAGAGGAAAGATTTGTATTATGAGGGAAATCCATCATTGTCAAAATTCTTTAAAATTATCTGCAGCACCAACAGTCCTTCTATAATAAGTTGAAACAAACAAAAGATAATTCTATCGTTAAACACCTGACAAAATTTATTCAGGGTAATTAGTAGTAATAACAAACACTTTTCTTGATAGAATATACATGTACAGATCTATACAAATACTTGTTCAAATGATCAGTCATAGTGTTAGCCTTTATTTGGTTTAACCCTCTCCAAAATGCAATGCATGATTTACATTATGTAGTTTAAATAAAGAAAGTTATACAAGTTTGCATATTAACCACATTAAACTTAACCTTTGCTGCAATGTTGTGTCAATAACCTGTTACTCCTTTTAACAAACTATTGATTAAAATATTCTTTCCAAATGTTTTGTTTTATCATCTTCAGGGTGTAATATCCATACTTGTGGAGTCCAAATTGAGAACAAAGCACAGAATTTTTGTGAATTCCTATAACTATTACATCTTTTGAAAGTAAACAGGCAAAATTTCATCATTTATCCTTAAAGCTTCATTCAAGCTAAATTTGTGACTGTTACCAATGAAAGTAATAGCAGATCACAAGGAAATTGCATAATTTAACTATGACATTTGATTTAAACTATGATGAGAAAAGGGATAACTGCTCATTTAGTCATTTGACTCATTTCATGATTTTGTCAGAGTGTTTTCTAAAAGACTCCTGCAACATGCAAAGCGTTTCATAAGGTAGAAATAATTTAACATATCTTTAACAGAGAATAAGAAGCTAATGTGATGCAAGGAAATCTTTCAAAACAATGAATCTGTTAATAACAATATATTTTACCCAATAGTATTCAGAGATTATTACTGTTTATGCTTTATTGCTAGAAATGTCCAAATGATTTTTAAATATAGAGCCATCATTGTTTGAAATAGAAATTATTTGCAACCAAAAGTGTAATCAGGAAAAAGAGAGCATTTTTGCAGAGAAAGAAATCATTGTGACAAAAGGGAATACATGTACTTGTTGTAGAAAAATTAAGTTATAATGGTGGCTTTACTCAAATTTGTTATGCCCCACTTGCATACAAATGTGTTTGCATGAGTTAACAATTTACCAAACACCAAATTTTTTACTGTCCCAAATTTAAAGCATTTGCAGACGACATTTCAAAATGTGATGACATTGAAAAATAATCTTTTGATAGGGCAGAAAACATTGTGGGAAAAGGAAAAAATTGCTTGTCACGAGCAATTTCTCCTTTTTCCACAATGTTTTCCTGAGTCGTCTTCAACAAAGTGGTTAATTTCAGTTTTGTTTGGTAATGGGTTAACTGGTCTACTATTGAAACTAAACAGATATTATTGTATTTCATTAAACAAAAATTCACCCTATTGCACCTTTTGCAGTAAAGTAAAATATGTAATGAATTGAACCAGCAATATGTATCTCAGTTTTAAATGCTACCTGCTGCCTTATATTGTACAAAATAATGAATGAAAACTCTTACTGTCCCATCATTTGCCTTTTAACAGTATTTTCTTGAACATTATGGGAAAAGTTTCTTACATCTCACAAATTGAGACAGTTTCGCTACAACTATCTATCAGTATTGGCAATACAATGTGCATTTCTGTCAGTTTTGTTTGTGTTGTGCTACAAAACATAGATTCCACACATGTTTTAGATTTAAACGTTAACAGAAAAAAATGCAAAGACAATTTTCATACAGATCTTCATCTGTTCTCTTTTTGTCAAGGTAATCTTTCATGTCAGCACTTTCAAGTACAGTTCCTCCTCTGTCAGGCACAGATATTTCTGTTTAAAAGAGATAATGGAAGAAACATAAGTTTGAAATAAAATCCATGTTAAAATGGTTCTTTCTTTGTCACTGTACCTCATACATAGCAGAAGTGTTTTGATGTATATATGTACATAAAACATGAATGTTGAATAGATATCATTTCAAAAGTAATGTAGTCTTTTTTGTATTCCCAAACTTTGTTTTGAATATCTTTTAATTGGCAACATGTTTGCCAAAATCTTGTTACAGAATTACTTATGATGTCTTTGTTCATCTAGTTGTAATCCTTATAGACTGAGCTATGTACATTAATGGCAAAACAAATCTATTCCAGCCACTTGTTTGAAATTCATTAGTCTTTATGCATCCTTTGACATCATTGTTTATTAAGATTTCTCATCAAATTATGAATGAAAGGAAGATAAAGTAATCTAGCTTAAAAAATATTGCAGCGCAGTTTTTTTCTAGAAAAAACATGCTAAGAGGATGTATTGACATGTACACAAACTATAAGCCATAAAATTTATGTTTGACATAGTGTTGAAAACAGTATAAAACACCTGTAGTTCAGGAAAAACCTTTCTAGAGTAAAAAGCTCTTCAAACCAAAATTTCCTTGTTTGTCTTATCTGTATTTGCAAGGTATTATTCATATCATAATTACTTATGAAAAAGACAAGTTGTACTTACATGTGCTTTTAAAACAAAGAATCTTTCTTTATGCAGTACCACAACATTCATTTCTTTGGTTGCCGGTTCACATTTGACCTTCACACAGTCTGAACTATGGCTGATTCTGGAAAGCAGACAAATGAAATTTACTTAAAAGTCATTACTATGTTCCCCGACTATGTCTCCATTAATAACCGGTGAAAAGACATACGTTTTGGAAGTCATCAGGATAGGTAGATTCAAGAATCAAAGAGCAAAGAACGTGTGAATTAAAAAAATCAGGCACATCGTCAATCCAAAAAGAAGAATCCAATACGGATCAAGATTACTCAGCCTTGAAATGATCTCAATGTAAACAAATCTTTTTTCGTCTCTAAAATGTATGTCCATATTGCCCGTAGCTTTTAACACTGGAAAGTGTACTAAATACTACCTCGACGCATAGATAGATGCGGTGACATAAAATCAATATTCGGAGTAAGACAGTGCTCGTAGTGTCCATCTTGTTTGTAAACATAGAATGACGGTCCAGACTCTCTTCGATTTATCTATCTCGCTTTTAACAAAATATACTGTTTAAATATGCGTTCTTTATACGAAAATGAAAGTGTACAAAAAGTTATCTTACCTGACATCATCTTTTTCGATGTTCGTTCAACAAGGCGATTATTTCATTCGATTTAAGATTTGAAGCGGTGATCGGAACGATGATGATTTGTAAAGAAAATGGCTTGTCACGTGATACACAAAAACGGAAAGTGCACGTTACAGTTCTTGGTGTAATCACCATGTCAACATGTGAAGAATTGACGGGTTTTAGGATGAGAGACGCCACCTTCACCAAATAAACAGAAAATGTTGAAATGCGGTCTAAATTTTACAAAACTGTTTATTGTTTTAGATGTTGTAAAAAATATTCCGAGGAAAATCCTTCTATTTTTTGTTTGTTAACTTTGATTTTTCCACATCATTGCTATTAAAAGAGCTGAATAAAAATAAATTTTCGGACAAGATGGCGCCATATGGGGCCAAAAAACCGGTTGCAACCAACATGGCCGAAAAAAGTCCTATAGGGTTCTGAGTAATTAGGAAAGCCTTGGTTTTGTAGGTACCTTTTTTCGTTTCGTACGTACGTGTAACATATAGGCGGTCTTCAGACCGTGCCTTCGGCACGGTCTTTCGCCCGTATAATCATTTTGTTCGAATCACTGTTAAAGTGGAACTTAATTAATAAATAAAATAGTCCTACATAAAGAACAATGATTTCATTTGCCACTCCGATTGTTTATATCAAAATATACAAAATCATGAGATTGAACTGGTCACTCTGTATGTTTAATACAGTACAACCATTTCATTTGTAATATGATTAAAAGACATTTGCATATTACAAAATAACAACATTGATTGCATATCGTTATGATATTGTGATAGGAAATGGTATTAGTGATGAGTATCACATAGGGAATCTATTATGTTGTTAGAATGCTTGGTTTTAAAATATTGCTGTTACGAACATAATTCGCCATGTTTAGAGTTTTATTTTGATGCCATAGTCGTTTCAAAGTTGATAAGATTTGGCCATTTGTTGAAAGGTGGTTTAAGGAATTTTCAGCGTATAGCATGATAAAAGGACAAGGGGCCCGTTTTATTAAACAACTTACGGAAAATGTTTGCGTAAGTCATAATTGATTAACATGGATAGTATCTTCAATGAAAGCACAATGTTGCAATGTGGCACTTCATTGGAAGCGTCTCGGAGAGACGATTCCAATGATGTGTCACTTTGCAATATTGCTTCGTCCAATATTGAAATAAGAGGAATTGTTGTTTTAGACTTACGCAAATCTTAAGCGTAAACTGTTTAGTAAAACGGTACCCAGATCATTTGAGAATGAAATACTATTCACTTCCAACTGAATTAAATTTATGTATAAAGAAAAAGCCAAACATTTATTTCAGGTTCTATCTTTATTTGATTCTATTTTGACAACAAACGGTCATAACAGTTTCATTAATGGCTTTTTCTGCTGGTATGTTGTTTCGTGAAACATTTTCTGTATGGCTTGACCCGTAATTCAGCCATAACCCACTTTTACCCTTTCCCAAACAACAAATTTTCGACTGTCCCAAGTTCGAAGAGTTTGCAGACGACATTCCAAAATGAGATGAAATTGGGAAAAAAATCTTCAGATAGGGCAGAAAACATTGTGGGAAAAGGAAAAATTGCTCGTTACGAGCAGTTTCTCCTTTTCCCACGATGTTTCTAAAGTCGTTTGCAACAAAGTGGTCAAATGTCGTTATTGTTTGGGGAAGGGTTAAGGCAATTGCTGCAGACGATTCTGATGTTCATTTGTTACAAACGAGTGTAACTAAAAGGATAATTTGCTCATCATGAGTAATTAAGCCGTTTTCCACAATTACCTTCACTCAATATCGCATAGTGAAAGGTATTTCCAATGGCATTGTATTATATCGTCTGCTTTTGATCGTTTCACGTTCGATCGTTCACAAATCCTTATAAGAATGGATTGTTTTGTCGACAAAATCGCCATCCATCCCATTTGTTAAAGCTACTTGTTTACAAGTATGAGGAAACTTGGGTATCTAAATTGTTTTTCTTTATATTTTTTAAGGGTTAAACATCACATCAACATTATTTCAGTTATGTAGCGATGCCCTACTCTTTACATATAACTATAAAGCAGTTACTCTGTTGCATGCCGCATACTGGTAAATAGCTATCGAGATACGAATGAGTACGTTTTAAGTATTTAGAAATTGTTTTCAATGAATTGATATATATTCAGATCCAAAAGCGATGCAATGGATTTGAACTCGATCGTATATCGTCTATGCATAGTTAAACTAAATTGTCACATTCTGAATCAATTATGCGTTCATTAGTTATTTTCCATGAGATATGTACCGTAATACAAAAACTTAACTGTTTCAACGACATTTTACTTTTACATTTTACTTTGGCTCACATATTGTCTTATGTATGAACAAGGACCTTTAACCCTTATAGTGCAAGAACCAACTACTTGCTTATGCACACAGGTAAGATCCAGGCTAGCCGCCAAGTAAATTGGCGGCTGGCCTGTGATCTAACATGTTTGCTTCCCTGAGTGTCTTTTCTCAACCAAAATTAAGCAGATATTTAAGGTTTTTGGAAAGCATACAAAAATCTATTTTCAGAAGATTACCCAGCATTCTAAAGGTTAAAAAGCGAGTGTCATTGTGTACATACATGTGACCAGAGAACCGTGAATGAATAAACGGACCTTGTATTGAACGAACGAATCGCCTTTTGAAATAGTTATAATAACACGGAAAAAAATCCGAGTATTGTTAGTGCTCGGCCTTACAGTATTAAACCAGACTGTCCACATCTAGGACGGGTGTAATTGATCGAAAATCGAATTATTTCTTAGTGTTAACACGTTCGATTAAAAAAGTGTGTGTTTGTTTGGAATTGAAAGTGTTTCCAGACAATTCGACAAACAAGGTAGGCGTTTTTGATTTTTAACGTGTTAATGAAAAATTAGAATTTCTATTCAATTTCATTCAGCATAAAATAGCACAAAGTATACTTAAAGCCATTACAAAAATAATACATATATTTTAACACATTCATATACAGCAACAGTTCGGTAAGGATTTTCCAGAGAAGTATAGATAAAACATATAATTCAGCTATTGTTTTCATTTGTAAAATAGAACAGAAATGTTGCAAAAAATGAGAAATTGCTCGTTTACTTGCTTAATAATTCCAGCGTTAATCTGACTTTAAGGCAAAAAGAGTATCTTTTGCGGTCGTTCTTCATATAGACTTTTTGGGGAAAAAGGTAACTTGTAAAATATATTGTTTTCATTCATTTATCAAACCAAATTATTGCTAGTTTGTATGTGTATTTTGGAGTTGGTATTTGAGTATTTCGTTGACAAAAAAGGCAAAATATACAAGAAACCATTGTGATTAAAAGGAGACATTTCCCTTTGCTGGTATACCTATTACGTCATAACGAAATACCTTAGCACACCTATAATTTGATGCACAAGAAACCATTGTGATTAAAGGCACATCAAAGGAGAGGAGTACAAATAAATTAATTAAAAGATGTATGGAGTTCTTTTATTATGTTCATAAAGGTCATGATAATTAGTTTAGGAATGCATTGAGACCCTATTAAATAAATTCATTTAAAATAAGTTATTTTGTGCTTGAAATATAGTTGTCTCCAATTCAATCATGTTTATCAACAACCTGTTTGTTTACATATTCAAAATAACGAATTCTGATTGGTCGGTTCAAAAATGTGTGTATCAACTGTCAAGGTCAGAGGTGAAGAATCAGGAAATCTGAATTATAAAACTTGCTAATCTGGGTTATTTCTGGTTAACTTTCACATTTAAGTTGTGCTGATGGTGTTTTCTGGTGAAAACTATTTGAATACGTCCAAAAGTTTACCAACTAATATAGTTTGATATAGCATTAATCTCCTTTAATGGGCCTTTAAAAGGAGACATTTCCTTTTACTGAAATACCTATTACGTCATAACGTATCATGGTGATACACCTTTGTAATTAAGCACAAGAAACCATTGGGATTAAAAGGAGGCATTTCTTTATGGCGTAATAGGTATAACAGACATCTGGCTAAATGAGATCCTTCAATGGACTTAACCCTTTACCAAACAACAAATTTTCGACTGTCCCAAATTGAAAGAGTTTGCAGACGACATTTCAAAATGTGATGAAAATGAAAAATATTCTTCTAGTAGGACAGAAAACATTGTGGGAAAAGGAGAAATTGCTCGTTCATAGCAATTTATCCTTTTCTCACAATGTTATCCAGAATCGTCTGCAACACACAGGTCAAATGTCGTTATTGTTTGGTAATGGGTTAATGTACTTATAGAATGAGATTAAGGTCTATGCCGACCTTACCTGCCCACGCGCTTTTGAAAAAATACGACTTCGGACTGAATCATAAACCCGTACTTATACTTAAGGTATTCCACCCCTGGAAGAAAAAAATCGGAAAAGTCAGAATAACACAGACGAAGATTTAACAGAAAAACTGCCGTTTTAAAATCGAGATTGATATTCTTAGATTTTTTTATGGATTGTATTTTTTATTGACCACTTTTCTATCACGTGATTTTGATTTCACTGTAAAATTGATAATTAAAGGGAGGTAATTACAGCTGTTCTATGGATTAAATAACATAATTATTGATAATCATTTTGTAGACATAAATTCAAAATCAGACACATTCGGAAAAGTGGCTTGGTGAATGACTTTGTATGGGTAAATACTTTCATAATTATTTTTCAAGTAATTCTTTAACAAAGTCAAATACAAGTTTTCCATCAGGATTGGAAAACCTTAACCCATTACCAAACAATAACGCCATTTGACCAGTTTGTTGCAGACGACTCTGGAAAACATTGTGGTAAAAGGAGAAATTGTGTGTTTAGAGCAATTTCTCTTTTCCCTACAATGATTTCTTTCCTGTGAGAGGATACATTTTTGAATTCATTACATTGTGAAATGTCGTCTGCAAACTCTTTCAATTTGCGACATACGAGAATTTGGCGTCTGGTAAAGGGTTTAGTACGGTTAATAAAATCAGCTGAGTGAAATAGATGAGCCGTGTTCTTGACGCCTATTTTTGAACGTTTTTTACGTCACTTATGACAGCGTTTACGTTGACTCAAAATCAATGCTCAAACTTAAGTTTAAGTGAACAGTTAACCCTTGAAATGCTGGAACCGACTTCATGTTTATGTAAACAGATTAGATCCAGGCCAACCGCCAAGTAAAATGGCGGCTGACCTGTGATTTAACCTGTTTGCTAAGTAATCTGAATAGCTTTTTATTTTTAGAAAATTACCCAGCATTCTAAGTATAAGTTCATTTCTCAGTCTAAGTATGAATATCGAAGTTTAGTTGCTAAACTTCAATGTTCAAACTTAGACTGAAAATGAACTAGATCCTTCTAGTTAATTTTTCTTTTCTCATTATGTCTCATACGTGAACGGACATTCAAAGTTAGATCGCAGTCTAATACCACTTCAAACACAGTGCTATGGAAGTTGTTACATGACCTAATTAAAGGGTGGTCTTACTTTTGGGCTAAGATACTTTAAAATGATCATTTATATATACAGTAAAACATGTTAAATGATCATTTATATATACAGTAAAACATGTTAAATAATAATTTATATATACAGTAAAACATGTTGAATAATCATTCATATATACAGTAAAACATGTTAAATAATCATTTATATATACAGTAAAACATGTTAAATAATCATTTATATATACAGTAAAACATGTTAAATAATCATTAATACCTGCAGTAAAACATGTTAAATAATCATTTATATATACAGTAAAATCTGTTAAATTATCATTTATATATACAGTAAAACATTTTAAATAATCATTTATATATACAGTAAAACATGTTAAATAATCATTTATATATACAGTAAAACATGTTAAATAATCATTTATATATGCAGTAAAACATGTTTAATAATCATTTATATATACAGTAAAACATGTTAAATAATCATTTATATATGCAGTAAAACATGTTAAATGATCATTCATATATACAGTAAAACATGTTAAATAATCATTTATATATACAGTAAAACATGTTAAATAATCATTTATATATGCAGTAAAACATGTTAAATAATCATTTATATATACAGTAAAACATGTTAAATGATCATTTATATATACAGTAAAACATGTTAAATAATCATTTATATATGCAGTAAAACATGTTAAATAATCATTTATATATACATGTACAGTAAAACATGTTAAATAATCATTTATATATACAGTAAAACATGTTGAATAATCATTTATATATACAGTAAAACATGTTAAATAATCATTTATATATACAGTAAAACATATTCTAGGGATTTGGTCGTTTAAGTTGCAGTTTTCAAACGCTGCTTCGATTTACATGAAAAACACCAAGGCTGAAATCAATATAAGAGAACGTTCTGGAAGTCGTCCTTTTTAAAGAATGACTCAAGCTAAAAGTCAAAATGACATTGATGAAAAGAGACGAAAGGTCGCAAGCTGGAGACATGTCAAAAATCAGGATTATGTGACTTATTCATACTTCATAATGGCACGCTTTAACACGCACCCATCAGAAAACTTATGACGAGCAATTTTAACCTTTTCCACAATTATATTATATTCCATTACGTATTAAGAATACAATTTCACACGCCTCAAAGTTGTCGGGTTCGCAATTTCTTTGAATTTGCGCCAGACGTAAAGTCACATACGAGGGAACATTGTAAGGCTTCTAGAGGGATAATTCGATTAGTAATCTTAACCCTTATAGTGCTGGAACCGACTTCATGCTTATGCAAACAGGTTGATAAATTGGCGGCTAGCCTGTGATCTAACCTGTTTGCTACTCTTATTCCTCAACAATTTAGCAGATTTTGATAAGGTTTTGGAAATCAGTCGACACACCAATCTATTTCTAGAAAATTAACAAGCAGTCTAAGGACTAAGTTGTTATACATATAGACCTATTGTATTAAACCTGTCAATAATTAGCAAAGTGGAACCTATCGTGTCTTTACAGCGGGTAGGATATGTTGAGTAAAAATAAAATAAATTGCTCCTCAATGTTTTAAAAATCATTTCTTTTAAAATATTCTGTCGTAATTGCTTTACAACAAGATGTATATGTATGAAGAAGTTGGATGGTCTCTTTAAAACAAACATTAAACAACCATTTGACCGTTCAAATTTCAAAAAGGTTCCAGAACACAAATTCCGCCTGTTTTCACAGAGATGTAGGCTTTCTTCCAAATGTATTGCCATTGTTGCTTTACAACAAGATATTTATACATGTATATGAAGAAAAAGGATGGTTTCGTTCAAATAACTCTTTGAACGTTCCAATTTCAAAGAAGATTTTGAAGTCAAATTTCAGCGTGTGGTTACAGAGATTTTGGGTTCTTCTTTCAAATGTACTGCCGTAATTGGTTTTCAACAAGATATATCTGAAGAAATAGGTCGGTCTCTTTCAAATAACTCTTTGACCGTTCCAATTTCAAAAAAGTTGCAGACGAGTATTCAAACATCATATCATAGCGGAACAAATCTATGTTAATTCGTCAATATCTTTAAATCATTGTCTGGAAAATGGATAAATTGCTCGTACGAGCAATTTATCCCTTTTCACAACAATAATTCAAATTATCGTCTGCTATTTGCTTGTCAAATCACGCAACGAGACTGATTGTTTAAAAGGGCAAGGCCGCTTCATGTTAAACATTCGTTCTATAAATAGATCCTTACCGCCATTTACGCTTGTTTAGGCTGTCTCTTAGCAACAGCCTGTCGTTAAAGCCTTAACCATCGAACTGCCTACATATGTACTCCATGTTCAATATTCTTCCATTTGGGAATCTGTGAATGGTCAAATTTGAAAACGATGACAGACTACGTTTCTGTATGGTAATGTACTGGGTAGGAAGCAATATGACAAAAGGACAAATTTCTCATGATGAGCAGTCGATCCATTCGTCACATGACTTTCCTAAGTTTTAATAAACATAATGAATGATTGAACGAATGAAGGAAATAAAAGAAGAAAAAAGTTGCCCTCTGTTTTCACTTTTTTTTTATCTTTGAGTTAAATTCAGAGTTAACTAGGAAACCACCCATTACAAACAACTGTTTAGATTACTTGTGATGAAAGTGTTCCCCTAAAATCACAAATGTTTATGGACAGACTCGTTCAAATGATGGTTTTTAGGCATCCTATTAATGAAATCTGTTTTGTGGTATTTGGATAAGTTACCAAAACGAAGAAAAGGTTGAAAAGAAAACCCCACCAATTTTCGATAATTCAAACGTACATGTACATCTATTTCGATAGGTCATACCTTGAAATTCAACGTTGAGTAATTTTTGTCAAAAAGAGCGACAAATAGTTAATAGAGCGTAGGTACACACCTTATAATATGTTTTATCCAGGGTATTTGCATTTTTAAAGGGTATTTTTGGAATTCAATTTCAAAAAGTTATATAAAAGGAAACACTTCATTTGTTTATTCTTTAACTTGATCGATTCTGATCGATTCTGAATTAGTCAACCTTATGATTCGTGGGGTAACTTATTGATCACCAAACTTTGAGTGCAACGAAGTCACTTTAAACTGAATTAGACTCAATGGTAGATATTAACTTTCCTGGTTGGGCACTGGGCCATGCCCCTACACAATTCCTATCAGTACTAGTAACATGACATAACAACATATGTTATCAGTACTAGTTATATAAATATTCTTTTCTTTGTCGATCGACTGAATGATATATTGATTAATTGATTGGATGACTAGCTGGCTTGCTGGGTTGCTTGCTGGTTTGCTTGCTGGCTGGCTTGATGGCTGGCTGCCTGGTTTACTTGCTGGCTGGCCAGCTGGTTGGCCAATTTGCTGGTTTGCTTGCTGGCTGACTGGTCGGCTGACTGGCTTAGTGAATGACTGGTTTGCTTGCTAGCTTGCTTGATGACTGGCTTGCTGGCTGGCCGGGTACCTGACTTACTGGCTAGCTGGCTATCTGGCTGGCTTAGTGACCACATTCAAATAACATTCTATTCTGTTCTGTTCGATTAACTTACCAACAACAGAATAAATCAACCAGAAAACTAACCAACCAACCTACCAACTAAAATACCAACCATCCAACAAATCTTCTTACAAGCATGCCAACAAAACCACACATATTATGTATGCATCGAGGAAAAAAGGGAGAGGGGTCTTCTATAGAAGGTTCTGGGGATTAAAAGTGGATCACTTGATAACATATTAAACCTATTTAACCCACTCCTCTTTGTCAATATTGATCCCTCGTAACCTAGTCAAGACAGGGTAACCAAAAATGCGGCCATTTTCCGTTTACTTAACCTTTTACAAAACGCCAAACGACTGTCCCAAATTGAAAGAGTTTACAGACGATATTTCAAAATGTGATGAAATTGAAAAATAATCATCTGATAGTGCAGAAAATGGTCTGCGTAAAGGAGAAATTGATCGTTAAGAGAAATTTCTCCTTTTCCCACAAAGTTTTTCAGAATCGTCTGCAACAAAGTGGTTAAATGTCGTTATTGTTTGGTAATGGGCTAAAGGTGTTTTTCAGATGTGAGGGAAGTTGGAAGTTAAAAATTGATTTCTTTAAAAGAAGGAGAGTTGTACTGTAGTATAATACGCACTGAAGAAAAGTCAGTTGAGGTAGAATTAGATCGTTTTCATTACTTTGAAAGTATGTATACACAGTAAATTAAGGTAAGACCTGGGTAATGAAGAAATGTCAGAATAACAAAATTAAAGATTAATCAAAGCAGATGCAATTTTAAAATAAAGTTTCATATTATAAGAATCTTTCCTAGATTAGAATTTGTATTTGCCAACTTCATTTATGAAATTTTAGTTTTAATGTGGAAATTAAAATTTGAAGGGAGGTTATTAATATGAAATAAATAATAATATCGTTGATATTCATTTTGTAAATATAAATTCAAAATTAGACAAATTTTGAAAATTGGCTCGGTGAATGTCTTTGAAGCGATGCATATTTCATGAATTACATTTAAACTTATTCTTTATCCAAAGCAATAACCAGTTTTCCATTACCCAGGTCTTACCTTATTATGTATTTTAATCAAAGTGATGTCGCTTTTGAGATATACATCATGTTAATTGCACATTCATAGATACATTGACGCTTCCCGGAGTAGATATGCTTTTAATAACTACTTTTAATTGTTTATCAAACAACACTTTTAAAACTGTATTGTTTCGAGAACATTTTATTTTGACGTTTAATCTTTTTTGTTTTCTGTGAACAAGTATCTTTAATAATAAACGTATGCGGTGTCTGTATAAGCATATCTTTACACTGATATTGTTAGGTATTAATGCGTTTAGAATCAGCTCTATTGCTAAATACTTTGAAAAAGAAAACGCCGATCTTGCTAAGAAAATCTTCATGGAAAATTTCAACAGATACGAAATTTCTGAATGATAGGAATTTACCCTACTTACATTGTCTGAACCAAATACACTGCTTTCAATGCAAGGGTCAAGGTTGTAGTGTGTGTGTGGGGGGTGGGGGGATAAGTACATAGTTATGGACAATTCAAACAAACATGAAACCTCTCGACACATAAATAATGGGGACATTTATTCGACAAGTTAAGTCGCGCCAACCTTCTGGTTGGTGCCAAGGTAGATTACCCAGCTTGGAAGGTAATGTGTTCGAGCCGATGCGGGGGTTATTAAACCCTTTTTCTCCCATATGGGTATTTTTAACGGGTCCAAATCGGAAACAACGGTAGATGACAAAGAAAGTATCATCAAGGAGGATTATAAACATACGTAGTTAGTATTGTAACGTGTATCGGGTCCCTCTCGGAGTTGGGTCACCCATCCAGGTACTAACCGCAATGTATGTTGCTTAGCTTCGGGGGAAAACCAACCACTCTACCGAATCACCCATAAAAGCCGGCTTCTCCAGCGAGGCTTTAGAAGTAGTATTTATACATAAACCCTATTACCGTCTCTTAATAGATAGATGGGCACATATTGGCCACGTCACGGGAAAAGGGGCACTAGGACATAGCAAACAGTGTAGCCCCAGACCAGCCGCCATGTCACTGACGTGGCGGCTGGTCTGGGGTTACACTGTTTGCCATCTTAGAGGACATCAAGTTCTACCTTTAAATAAATACAAATGATAACTGTCGTGACTAGATGCTGGAATAATAGCGATAAGAAAGAGCTGAGTCAGTGGTTTTTATTTATGTCTGAGTGCCCTTTTTCGCGTGACGCGGCCCATATAGTTTATTGATAAAAATGCCATATGTCCATCAGCACATAAGTAGTTAACTTCCAGGAGGCAAATTATTCTTGTGCTAAGTATCATTATAGTATATATTTGCAAATTATCAAAATGCCATTTAAAGTATTCGCTATAAATAAGAAACGCAAGCATTGCATTGCATGTAGTCTTTGATAAAAAGCATAGTGACACAACTATACAATGCTCATCATACATGTACTTCGGCACTGTCGTAGATATCGTCTGCTCATTTTTTTAATTTTGCCAAGTCCAAATATACCGTATAGGAGGAAAATAACCAAGAAGGAATAGAGAATATATTGTTGGTATAAAGATAGGAGAAAGTTTGTAGAGTGATGCTACGAAAACTCTAAAAGTCAGAACGTTGTGAACCCTTCTCACTTTTCGACCCGAACCGAGTAGATTTTATACATCAAGGCGTTTAGCATATCAATTTTGTTTTACTTTTTTATTTTATCTTTTTTTTTCTTTTTTTTAATTGTCACTTGGAATGACCTAATAATATCTTTAGATAAAGGTCTTATCCATGAGTCTAGCGACTTGACAAAACCCACGGACCTATAAAAGGTCTTTGACAAAACCGAATTACTTTTTTTCACCAAATGTAAAACATAGTTCTATATCTTAACGACAATAACCAGGCCTACATATGTACTATATGAACACATCATTGTCTAAATTGAACAGAGGTTTATTAGGTTACTGCCGAATAAAGCTAAGTTACTTTTAAGCTATACCTCTTTTCTTGCAAGTGACGAAGATGGAATAAGAAGTATTTAAGGACATGTGTACTTCAACTTGGCGATCTGATGAAAGGTTAGCAAAGGTCGGTTCAGGGTGACGTTAAAAACAGGTCAGAAATAATTCAATGCTCAATCGTGTCAAATTTCAGTGGACCATTGTCTGTTGAACAATGTGATTATCAGTCGAACCATCAACACATTATAAAACTGGCCATTCGCGGTTAAATCTAGAAATCATTGTTGGAAAAAGGATAAAATTGCTCATAAGAGCAATTTTATCCTTTTTCCAACAATGATTTCTATTCTACCTGATGACCGCCTTGCCATTGCAATATTCATCTCAGGTTAATCGTCTGCTAAACTTTCATATTGAGATGATGCGAATCTGATAGTTTGGCAAGGTCTTAATATTAAGCAATTCCTAACCGAGGGTCATATTGTTTTAAATGTTGAATGTATTGTCATTTTACGGCCAGATAGCTGTTTTGTAAGAGTACTTGCAATCTGATATATAATAATTAGCACTCAGCACTAATTGATCCATGAAATGAGCCGCCATATTCAAGCATGCATTCCCTTTTTGGCATCTCAGTTTTTTAGTTAACCATTTACCAAACGCCATACTTTAGACTGTCCCAAATTGCAAGAGTTTGCAGGCGACATTTCAAAATGTGATGAAATTGGAAGATAATTTTAAGGGTGAGTAGAAAATATTGGGGGAAAAGGAAAAATTGCCGTAGAATAAACAAATAACTGTTGGAAAGTGAAGGAAGTATAAATAAAAGCATTAATAATAATGAAGACATGCTAATCATCTATCGGTCCAATCCCCTTACTTCTTCATATTGGTTATATGAAGTGATTTTATTCACAATATATGAGGCCTCCGGCCAATAATACATACATATTTTTTACAATATTTCCCTGATATATATGTTACATGATTATTAAAAAGCATTAACATGCAATTTGGAATTAAGTATTTTCTGTTTCAAGAGGTCTGTAGCAGGTATATCGAACATATGTATACAAATATATAAGACAACCATATGAAAAACTGTGTGAAAATAATGTGAGAAAAGGAGAATTCGCCTACAGCCAGCTAATACTCCCGTTGTCACAATGCCCTCAATGGTTAATATAATTGTTAAGTCAGCAGCAGACAAATTGAATACATATAGACAAACTGACAGAATACAGAATAAAGCTGTGTTCATGCTTAACTGTTCATGCCTAAATATGAAATATTCTAAACCCACCAAATGGAATGTATGCCACTGATAAAGACGACTTTCGAACTGCTTGTTGAAAAGGCGGAAAGTGCTCGTCTAGTCAATAACGAGCATGAAACCTATAAAAGGTAACTGCTAACACATCTCGAAGGTTCATCGCAAGACTATAGTAAGTGCTTCATAAATATGAAGCACTTACTATAGTCTTTGACTGAACCCTCGACATGTAAAAGGAACGTTTCAATTTTCCTTATTGCCTCGCCGTCCTTATTTTGCTTATTCACAAAGGATGGTAATTGGAGAATGGTGTTGCGTCTCTCACTTATTGCGTTTTAAATAACCCATGTTTCGTGGTATTCGAGAAGTCGTATTCATATCGCTGGCACAATGATAAATAAGTAAGGTGTTTATTTGAGCTATATCATCTATCTATGGATCTATTGGATTAACTCTTTCCCAAACAACACATTTTCGAATGTCCCAAATTGAAAGAGTTTGCAGACGACAGTTCAAAATGTGATGAAATTGAAAAACATTCTTCAGATAGAGCAGAAAACCTTGTGGGAAAAGGAAAAATTGCTCGTGACGGGAAATTTCTCCTTTTCCCACAATGTTTTCTAAAGTCGTCTGCAACAGAGTGGTCAAATGTCGTTATTGTTTGGGAAAGGGTTAAGCAATATACGCATGTAACAAAATAATTTCGCCCGGCCTCATAGGCATATAAGTTACTTAATCTAACGTTAATATCATCTATACAAAGAACAGTCATCTAACTGTACTAGAGATAAATATAATGGCGTTGATGTAATTAATTGATCAGAAATCGGAGGAGTTTATTTTGTTTGGTTATCCTTGTTTTCGCATTCTCTTGGCAAGCGTTCATGTACCACAATTGAAGAGAGTATAACACAATAACGACTCTTCGTAAATTTACCCACAAGTCTGCCGATGTCTTCAAATCACGTTAGTGGTTGATACAGATTTTCACAAGAGGTGGTCTCTCGACTGACTTACAGAATGCCGATGGTTCTATCCGGCTATCCAACCCCAATCAGATCTCTGCGGCAAGTTCCTTCCAAGATCACCGATGGTGCCGATTGTACAAGCTCTTATTGGTTATTGAGGTTTAGGATCTGCAACTACTAGCATAAGCCAGAGACTAAAATATAACTAGAACGTTATTGGCGCGTAGACAAAGAAAACAAAAGTTTATCGTTTATGAGCTCGCTATCGCAATATAACTTAGATTCTGTTGACACGATGTAAACACAAACAAACACAACAACCTGTGTCACGTGTTATATACAGCCGTACAGCCAAATTCCTCACAGTGATTTCTCTTGATGGGATAGACCACTGACAACACAAATATCACATGACCATCTGCTTACAAACGTAATGGCAGTCAAAGATGGCGGTGATATTCCCCTAAAAAACATCCATTTGTACTTAATTTGTACAGAAAGCAAATTGTTTTTCAATATAGATGGTACGAAATCAACACAATTAGACTTTTCTAGTACATAAACTACTTTATCCGGGAAAAACTTAAAGAAGAAATAAGGAACATCATTTAAATTTTATCCAAATCCGGATGAAAGTCTTGTGATGGCAGTGATCGATGTAGCGTAGCAAGGGGAGATTACTTTAAGGAGTTTTGTCCTACAGCCTGATGGCGTATAACAATGACAAAACATGACAGTTATGAATAAGTAGACTCATTATTTGGGTATGGGGTGATCCACCATTGCAAAAATGCAATTAGAAAGCCTACGAAACTGCAAAGCATACTAGCGCTCAGAAAAACGTCAAAAATGGTAAATATAAGTTATGATTTATGATAGAATATGTTGAAACAAAGCGAAAAACCACAAGATCGTGACAATATAACCCCTGCACTATTTATTATACATTTTCAAAGTGCTGTTTTCACAAGTTTGGTGCCCACCATATTAACTTCATTGTTTACATTCGAGTAATGCCTTAAATGGCAAGGAGCGCTCGTATTAATGAGTGGCGATCACCTGGTTAAAAAAAAATCATGTGAAACACATTAAAATACTGTCATTTATCTACTATTAACAACGTGAACATTAAAATTGGAGAATTTATTGGGTTTTATTTTCCCAGCGTCTCCAGGCTAACCTTGTGTTATCGCTATTTGTAAACAAACCTTATAGTATTCACTCTTTAAAAGCATCATGTGAACGTGTAACAGTCTCAATTCATCTGTAAAAGAGAATTTAAAGAATTGAAGTCCTTTTTCGTTAATTTCTAATTATTCTAGAACTTTCACAATTTAAGTGTAAATGAGTGCAAGTATGGCTTTAAGGTTGAAACGGCGAAAGTGAAAAAAAGCGTGGTCGAAAATGGATCAGTTTGTTAAATATGTTAAATACATTAATAAATGATAGATAGTTATGATAAACTAAGATGAAAAATGTTAGCAAACATCAAAAGAAAAACCTCAAATATATCACGTCAAACTAAGTTTTCGTAATGAAATGGAATTGTCGCTTACTCTCCATTCGAAAAGGGAGGTGGATCGTAGAATCCGGGCCCGAAAGTACACGCAAGCAGATCAATTAAAAAAACGACTTGAAGGAAATATTTGCGTAAAATCAAAACCGTTATACATGGATACATGTATAATTTCAAACAGCGGCTCACTGTTGCAATGTAACACGCCATTGGAAGCGTCTCTGGGAGACGCTTTCAATGACGTGTTACATTGCAATAGCCTTTTTTTCTCGAAATTAAGATAAGAAAGAAGGTTGCTTTGATTTTATTCAAGAAATGATCAGAATTGTACAGTGTGGAAGGACAGTGGTCCAGGGGTAGACCGTCGGCCTCGGGACACGAGGGTCGTGGGTTCGATTCCCGTGAGTAGCGGGATCTGCCTTGCAACATTTCGTTAATCCACATTCGGTGCGAGCACTGGTTATGTTTCCAGGAAGCAGAATCGAGAGTGATTTATCTTAGTTGTAAGAACTTGTTTTACAATCAATGTAAGATAGATTAGTTTAAACTAATCTGTGTTAAGTTAAAGGCTACGAAGGGACGTATTTGAATATTGTTTCAAAGACTTTCCATGAAACCAATATATAGGGCAAATACGTAGTGCTGTCTAGAGCGTTTCGAAGAGCCAATTCTTACTTGTTCTCATAAAACGTATACTCATCAGGAGCAACTTCTCATTTTGCAACATTAGTTACTTAAGGTTTCTGAAGCAGATATCGTAAAATGAGGTTTTATGGAGTGATGGGTTAACCCTTTACCAAACGCCAATTATTCGACTGTCCCAAATTGAAAAAAAGTTTGCAGACGACAATTCAATATGTGATGAAATTGGAAAGCAATTTTCAGATAGAGTAGAAAATATTGTGGGAAAAGGAGAAATTGCTCGTTACGAGCAATTTCTCCTTTTCCCAGAGTGTTTTCAAGAGTTGTCGGCAACAAAGTGGTCAAATGTCGTTATCATTTGGTAATGGGGTAATACAAAAGTGGAAGCCGTAAACTGTTTATTGTGTCCTCCTTCAGTTTATTGCTCGAACATTTGACCTATGGTCAACTCAAACATGAACCGATACGAAATAAAGTTTATGATGAGCAGGCGTGGCGAAATCTGTACATAATTTACTAGTCCGTAAATGTCAAATTTTTCGCCTGTACTTGGACGTATAATGGTTAAAAAGTAAATTTCAGTAAACATTCTCTTGTCAGTTATTTTATGCGTGTTGGTAAGCTGGGCAATTCGGACAATTGATAAAGTTACCTCTGATGAGCTGGGCACCGTTATATAACTGAAAATGTGTTGACACGATGTTAAAACGACCATTACACAGATTACGGTTTCAATAATTTTTTAAATAAAACGTCTTCTACGGATTAAATCACAAAACAGATTTGTAAACGGACATAGAACTAGATACATATCTGATTAATTTTTACTATTTCGTAAAAGTATGGATGGCTCATTTACACGGCAGATAAAGTAAACTGTTTAGACGATTTATTTTGTAAACAATAATATATTAAATTCCCTTCCTGTGAAATCATTTATACGATTAACCCTTAGAGGAATGGAACCGACTTCCTGCTAATACAAACAGGTTAGATACTGTGATTAAATCTGTTTGCTACTCTTAGAATTTCTCCTTATTAGAATTAAGCAGATATTTAAGGGTTTGAGATGCAGATGACACAAAAATCTATTTTTAGAAATTACCCAGTGTTCTAAGGGTAAATATATATATATTTTTTTATATGGGTTTTACATCACATCAACATTATTTCAGTTATGTAGCGATGCCCGACTCTTAATGATGGAGGAAGACCCCATACTCAACTGCCCATAGGGGCTGGTCAAGGTGGGAAGAACCATCGGCATTCCATAACTCAGTCGGGAGACTGCCTCTCATGAAAGTCCATATCCCTCTCAGGATTTGAACCCACGCGGAGAGGGGCCATGTGATTTCAAGTTCTGTACTCTAACCACTAGGCCACGGAGGCCCCAAGGGTAAATATCGTCTGGGAACCAAGCTACGAAATGTGTCAACACTCTAATTGCGTAATACTAGCAATGAATGTCTCGGTCCTTTTTAAACCCTTAGAATGCTGAGTTTTTTTTTAAAAAATAGACTTTTGTGTTGTCTGCTTTTCAAAACTTTAAATATCTGCTTAATTTTGATGAAACTGATACTCAGACTAGCAAACAGGTTAGATCAGAGACCAGCTGTCAATTTACTTGGCGGCTGGCCTGGATCTTGCCTGTTTGCATACACACGAGGTCGGTTCCACCACTATAAGGGTTAACGTTGGTTAATCCCAGAACAAAACCTGTGAGAGTCCCTTTAAAGTCAAATTCGATAAACATACAAAATAACACAGGTCGTACGGTTTAGCGCCTGCCACGGAATTCGTTGTTTTTCTTTCCACGCTGTAAAGGTGAAACTTGTTAATGAAATGAGCTATATAGTACATTCAACTGAACCTATTGGTTTTCTAGTTCGACCAATACATACAAACACACTGTTTGTTTGAATAGAACTTCAAAACCCATTGAAAAATAGAGGTTTACCTATTCATTGCGGCATAGATCGATTTGTATTTAGAATAGTCTTGATGATTTTCTAAATTGATTTTTAAGCAGTGTCAACGTAGGCAATGTTGAAACATATAAAATTGGTCGAAACCCTTCCTGAAAACAAAAAGATGATCCAAGAAGATTTGATTAGTTAAGTTCGAAACAATTGTGGGGGTTAGTCCTGCGTGGCTCAGTAGTTAAGGTGATGGACTTAGAACTCGGGTGTCTCGGGTAAGAGCCCGACCGACACCACTGGTTTCGTGGGGGTGGCCTTTGGTAAGTCACTTGAGGTCCCTAGCCTAGGATGGGTTGATTCAGGAAAGCCATGGGAGTCACAGGCTTAGGCCTTTAACCTGTACAAAAGAAAACGAAAAAAGGAAAAAGAAAACGGTAAACAGTAAACTGTAAACGGTATAACAACTATCAATTTAGACTGTTTGCTTATACCTCTATCATAACGAATTAGAAATCAAACGATACAGTTGACCGTTTGCAAAATAATGTTATTTTGCAAACGGTCAACTTTATCGTTTGATGTTTAATTCGTTTTGGTAGAAAAAAAGTAACATATTCTCGAATGACGGAATTGGTTCAAACATAAATGACTCATCAAGAATTCCTTGATAACATCGTGTCTCATTATCGAAAATAGCTCACATGTCACGCTGGGTTGAACTACTTCTGCCACGTGGGGTTTACGCACCCATCGAGGTGAACTTCTAGGACGCCATTCGTCCTTCTATTCATAAAAATGCACGTTTTCATGTGGTATACCGGTAACTTTTGGAAAAAACGCATTTATTCTGTATAAAAACAGCCATATTTGGCCCCTTCACAGTACCACAGTACCCAGTCCCACATTGTGGTAAAAGGAGAAATTGCTCGTCCGGGCGAACGAACGAACGAACGAACGAACGAACGAACGAACGAACGAACGAACGAACGAACGAACGAACGAACGAACGAACGAACGAACGAACGAACGAACGAACGAACGAACGAACGAACGAACGAACGAACGAACGAACTTTATTTTGGTTACAATGGGCTGTCAGTCGTTTAATTTCGAAATTAAAGTTCGAAACTCATTTATAACATACTTGCCTTAATCCATTACAATATACACTTGCTATTTAAAACCCAAAACGGTATGCACCACTACGTTTTAGAAAAAAAAATATATGTAAAGTTTTAGATATAGCCCACTTTTCCATATAGGATTTTAGTCACTTGTCCAAATTGAAGCAACAGCAGTTGACCAAAAATATCGAACATATTCTACATGTATTGAGAAAACATTACTTTGGCATTGATAGCATAAATTTCTAAAGTAATATAAGATTAGATCATTGACAACTACCCAACCCCGTTTATAACCGTGCAGTTAAGATATAGAACATTTGTATTGCAGATATTGCAAACCTATTAAACGGGTTTATTTCGTAAACAACGAGCTAAGCTTAGAATAGAAATTTATTAGATGACATCATCATATGAGTCATCGCAAACGTTTCCAAAACCGCTCTTGTCACGTTATGTTTCAATCTGAACACATCGGGTTTATCCAATGAAATGTATTTCACAGCTCACGGAAATACCCGAGAAGTTCCGATTGGTTATGTTCGCGTAAAGGAATTTCTGCGTTTATTTTAAACCGACTTTCCCAAAGGAAGAATTCCTGCGTTTATTTTAAATCGGCTTTCCCATAGAATGAGATTGCTCACTTAACATTATTTAACGAAATCACGGCATTTCACCATCTTAGAAGTAAAGAAGTTGAAAATGGACGTTGGTTAAGTAACAGTGGTTGTTAATAGCATTTTTTTTAACGTTTATAACTCCCAGAGCACAAATCTCTAAGCTGTTTCCTTTAAGTCGTGTACAAAGACCGTATAGGAAGCATCATAAAGGGTTCAAACATTATAGTCAAACTCCTTATTTAGAAACATATTTTTTATACTCGATATTTGCTTTTTTTCTGTTACATTTGAATTCAATCTATTAAAAGATAAATCGTCTCCATCGACAATCTAAGGTAAAAAAGAAAAAAAAAAGAAAAAAAAGGAAAAAAAAAAAAGGATTAGGTTGTTATTTTTGCCAATAGTTTTAAAAAGGATGCATAAGGTTTAGATACGCCCCTTTTGACCTCAGATCTTATTTGTTTTCTTTTTCGTTTTGGTAATGTTTTTTTTTATTCTTTCGAAACCGCATCCGACATGGCTTTATTTTATTTCTACATGTAAGACAAATATTTATCAGGTTACGATAAACCATATTTAAAGATGTCATGAATTTTGCCCTGGGTCATATGTGTGATCAGATGTGACATTGCTTAGATAATATGTAATGTTTATTTATCACAACAGATCTGTTATTCCCTAACGAATTCATATTTAAAGGTGTTTGTTCACAGGTGTGGGGAACGTTTGATGTTAAGGTAGAATACTGTGACGAGCTAGAGAAACTTGTCTGGTAGCGTGTTTTCTGCTCGTTCTATGATATTCTTTGTTGAAGTTTAACTAAAATGGACTCCCGGGGCGAATGAACAAAATATTGTGGAAAAAAGAATACAATACATTAAAGGTTGTTCAAGTTTCAAATAGCTTCAATAAACTTCTATGACATGTTTTGTTAAACAAAAATAACCAGTTTCTATTTCCTATATAGATCTCATGCTTATTTTGTTATTATAACGTAAATGAGGTTGTGTAAAATATTAAATTTTTGGAGTCCCAGATCTGTTTGTGCACTGGCATTATATACGTAAAGACAGTGCACAAAGTTTGGTGTGCACTGAGAAAACGCACACCAAAACTGGTGCGAAATGACGTTCAAACTGCACCGATCAGAATGCGCGTTCATGAATGCACAAGGGATCCGGTAAATGAAATCCTTTGCATTCTGACGTCGTCAGAAGCTCTGCTAAAAACTGAATCAAACTCCATTATATTGAATGAAAATACTCCTTAATACAACAATAAACAAGAGAATTAGTAGAAGAAAACCCACAACGTACATTTTAAATGTTGAGAAAAGTTCTGAAAACGAATGATTTGGATTAAAAGACAACTGTCAAAAGTTTTCGAATTAAATTCAAAGAAACCGCCCTCTGTTCAGCTTCCCTGTTACCTTAGCAACACCCACAATGCTTTGCGACAACAACAACCGAAATGGCTGCCAATAGACATCGATCCAGGATAATCTTACAATACTCTATCATCGGACAATGAAGAAAGGTAAATACTGGTAAAACTGTATGTTTAGGCATTCAAGACAAAGTGGAATTAACCCTGAATAGTGTCTTTCATAATTAAACATTAAAATAGAGAATAACAATGCATTTTCTAGAAATGAAAACTAGGTCAAACTGTCAGAAAGCCGGACCATTACAATACCATCGTCCGCCATTTTGAAACTCATTCTGTCGTCGGATTACTTCGACCGAAGTAATCCGACGACATGATAAGTTTCAAAATGGCGGATTATGGGAATTTTGTCGTAAAATTGTATTTCTTCAAATCTGTATGGCAGTTGTCCTGCTGTATAATAGGTACTAAAGAACAGCCACTGGAAATTAGAATAGTTATCATTTCAGTATTTAAAGCCTGCATACATACAATGAATGTAAATGTTTTCAGATCAATAAGCGTTGCAACGGGTTCGAAGTCCATCGCGTACCGTCCGTATATACTAAGACATATTGACACGTTCCGAATCAAGTTTGCATTCAGAAGCTGTTTTTCTTTATGACATAAGATGTCATATCTAAAATCTAACCCCTTCCCTTATTTCATTTTCATTTTAGACATTTGTGGAAGACAGTGGTCCAGGGGTAGAGCGTCGGCTTCTGGTTACGAGGGTCGTTTGTTCGAATCCCCCTGAGTAGCGGGATCTGCCTTGCGAGCTTTCATTAATCCACATTCGGCGTACTGGTTATGTTTCCAGGAAGCAGAATCGAAAGTGATTAATCTAAGTTGTAAGAACTTGTTTCACAATAAATGTAAAACAAATAAGTTTAACAATAAAAGACATTTGTTAAAAAAAAAAACACGTTATTTTTCAAATTATTATTATTTCAACGTTTCGGCTTTCATTAGGATAATGCATTGAAATTAAAATCTTAACTTAACAATGAGCAATTCGTTCTTCTATCACATTTGTTTCCCGAATCGCTCACTAGAATTGTGTTATCAAGACGTGTTATTTAGAAAGCGATTACACATAAAGGAGTTTGGCAATGATAACGAGTGATAAAACAGCGTCTCAGGTAGATTTACGGATCTAGTTACAAATCATATGCACAGTCATGTGATGTAAACAGAGAGTGCGTCATGGAGAAAAACTATCGTCTGGTTCATTCGACGAGTACATCGTCTGTGACAACTTATAGATTATACATGTCATTTTGGAAAAGCAGTCAATAATTTTGAAAGGATTCTCTGCATAAATGGTCAAGAGGTACCAGGGATTATGAATAGATGCACAGACCACCTCTTTATTATTGAAATACCGTTGAAAACGGCACTAAAACCCCAGTTGATTCGATCAAAATTGAAATTTGGTACTTATGGAAGATACTATCAACCCATTACCAAACGATAATGGCATTTAGCCACTTTGTTGCAGACTTTGTTGTTTTCTACTCTATCAGAAGATTAATTTCAAATTGCATCACAATTTGAAACGCTGTCTGCATTGCAAACTCTTTCAATTTGGGACAGCCGGAAATCGTCACGAGCAATTTCTCCTTTTCCCATCGTGTTTTCCAAAGTCGTCTGCAATAACGTGTTTAAATGTCGTTATTGTTTGGTAATGGGTTAATGCGTTGGATGGGAGAACGTGACTAAAACCCGCGTGCTATCGTGATAGTGCATAACTGCGCCCCAAATATCATAACATGTCTCGAAATCCTGCCCCATACCTTGTGGCGAAATGTATGTTTACAGCGGACCGTCTTAGATAACGTCTAAAACTCTCACAAACATAAACCCACTTTCCGCATATTTTAGTCACACTGGTCTCGATTGCTTTTACTCGTTGAAATCGCAATTGTCTGGCCAGATGCTGCCTAATATTGGGTTCGAATCCGCGGCGGATAGAGTCTTATGGGGTGTAGTGTCCAAAATTCGATAACTTCCGAACGGGTAGGGGTTTTGAATATTGGGAACAATTTCTTGAGTGAAAAGCTAGATTAGTAGATCATTTTTCATCTACATCTAATACAGCTGCAGAATGGCGTATGTATGTGTTGCCTCAATGACCCTCGTGTTTGTATGCCATTTGAATTGTTATTCTGGCCATTTTCTGCAACTGTACGTTCTACATTAAATACTGCGGTTTAATCTTGACTTCGATAATTCTTAGCTACGTACGGCTTTCAGTTTACAGCATGTAGACTTGGGAATGGTTAGGGCTTTGTCAAAGGTGTTCTACAGTGAGTATATGATATGTCCACGAATCGAACTCCTATTGTCCACCTCTCAAATACTCGACACTACCCATAACTCCGTCACTCTTAGCACTTAGAACGCATGGTAAATTTCTAAAAATAGATTTTTGTGACGTCTGCTTTCCAAAACCTTAAATATCCGTTTAATTATGTTGAGATACGCAGAGTGCAAACAGGTTAGATCACAGGTCAGCCGCCAATTTACTTGTTTGCATATTCATGAAGTCAGTTTCAGCATTAGAAGGGTTAATAACAGGGAGTGGTTCAGGGGTAAAGCGTCGGACTCCGGGTACGGGGTCGTGCGTTCGAATCCCGTGAGTTTCGGATCTCGTTTTGCGACCTTCAACCAACCAAAGTTTGGCCCGAGTACTGGTTACGATCCAGGAAACAGGGTTCGAATCCCGTGAATAGCAGGATCCACCTTGGAATATTTCAGTAACTCTTTACCACCTGCAGACGACATTTCTTTTTTACTTCAAGCAGACGTCTTTTGAAAAAAATTGTGAATATGTGAATAGATTGAAAAAGCATTGTGACAAAAGGAGAAGTTGCTTGTGATAAGCGGTTTCTCCTTTTGCCATAATGCACTTTGAAAGTCGTCTGCTGCAAGACGCAAAAAAGTAGCCTACGTTGGTATTGTCTTAATCCACATTTGGCGAGAGTTCTGGTATACAGGAAGCCGAATTGTGAGTTAATTTTAGTTTTGAGAACTTGTTTCACGATTTATTTAAAATAAAGCCGTTTAAACATTATAGCTGATAAATATGAAAACGACATTAAACCCAATGTAAACAAACACGAATCGCGGTTTACTTCAGTTCACCGTGTAATTCAAGTCAACCATGGGATCTATTGTTACTGTCAAACACATTCACCATTTGGAAAGTTTTAATCGGTCAAAATTCAAAGCAAAAAGCAGACGATATAAACACGTGTCAAAACCAATACCAAAACACATATCTATTCGTGGTGTATGCTATTTACTATTGTAACAAAAAGGATAAATTGCTCTCGATGAACATTTTATCATTTCTGTCATATTTTCTTTTTATTCAAAAGTTTACTACAGCATGTGTGGATAATTCGTCTAATAGGGAGGAAAGGGGTCAAACAACCCAAGTCGGGTACATACCGTAAATTTACTACGCTTTACTATATATTTACACCACGGTACAGCGTGGGGCGTTAGTTTTCATCAATCAACTTTTATAATACAAACTGAATTCAAACTAGAACGTAAACACTGGAGCGGAAAATACCTGAAGGTTCGCTTTAATCTGGTTTTAGTGTAGCAAAAGGGCTGACTTTTTGAAAAGCTTGAACGGGTGTGGTTTGTTACTTAGTTAGTTTATCTGCACTGTTGTTCACTGAGTTTTGCCGAAGCTTAATCGAAGGATTAGCGGATGAATTAAGCTGTGATAGTCTTATTGTTATATTAAAACAAGGTAAGCAATTGTGTCTTTTTATATGTGTGTTTTTAAGCTGTATATATGGTAATTTGTTTATTTTATAATTTTCATAACGTTTTGTTTTTATTTGTTAAGGGGGGGGGGGGGGGGGGGGGGGGTGATATAGCATAGGTATGATTGATTGCATATGGATTTGTAAGTACGAAAATATATTTGGTTGAAAACATATTGCTATCTAATTGTCTGCTTTTGGATTTGTAGATCTGAATAAGTAGTTAATATTTGAAGTTAATATGACATAATTATATACAGTGAACCCTCGTTTAACCGGACCCCGATTATCCGGATGTCTCGTAATCCGAACGAAATTGTAAGGGAACGGAATTATTGGACCAGTTTGTTGCAGACGACTTTTGAAAACATTGTGGGTAAAGGAGAAATTGCTCGTGACGAGCAATTTCTCCTTTTCCCACAATGTTTTCTGCCATATCAGAAGATTATCTTTGAATTTCATCACGTTTTGATATGTCTTCTGCAAACTCTTTCAATTTGGGACGGTCGACAATTTGGCGTTTGCTAAAGGGTTATAAGTATATACCGCTCATACAGACCGTTTATGTCTTAATGTGAATAAGAACATGCTCATGCTTCATTAGTCCGGATTATTCGGTAAACCGGACATTTTGTTGGGAACGGACATGTTCGGATAAACGAGGGTTCACTGTAATCCTTTTATTCTAAGGAACACCTTTAACATGTACCCCGAGCAAGACCAATATTGGAATTATTGTGGGAAAAGGTGATTGACTAACTCCATTTTAAAGATATTTGACAACCTTTATTTATTGAATTGAGTGGAGTCTATGCATGTTTTTCCTTCTATTTTTTTAACAATACTTACCCATTACTTGTACAAACAACAGTTTCATTCAATATTCTTATATAACACCCCTATCCACCATTTGCATGTTACAAAATAGCACTTATAGGCTTACGCTGAAAAACTACAATTCAGTGCTAAATACCAGCTAATATGACACTTCATATACATACTTGCGCATTTTTTCCACAGATATTTGACTACTTTGACAGAGGATAGTTAACACATGTTTGTCATATCATTTTGGATTGGTTGCTTCCACATGTTTAACATTACCTATCCATTACTTGTTACTTGTACAAACAACAGTTTCATTTATATTCCTTAGGTAACACCCAACCCCCCACCCCCCACCCCCAACATTTTCATGTTACAAAATAACGTTAATAAGTTTACGTTAAAAGAAAACCCACTCGTACAATTATGTGCTAAATCGTGCAGAGGTAGAGCGTCGGCCTCTTTTTACGAGGGTCCCGGGTTCGAATCCCCGTTTAGGCGAGGTGAATATTTCCGGGACTGACCCACAAATCGGTGCGAGTTCTGGTTCGGTGTCCAGGAAGCAGTTATCAAGAGTGGCTTTTAACAAACTTTATGAGGATTATCGAATCATCCGGACTAATGAAGCAGGGCATGTTCTCATACACATTAGGACATAAACGGTCAGTATGCACGTGTATACTTAGAACCCTTTAGCAAACGCTAAATTATCGATCATCCCAAATTGAAAGAGAGTGCAGACGACCTTTCAAAACGTGATGAAATTCAAAAATAATGTTCTGATATGGCAGAAAACATTGCGGGAAAAGGAAAAATTGCTCGTCACGAGCAATTCCTCCTTTACCCTCAATGTTTTCAAATGTCGTCTGCAACAAACTGGTCAACTAATTCCGTTCCCTTACAATTTCGTTCGGATTGCGAGACATCCGGAAAATCGGGGTCCGAATAAACGAGGCTTCACCGTACTATGCTTATAAGACAATTCAAATACATCTTTATGCATTTTTTTTTAACCGAAGGGCGAAGTCTTTTTACCAGTCAGTCTCTTCAGATTATCGATTACCTTTCGCTAAGCTTCTACCAATATTATAAATCCACTTGAGTACCATTGTAAACCCTTAGAATGCTGGGTAATTTTCTAAAAATAGACTTCCCTGTCGTCTGCTTTCGGACATCATAAAAATCTGCTTAATTGACGAGGAAAGATACCCAGAGTAGCAAACAGGTTAGATCACAGGCCGGCCGCCAATTAATTGGCGGCTGGCCTGTAATCCAACCTGTTTGCCTAAACATGAAGTCGGTCCCAGCACTATAAGGGTTAACGCAGACGCGGTAAACACGGTATTGCATTCAGACCACCCAGTGACCCCGGCCTATGCCGTGGGATATTTGCTCGAGCCTTGTAAGGGCCTTGTTTACCTTTGAACCACTCAAGGCTTTCGCCAATCACCGCCTGATAGTTTGAGTAAAATATTTGAACTAGGATCGGCACGCGAAAAGGGGGCTAGCAAAATTGTCAGCCTTGGTTCCCGGCAAATGCGTATACCCCGCATAAGACTTATGCGGGGTCAATCTGAACACATCGGGTTTATCCAATGAGAACGCCTCTGAGACAAAATGGATGTCGCCATATTGTTTCACGCGAGACTTACGTCATTGTGCTTTCGCTACCAAAAAAAGTTCTTAAATTCGAAATCTAAATAGTCATTTATTTTGATGAAAGACATAGTCATATAAAACACAACTTATCAATTCGCCATTTTGTATGAGTTACAGAAAAAAAAATTAAAAGGATGTTCAACACTTCCATATACATTGCATTACTTAACGTAGACGCTTAGAGGAAATGAAAAAAACACTCGGTATTTTTATAGAAATAGATTTATGTGTCGCCTGCTTCCCCAAACCATCAATATCCACTTAATTTTAATGAGGAGAGCTACTCAGATTGCAGACAGGTTAGATCATTGGCCAACTTTATTGGCGGCTGGTCTGGTCCCAACCTTGTTTCATAAGCATGAAGTCGGTTCCAGCACTATACGGGTAAGTCAAGAATGAATCTGACGACCAAACTTGTTTAAAGACAATATTCATTTCGAGCGGGAACAATTACGTCAGAAAAATGCTTTATATGACTTGATAAGAAAACGTGTTCGCAAATACATTCCGCGTTTTCCTTTAAAGGTCGGTTTTCGATTGATTTTACAAACTTTAAGGTTCTGAAAGAAGCTAGCGTCCCAGGTTGTTTTAGAATGGTTTTCATTTAGAATGGGAAATAACGTGAATAACATGCGTTGGATGTGGGTAAATACCGTCGAAATTAGACATGAATTTAAAATGAATTGATAGAATTCGAAAATGCAATAGAAAGTACTATCGGCGGTTTTCCATTTATACCGGATTTCGATTTATTTTACAAAGTCTGAAGTTTTGAATGAAGCAAACGTGCAATATTGTTTTAGAATGATATTCATTCAGACAACGACAATGACAATGACATTATTTTTTCAAGACGTAAACTATACAGTTTCTTGTCACAAATATAAATACAACTGAACAATAATATAACGTACATGTAATATCATAAAAAGTGCTTTCATCGTACATGTATTCACTTTTGAACTATCAAAATACCCAACATCTTTATACTGATTACTGATTAATAGTTAACTTTTATACACGTACATCATGCTTATTCTCATTTTCATTTTACGAAAATCTTTCTTCCATGGCGGTTATTATTTATGTATTATTTTCTTTTTTGAGACGACGGTAACATGTTTTGTAAAGTAATTGTAAATATGTATTTTTTGTATATGACTAGAAGCTGTACTAACTTATGTCAATAAAATTTGTCTATGTCTATGTCTATGTATTATATTTAGCTACTGGAAAAGTAACTCCGCATAGTGCGATAAACATTATAAAACTATACCCTGTATTGTTGATGCCTCAATGTTGTTCACACTACTAGCTCTTAATGTAAGCGGGAAATAATATCCGTGGTAATTATCTTAAATCCCACAACATTCAAACAAGGGTTCTTTATTTACATTATATAACACTTTTTGCAGTAAATATGAAATTCGAGAAGGTGTAAATATTAAACGTTTCAGTTGAATAAACAAGTGTTTTTATATGTATGCCTTCACGTCACGCTTCAATGTTTGCTAATTTACCATCCATTAAATGATGCGTCATATTGTCATCTATGGCTTAACCCTTAGAATGCTGGGAGAGTTTCTAAATATAGATTTTTGTGTCGTCTGCTTTCAGAAATCATACAAATATGCTTAATTTTGATGAGGAAAGATACCTAGAAAAGCAAACAATTTCCATTTAAAATGCCTCAAAACACTCCCGCTAAACTGACTGAATTTTAGTCAACGGGTTGTGATTTTATTTGGCACAAATGAGAAACAGGTGGAAAGAAATGGAATCATGTGAAAAAAATAGGAGATGTTAATAATTTCAAAATATGTTGTTTAAATAAGTCCTCACAAATGCATGCCGTCATAAACTACGTCACGTGTCCTACATTTTGACATTAGGATAACGTTTCTCATCTTGGTAAGCCTAACGTTTTCCTTATTTTGTCTTAGATTTTGTTCTAAATGTCTGTTTTCGTTTATGTAGCCTGGGCTGTAATTTCTTTTCAAACATATGTATTTGTTTCGAATTTCCTAGTAAGGGTTCTTTCAAAATTGAAAAATCGTTAAGAACAAAACAGAACGGAACGATCCTTAAGGCTAATCTTTCAGGTATGTAATATTTATACATGTACAGCAGCATGAGGTATAAACACAATTCAAATTAAGGGCCAACGTTACACGTAATGTGGTAAAGAAAAATTAGATATGCTATTAAATTTCAAGATATTTATGTATTAAAAAAATGAACAAAAGTAAATGGGAAAACTCTTATTGCAATAAAAGATATATTCATCAAGTATTATGCCTACTCATCTCCCAGTGTCTCTACCACCGACATGACGGTCTAATGTTATCATGGGGCAAACTCCTCACAGTGATCTCCCCTTGCTACGCTACATCGACCACTGCCACCACAAGATTTTTCATCCAGATTTGGATGAAATTCAAATGATGCTGTTTTGTTAAGAGATTACCGGATATCTTAGTTAATTCAGTAACAATATCTTGTTGTATTGATTTCTGACCAGTTAAGTTGAAAAAAAAAAAATGTTTTTGTTTATAAATAAAGCAGTAATGGATTACAATTTTTTAGGTTTGCCGCCATCTTGTTATACCATTTTCGTTTCTAAGTAGGTGGTCACGTGACATTTGTGATGGCAGTGATCATCCCCATACAGGGAGATCACTCTGAGGAGTTTGATCATGGGGGTGTGACATATGTCTACAGACACTGGAAGACGAGATAAGGATATTTTCTATTTGTGACTTTCAACATAATCCAGATATAGAGTAAGCAGAAACCGGTCTTGAATAATGTTAAGGAAGACAATATCGTATGCCATACAGTGAGCGAATTTGCTATTTTCTTTTTCTTATTTAGAGGCAACGTATATGCATACATTTACACATACATGTATGATATGTGATAGCTTTTTATCATGATCTGTCAGACCTTTTCACATTACGGTATCGCACTAAAAACGAACATTTTCTACGAATATTGATATTTATCAAGTATCATGTTTTTTCATAATCTCCAATCACAAGTGATTTTTTTTTCAATTCAGCAAGTATCAAATGGTTAGAGTCTTTCTTTCCCAAATCAACATTGAGAATAGACCTGGACATAGAAGCTTGAGTGTCGATATCATAACGCCCGATGTATTGTTGGTTTTACAAACAAGCCACTTAAAGTGAATTAACTTTCTTATTTAACGTAATTCGCCATGTAAGATAACCAGGTATCCATTACCGATAAAAGATCTTTAAGTATACATGTATATATTGGCCTTCGTTTTCATCTAAACTGTGAATATTTGATACTTTATTTATGACATGACAGGGCTTTTGCCCCTTTAAATTTGGAAGAGACCCAAGCCTGTTGAATTGAGAAAGTTTAATCGCTGAAATTACTGAATTGGGAAACCAAAAAGCTGGTATGACTTTGAATTTTTGAGAAAACTGGATGAATCCATCAAAACTTTCCCTAATTAGATAGGCCTCTGCCTCTATAGAAACAAAGAACCCTGTATATTGTCTTCAGTTTTTTTTTACAAAGAATATGTTTAAATATATAAATCTTAAGTCATTTGATGTCAGGTAGTAGAGAAGGTCTACAATAAAGGCCCATTTCTAAACACACATTTTATTTCAAGTGATCGGTGATTTACTGCACTATAAAACGCAGCATGGAGAAATGATAAATATATGTCTTTCGAAATGTTTAAGCCCGAGATTCCCTAATTCGAATAGCAATATATGAACATCATTATATAAGCAGGGCTTTTTTAACGTTATATACTTGAACAGGCTCCCATAAAAGGCATCTTCCCAATTGGATTTTCTTTAAAATCATGCAGTTTTCCCCAAAACTCAGTCACACAAGCTTTTAGGCTTCCCAATTAAGCAATTTCAGCGATAAAATTCCCCAAATTCAACAGGCTTGGGCCTCTTCCAAATTAAAGGAAAAACAGCCCTGAAGTACTTGTTGCAATAATCAGGCTTTTACTCTTTTCCTTCATCCCCATCTTATAAAGTAAATGACCCCCCCCCCAAACACACACACATTCTTGGATATGAACCCTTAAGATTATAATCATTATTTACAATTCCATACATAAGGCCAAGGGGTTAAGAGTATTCAAAATTAGCATACGTCAAGGGACCAATGGAAACACTAAATGATATAACTAAAATGCCGTTTATAACATCATCAGGACACTTTTATCCTTTATCATGCTTTGATTACCACAATTGCTTTGACAATATGACCTTGAAAGTTTCATAATCTAACAATTGTCATATAGAATTTCTTGGAGATGATGCATGCAACACTAAGATGTCTGTCCTTCAGTCAAAAAGTCGAAAACGTGAGTTATAGAAACCATCACTATGCATCCCGGTTTTACCATCGTATTATAGGTGAACTTTATTTCGAAATACCTCGATGTCCTTCAAAAATGCTTCACCGAACACACTACCTGTGTTTGTTACCCGAGAGGTAGCTATTTATCGTAACAATACATACAATAAAAGCCGGATCGGGTTACAGTACCGGGTGATGTTTAATGTCTCCAATTCAACCCAACCTCTCCATCTTTGTTTACCTTTCCGAAAGCGGATACAAACAGAAATGACACCGAAAGTTCAATGCAAGACATGAGTAAGTCCTTCACATTTGTGAAGGACTTGCTGAAGTCTTGCATTGAACTTTATGAATATGATATTGTGTTACCTTTATAGTTATTTTCGACACCGAATTAGGTGAACTAGCCTATTTATACCACATTACGAATATGTAACATAACATAACTAACATAACATAAATTTTATTTTCGAAATTGGACTTGAGCATGGAAATGATCATCGTCCATTACAATGAGAATAAACAATTACATGTATTATCATATCGTACATACAATTAAACAATAATTGTGCATGTGCGTGTCTGAATGTATGTCTATACTGCGGAAGCAGGTAAAAACACATGTATTGGAAAATATAAAGAAAAACTGTAGGGATTCACATTTTATTTGGTAACGAATTAATTTTGAAGGATTAATGTATTTTTCGGAAATTTCCTTTCATTCAATGCCTTTATGCATTATGCTGAAAGGTTATGCAGTACTCTTTTGTTTTTTGAATAAAGGAGTTGTATAAATTTAAACATACTTGGTCTCGTAGATTAGAATGCTGGTATGGATGTTTCTCTCAATGCTCTTTAGTAGGGACAAATAAGTATAAAATGATATTCGTCCTCCAATTTATCTAAATATATAAATCTATATATAGAAAACATTACATGGGGCCCCTTGGTTTCCTAGTGGTTAGTTTGTCGGCGCTTTTTAATCCGGGTGTCCCATAGTCCGAATGATTAGACGTAGATATTTCATTCTACACTGCAGGGCTTTCTTACGTTATTTAACAGACTCCCATAAAAGGCACCTTCCCAATTGGAAATTTCTTTAAAATCATGCATTTTTCCCAAAAAAATCAAAGTCATACCAGCAATTTGGCAATTTTAGCGATAAAATTTCCCAAATTCAGCAGGATTTGGCCTCTTCTCAATTGAAGGGGAAAAAGCCCTGCACTGTTACAGCTTGGATCATCCGAGTTAGGTGTCCCAATACACGTACCCAATCTGAACTCATCGGGTTTATCCAATGAACGCACGGAAATACCCGAGTATTTACGATTGTACCAAACCTTGTCCACTGATACGTATTTATATTGCAAAGTGTCTTTTGGCAAGACACTACACGTGCATGTATATATATTGTAGCCCTGTTCTTTGATCTACTCATGAGTTTAAATTATACAAACCCCCTCTTATAGGCCATGTTTTTGTAAAAAGAAAACCGCTGATTCTAAAGAGCTCCCGGGCCTCATTTGTCGTCACATTTTGCTAGATCCAACAAGATATATATTTGTTCAATCACTTTGCTTTGATTATCTAATTCACCGCTTCAAAAGAGAGCTATATCAGGACTTGGTTGTACCAACTACATGTATCTGATAATACTGATATAATCGCCTTACTACTTCTCTAATTATATAAGATTGAAAAAAAAAATCTCTTTATATAATACGCGACGATATACAAATGGCTTATTTCTGATTTTACGAATAACACACTGGTTATAATCTAGGACTTTGCAAATCGGTGCATGCGAACTTAAATCTATCAAAGGGTATTAAATGATTAATGGCTCAATCCTCTTCGTTACCTTTCTCAAACATTTTGATACCTCACTGTGAGACGTCATACGGACCAAACTACCTTAATCATACTTAGTCTTTTAGTTTTCGTGTTCACTTGTTCATTGTTGAGGATCTTATGGAAGATTGTCAGCTTAAGTTGTCAAATAGGTTCCCTCGCTAAACAAAGTCGTAAATATTGTAATTTTTATCAAGTCAACTGTCATATTCGTGTTCAAACACACGCGAATGACGATGTCAGGAACAATTGTGACAAAAGAAGACGTCTTTTTGTAGCAACGAGAAAGTCTTTCTTTTATTCTTTTTGCGGGGAATATATATTACAAATCCATTTCGATTCCAATTACCATGTGGAAATTCATTCAATTAGGGGGACTTACTACCTCATACTCATAAAAAAGAACAAAGGAAAATAAATGAACAAAGTAAACAAAAACTGCAAAGAAAGAAAAAACACTTTGTATATTTTAAGAGTTAAATCACGATTTTGAAATAGACTGACATGTGTAATCCGCTCTTATCGAAATCGGCTTAATGTTTTATTTCATTCATGGTGTTTTCTCTCAAGAGTCTTTTTTGAGGTCAATTCTGTAACGCAGTGACGCACTCACGATTTAAAATAGGTAATTTGCCAATTTGCGTGACTGATTAACAATTGACTCAGTTATATTTAATTTAATCACGTATTACGAAAACAAATGTCACATAGGCTAAAATAAAGCCCCGTTGATTTTTATCATGAGTTTCTAACAATAGCCACATGACCAGTCGGCAGTCGGAGCAAAACCTACCTCAGCGCATGTACGTAAGGAATATATGATGGTTGGCATTATATACGATAACGCCAGTACACTAGTTTGAAATAAAAATACAGTTATACGGAACAGGAGACTTTTCGTAAAAGGTAGTTTTTCAACTACAGTGAACCCTCGTTTATCCGAACATGTCCGTTCCCAACAAAATGTCCGGTTTACCGAATAATCCGGACTAATGAAGCAGAGCATGTTCTTATTTACATTAAGACATAAACGGTCTGTATGAGCGGTGTATACTTATAACCCTTTAGCAAACGCCAAATTGTCGACCGTCCCAAATTGAAAGAGTTTGCAGAAGACATATCAAAACGTGATGAAATTCAAAGATAATCTTCTGATATGGCAGAAAACATTGTGGGAAAAGGAGAAATTGCTCGTCACCAGCAATTTCTCCTTTACCCACAATGTTTTCAAAAGTCGTCTGCAATAAACTGGTCCAATAATTCCGTCCCCTTACAATTTTGTTCGGGTTGCGAGACATCCGGATAATCGGGGTCCGGATAAACGAGGTTTCACTATATTAACCTTAGTGATATCTTTCTAATTAAAATCAATGTTCTTTTTTTACCAAAACTTATAAATCAATTGGTTTTTCTATAGAAAAATGATTAAAATGAATGAAAGTAATGTGTATTTTGGAAATTCTATGAGGTTTTTTGGGCCAAAACTTATCACTGTAACCTAAATGGTAAGGGAAAGCAGACGACACAAAAGTCTATCTTTTAGAAAATTACCCGGCATTCTAAAGGTTAAAATATTCCAACGGTAAACACCGGCGGTAAACAACGGTGTGGTTCGATGGCAATCGTATCTACTCGGCAATCCCCGTAACAAGTCGGTAGATATACCTCCTAGGCAGTACATGAATACACCAGAAATCCTGGGGTAATTCGCCTTATTTCCGGCGGATAACGCAAAATGTACACAGGCACTAAATATGTTATTGAATACACACAAATTGGTTATATATCACAATTGAATGGGTTTTTTACCCTTTTCATTAAAGATGATCATATCAACACATCTTTGTTTCATATTTTGTCAATCGGCTCTTTTCGGCAATCCCCGGCTTGTTACGGGGATTGCCGAGTAGATACGATTGGCCCTTCGTTGCTGACCTACTTTCAAAAATGGCTCCCCATTACCTCCGAGGTTATTTTAAGAAATGGCCGATGTGTTCCGAATGGTTCGATGGTAAAGGTACTAATTGTACTCACATGGAATATTAAAGTTTATTATCTAATATTATAAATACATTTTGTTGTATAAGTATATAATTTTAGGATTCTTTGCAAGCAGCGTGAGCTCTCACAGTAGTCATGTATTCAGCCACCGATATATAGAATAAGTCATTGCTTCTCTCCATGGTATTCTTTGTACATGTACAGTGTACATATGTAGTCATAGTTGTTGTTAGTGGGTGGGGTGTACAGGCGGGGTGTTCATATGACCAATGTATATCATATGACTAATGTTTACGAAAGATGTCCGAACAAGATGGCCGTGCCACAGGTATATTTGCTTTATTTAGCAGATTACTTTTGTTTTCCACCGTTTTGCATACGCCATGTTCCGCAATCTGAACACATCTGGTTTATCCAATAGAAAAACACAGCTCACGGAAATACCCGAGTAGTTCCGATTGCATGTTCCGACCATCAACTTTCCGGTTCTGGTGGTATGTGATAACCTATGGTTCATAACGGCGTTACGTCTAACTCTCGGTAGAGACATCACAGTCGATTGGGGATGTTTTTATGTCATTCGCATTCCTCCTCGAAATTCTCTGCAGGGTCTTGGAGCGAACGACATGGCCAAAATGGAAACAACATTCACTGGCGGTTGCGTAAAATTGAACGTCGGAACATGGCGTATATAAAACAGTGAACAACAAAAGTAATCTGCTGATAAAATGCTTAAATATCTGCTCATACATGGGCGCCGCCATTTGCAATCTGTTTTACATCTGTTTTGATCAGGTGATCACGCCTAGGGGCGTATGTTGAAGGCAAACTCCACACAGCAGATAATTCCGCTACGTAACAACCATCGCTACCTTCACAGGGATAATATTTGCTATGGGTTTTGCATCTTTTACTCTTTAAAAACTCAAAATACCCATTGTTTCATTTCCTATGCATCCCTCAGGACCCATTGAATGAAAGAAAACATTAACTTGTGTCAATGGCAGGAATCACTTGTAATGCTTTTACTTTCATGCTTTTAATCACCTACCTATTTGGAGAGGTTCTTTTTCCTTATATGTGACATAAAAAGTAAAACAAGTGTCTTTTACCAAGTGGTCAGAGAAGTTTGAATCATCGAGTTCTGTTTTGTCCAAATGAAGTTTGAAAAAAGGGACAAATTGTTTTCCTAAAATACTCATTGTTTCAAATCGGATGCATCCCAAAAAACCCATTGTTCTAATTTCAAAAATATCCCTGAGCCTGCTTGCTATCATGTAAACCAGGCGGGGAATCACGTGACCAATGTTTACGATCTTATGTCCGTGCAGGATGGCCACGCCACAGGAAGTTTTTCTTTTTTCGCCTACTTTCCAAGTTTTGCAAATTACAGCAAAATTTTGTACCTGCAATTGTATGAGTTGACCTTCGACTTTCCGGTGCTGGTTGTATATGATAACCCATGCTTTATAATGGCGTTACGACTAACACTCGGCAGATAAATCACAGTCGATGGGCGCATATGTCCGAAATAGTCGACTGCAATTCATCTTGTTCGAACATAAGATCGAAAACATTGGTCACGTGATTTCCCCGCCTGTTTGAAGGATGTTTTCAAAGTCATACTTAGTATCGACAAAAATAAGCAAAAAAAAAAAGATACCAAAAAACAACCGACCGTAATGATACAATGATATCAATGTCACATCTGAAAAAATGTAAGAAAATAACCTTGAAACTCTGGACAATCAAATCTCTTAAATCGCCTTCCCCAACACGTTTCAGAAGGGTTTTCTTTGGTCATACCTTAGCCAAACATGCGCGCCCTCTATTTCCTAAAAAACGCATTGAATACTTCAGAAAACACGAATTCTTCGACTAAATAAACAGAACAATCGTATCTGATTATATTAGAGTTTTCACATTCATTCAAATCAATGGACATATGCTTAGTGTGGGTAACATGTTTATAAATAGACTGGTAAACGTGATCTCAGAAATTATGAATACAATGAACATATCTATTTAAAGCATGCCCATATCAGACAATGGCATCTTTAGGCATCTGGGAGAAGTATTGTTATTTGGCAAATGCCTTTCTCACGGTAAACTACATTCTCATCAACCAAATTGCCCCGAAGGGAGAACATTTTTGATGTCTTTTGGTTTCGCTTTGTATTTTATGTATGAAGAAAAACTATTGTTTGAAATAGCAACCTAACAGTGGTTGATAAGACGAAAGATTTGATTGTTTTCAATCATCTTAAAAGACATTTTTCACATATCTTTTCATTGTTTCATTACTTAGTATTTCTTTTGTCAACCAATCTGAAGTTAATGGTTGATAGTGGTAAAGAATAACGGAAAGTACACCCCGGGGTTTCGTTATATAACAGGGACCCATAAAAGGCACCTTTCCAATTGGAATTTTCTTATTTACCATGTTCTCTTCCCACAATTCAAAGTCACACCAGGCTTTGGATTTCCTA
This sequence comes from Cerastoderma edule, assembly GCA_947846245.1. Taxonomy (NCBI): domain Eukaryota; kingdom Metazoa; phylum Mollusca; class Bivalvia; order Cardiida; family Cardiidae; genus Cerastoderma; species Cerastoderma edule. Next base: position 38,490,754 of record OX401411.1, read on the forward strand.
AATCAGTAACTTCAATGATCCAGTATCCCGAAATATAGGCCTAGCCCTCTGACCAAAATCAAGTATAAAAAGCCCTTACACATAAGTATATAATGCATAAGGTAAAATATATATGAACCGGAAGGCTGCCGGTCAACGCACGCATGGTACACGCTGTTGCTATCATTGGCAAAATAATGTGTAAAAAACAAAAATAATTGGTTGTGGCCATCTTGTTCTGACATGAGATCGTAAACATTGGTCACGTGATACACCGCCTTTTCAAATAATGGACTTACAAGAGTCTTGCGCTGAACCCTCGATTTGTTCTTTTCTGCAATACGAATACGATCAGACTTCACAGCTATCATAAAATAAAAAGGACAGCATTTTAAACGGCATTACTATTCATTTTTAATACATGCTTATTTCACATTCGAAATAGAATGTGAAAACAGGAGGTCATACACCAGACTCTTTTGGGATATTGAATTCCCATTAACTCCAATGTTAAATCAAGTATTTTCAAGACTCTGCTGAGTTAAAAACAGTGCCGCTCTCGCAGTCGACGGGCGCGCACGTCAAAAACAGTCGGTCTTCGACTCCGGTTTCTCTGCCGTAACGCCGTTATAAACTAAAAGCATGAGTTCTCTATACAGGTCGTTAGTACCACCAGCACCGGAAAGTTAATGGTCACTCAACTCATGCGGGGTACACAATATGGCTATCATTGGCAAAACTAGGTGAAAAAAGCAAAAATACCTGGGCGCCGCCATCTTATTAGAACCTAAGTCGTAAACATTGGTCACGTGATTTCCCTGCCTGAACAAGGAACACCTGGGTTCCTGCTTGAGATGAGTCAGGGACTGAAAGAGTGTAAGGTCGATATTGGATTTAGCGATATCGTTAGAGATGAAAGAAGATTTAAGCAACAAGACAACTAATAGCTTATGTACAAGACAGGAGTCACGAAGCAACATTCACGGACTTCACGAAACTTCGTAGGCCTAAGCAGGGTTAGATATTCATTCAAGTCCCTAGGTCCTTGACCACCTGTTTTGCCTGTATGATCAGTAACTCCATAGTCTGGGTGGTCCTTGTGACCATGAGAAACTGAGGAATATTTATACGAAATCTAACTTTTCCACTGAAGTTTGTCAATAGATTTAAGACGGAGTGATATTGTTACTTATTTGCTTTATTTCCCATGAGGAAATTCATAATCCTAATCTTATTATATTAAAGAATTGACAATATGACATCTTAAGGTCAAGTTGAAGTTGTGTAGTACCCATAGGTTGTACAAGTTACTGGTCCTGTAGCCCACCTTGGTAACGAAACTAGTGTCGACCCTTGCTTAGGCCCTTGACTGACAGAAATCCCTGAGGTCTGACAGTGACCCTCTTTGGTCTGACAGATTTTTACATAGACATAGAAGAAATAATCCAGTTTGGTTCTACTGGGGCGCTAAGAGTAGCGGAAAGTCTGCATTCCAGTGTTTGTCTTTTTTTTGTCGAATGGATCTTAAGTCGCAACGGCAGTTTAACAACGACTTCCAAGGGATTCACTTCTGCGTGGCTCTTTAGTTTCGTGCCAAAGAGCGTTCCCGCAAAAACATTTGTGCTGGAGAGGATCGAACCCGGGATCCCCATCCCTGTTTTACAAGCCCCCCCCCTCCCTTTAGCTTAACCATGGAGGACCCGATACAACTTACTGCATTATTTGTTACTTGAATTAAGATAATGACAGATTCTAGCATTTTGTCCCTCACTCCTTAGTACTTCATTTACACCCTATAGTCTGTTGCAGAAGACTTTGGAAAGCATTGTGACAAAAGGCGAAAATGCTTGTAAAATTAAGGATTAAGCTAGGGGACCCGGGGGCATGCTCCCCCTGGACAATTTGAATATAATGGCTCATTCTGGTGCATTCTAGGCGATTTCAGAGTCATCATACTAGAATATGGACAAATAGAATACATCAACCCATCACCAAACAATAACGACATTTGAACAGTTTGTTGCAGACGACTCTGGAACAAATTGTGGCGAGCAATTTCTCCTTTTTCCACAATGTTTTCTGTCCTATCAGAAGATTAATTTTTAAATTTCATCACATTTTGAAATGTCGTCTGCAAACTCTTTCAATTTGGGGCAGTCGAAAATTTGGCGTTTGGTAAAGGGTCTAGGCGTCAAGGGTTTTAACATTAATGAAATAGAGATATGTGATTTAAAAAAATTCTGATTTTTGTTTATCATAATCATGTTGATTCAGCCGCGTACTCGCGCATAGGTAGCTACGCGCCTGACACTGGTAAATTCCCGATGATTCAACGTCACGTTTTGCACATGGTTACATCATATACCCGAGCGCAGAGTTTATAAACTGGGACATTCGGTAAACTCGGGCAATTGATCCCACATTCTTTATTGTCACGCGTTAGGCTTCGTATTTCCTTATGTGAGTACGTTACCTATCACTGGCTTGAATGGAGTTGATCTTTTCGTCATGGTATCATTGTTTGTACGACCTTTTTTTGTTAACCAGAACATATATTAAGGGTTCAATGCAAGACTATGATTACGTGCTTCACAAACATGAATCACTTACTTTAGTCTTGCATTGAACCATCGATATGTCTTTAACTTGTTTAGTAGTGGTTTTAATGGTTAGTGGTAAACGTGGGAGTGAATTTATGTTATGTAAATTGTATTGAACTAAAAGGTGGTGTATTGTTATATAGGTATGGTTTATGTAAGATGTATTCCCAGTTGAAATGTTACAAGAATATTTCCAAAATTCTTGTTTTCCACCTGTTTTTTTAACAGATGTGGGGAAACTTTCAAGTTAAGATTTAGATTCTTTAAAACTGCACAACAGCTGTTCTGTTGTTATACGTTACACACTGAATAATAGGAATTTGAAGCATAGTTTTTATGTCTTTGTATCAAAAATCGAAAAACCCTATTTATACTTATTGACAACACATGTATATTAAAACCCTTGAATACATGCATAAGCTGTATACATATGTTGTCTCGCTAAAGGGTATGTTATTTTAAAATAATGTTCTTTTAAAAAACATAAAACAAAAACAAAATCATGTAAAATATATATTACACAACGGCTATTGGGTTAATCAGTACATGGTAAAGCAAATAACCTGCGCAAATGTCAACAGATATAAAAGATACTTCTAGAATCGACAAGAAAATATTGTTGTAAATAAGAGACATAAATTTCCCGTGTGCGTTTCCCTTTAAGCCAATTTCCCCATATTGGAAGATGTGGCTTTTCAAAAATAGCGGCAACATCACACTACAAACTAAAATGAATTTAAAATAGAATAGATAATGAAAAAAGAAGAATAAAGAAAAAGAAAGTTTTAAATTTGTATCCCAGTTTACATGGATATAAGTTTATCGAGATAGTTGATTTACAGTGATTACTATCAACGCCGTGGGGGAATAAAAGCGGGAAAACATTTTGACGTAAAATAAATAAATAAATAAAATTAACGAAAAGAAAACACCATGTTCATTAAGCACCAAAACCCTTGCGCCTTTTTTCTTCTCGCTCTTCCATTGCGTAACCCTGAAATCGAGGTTATACGCCGCTTCTAACCAAAGGATATTTAATTCAATTGGGGTGACATTTAAAATTAGTCAATCTCCTTGGATAATCTATGTACTAGGTTAGGATATATTGTCATGGGTGAAAGTGTTCAGGATTATTCCTGAATTTCAGGTTTTTGAGATTTTTGTCCCTATATAATGCCATAGCAAACATGCTTTTTCAGGATAGTGAACTGCAGATATCAGGTTTTTGAAATTCTTCAACTTTCACCCAAGTATTGTCCCATAAAATGGACCACTAAACATTGAAAAATATATATGCTGCCATTGGGCATCAAACACCCGACGGTTTGTCTCAAATTCCGGACCCTAACTAATACATGATTGCACGTTCGGTGGCATGGGTTCAATCCCCGTGTTGGGTCAAAAACAATAACTGTAAAATAGTTTTATAAAAAGAATATGAAATAATTATAAAAAAAAATAAAATAAAAAAAGAATAGAATTGTTTCTGCTACATGGCATTATTGGTAACATCTATACAGTATGACTGGTAAACGAAGTTTAAAGTTTCATCTAAAAAAAAAAAAAAAAGAAAAAACTAATTTAGACCCATCAGACATCTATATAACTGAAACATTGTTAACCCTTATAGTGCTGAAACCGACTTCATGCTTATGCAAACAGGTAAGATCCGCGCCAGCCGCCAAGTAAATTGGCGACTGGCTTGTGATCTAACCTGTTTGCTACTCTGAGTTTCTTTCCTCATCAAAATTACGCAGATATCTAAGGTTTTGGAAAGCAGACGACACAAAAATCTGTTCAAAATAAAATATCCAGCATTACAAGGGTTAAAACATACTTTGCCAACATACACTCATGGCAATCGCACTCAGCTTCATGAACAATGCTTGTTATACGAGTATATTCTGTACATATATAGGGTTATGGTTATACTTTCTTTTATCAGTCCACATTCGTAAGGACCATCGATTTATATCAGGACACCTGAGAGACTGAGAGATCCATTCTTTCTGCCATCCCTTTCCTTCGTTTGCGATTGGATTGAATGTTCTAAATTAAAAATACATGCAGACGACAAACGGTAAAGCGTAACAAAAAAGCTGAATTAAAAGTGGAATTACGTTTCTGTTATGCAGGGTGTTCCCTCGACCCCTTGACTCATTCGGAAGTGGGGGACTTTTGACCCCATGCCTTATAATTTATCTGGAATCGTAAGTTGAACTATATGGGTCAAATCCAGGAATTGGGGTGTCAATTTCTTTATTCATTTGGGGTCAAAGAAATCTCTGATTATGGTATGGCCAAGAAATCATAGTGTCTAAAGGAGTAATTGCTCTTCTTAAGCATTTTCTCATTTGTCACTGTGGCAGAGACATAGAACATATTATCTATCTTTCTGACTGTGTTAAGGTACCGATTTCAAATTCTATGCCGCACATGTTTCAGGTAGGATCAGTGACACAATTTCGCAGTATTTCGGATGTACAATCTTTCACGATGTTTTCGTAGGAGTCCGAATGAATTTCGTTGGACAACTCTACATACTTGATTAGCCATCATTTGTCCAAAACAGTGTGGAACCGTTGCATACATACTACATTGAAAAGCGTATACAGTGACGTCTCGTTAATCAGAACACGTCTGTTCCCAACAAAATTTCCGGATTAACAAGTCATCCGGACTAATGAAGCAAGGCCTGGTCTTTTACACATTAAGACATAATGGTCTATATGCACGTGTATACTTATAACCCTTTACCAAACGCCAAATTTGATGAAATTAAAAAATAATCTTCTGATATGGCAGAAAACAGTGTTGGAAAAGGAGAAATTGCTCGTGAAGAGCAATTTCTCCTTTAACCACAATGTTTTCAAAGGTCGTCTGCAACAAACTTGTTAAATGTCGTTTATGTTTGGTAATTAGTTATGCAAATTACTACAAATAATTCCGTTCCCTTAAAATTTCGTTCGGATTGCGAAACATCCGGATAAACGGGTCCGGATTAACAAGGTTTCACTGTTTATGAAGTATAGGGGTAGTGGGTAATGCAGCGGGTTTCTCTTCATTATATTTTTTCCGGGAACTTAGAGGTAATGTCACGTTCATGTAATGCGGCATCGATTTTTTCTTTTCTTTTTTTTCTTCCTTTCTTTTTAGATTCCCCCGCCTCCATTTCCACAATTTCCGCCATATTGGAATTTGTGACTTGTTCGAATAGAAAGCAACACCAGCCGAAAAAAAAATATATAAAATGAAAATAAAAATAAAAATAAAATAATAATAGTAATATTAAAACGAAAGAAAATCGTCGACATCGGGTCAGAAACGCTTGTAGCAAAACGATAGATTATTCATTAGGGGTAATTCATCATTTGATATCACTCGATGTTTTTCAAAATCGTCTGCAATATGTCCACCAAAGCGCGGTATCTTGGAGAAAAAGATTAATCACCTGGCTTATATACATGTACCACGCAACTAGCGAACAATCCACCTTGGGAAGGGCGTTTCCCAGTCTCAAGCATTTGTAACATGATTCAGGGGAAATTAAAATCTTGGATAAAACGGCTTTTAACATCTGCGCTTGTAAAAGGAAATCTGCGCTTGTTAAAGGAAAATCTGCGCTGTAAAAGAAAATCTGCGCTTGTAAAAGGAAAATCTGCGCTGTAAAAGAAAATCTGCGCTTGTAAAAGGAAAATCTGCGCCTATAAAACGAAAATCTGCGCTTGTAAAAGAATATGAAAGATAATATGCCCATACGAGCATTTGCCATTGAGAGTGTTTGATACTTAATACTCAAATGTGTGTTCCTTTCTTCACGGATATTTCTTTCTTCTTGGATATCTTGAATGTCAAAATTTGCCGAATTCCAGAAACCTTTGAAAGGGTTTAACTAATGCAAGGAATGAGAAAAGACAGCGAAATAGCAAAATAGCTGAGTAATCATGCATACTCAGGGCTTTTTTAGTAACATAACTGGGGGCCATAAATGGCACCTGTCCTATTGGAAAAACTTTAAAATCATGGAGTTTTCCCTAAAATTCAAAGTCACGTTAGCTTTTTAGCTTCTGAATTCAGCAATTTCATCGATGCAATTTTCCCTAATTAAAGGAAAAGAGACCCTGATGTATATCTACATGTTTTTCACCGTTTCTCGTTCCAGATAACAACCTTCGCAAAATCAACCTCACCCACGTCCCACCTCATCCAAGCGCTTTACCCCGATCAAGTTCTCTGTGTCTGACACGTCCATGCGTAACCGAATCCAACCGGACTGTATGCATAGCGAACTCAGGTACGGCCAGGTATCCTCCCAATGAAAGGCAAGGGTGTCCGGACTATCGATAAAAGTATAACATATCAAGCGAAATGTACCACATATAAACGATTCACTTGACAGCTCACAGGGCCTTGCGACGTTCAAACAGCGTATTATTGACTGCCTAAGTAAACGTGACAACGTACTAAGTCGGTCGATTTGGTGTAGGACTTGCAAGTTGGTATATATATAGCAGCGTGCTTTGTTAAGTTGATAGTATCAAATTTGTGAAGTTGTGAACTCGCGTCGATTCAATGGATGCTAGTGACTTCGATTTATAGTCGTGGATTGGTGATAATTTGTGACTGAAACGGGTCACTGGTGCTAATAAGCTGGGATAAACTCATTATTAATTGAGGTGGGTAATTAATGGAACTGTTTACGGTGGATTTACTTTATTTTTTTCTCAACTGATGCCCAGCTTCATCGCGTTGTGATACATGAAATTCACTTAAAATTCTTTGGAACCGAATTTAATTGATAAATTCTTTAACAGTGTGTATTTATTTATGTTTGCTTGTTTGTAATAGTGGTGGTTAATGTGTCAATGCTGGTCGTAGTCTAATTCAAACTGAAGACATTCACGAATCAAACGTTATAAAACAAAAACGAAAGAGTATTTATAACATTACGTGCACTATTTCTTTCGTCTCAGCCTCTCAAATCTCAGGTGTCGTTGCGTAAACGCTTGTTCCATCTGAAGCATTAAACCGTTCCTGTTAAAATAAAAGCGTCTGTGATACCCCGAACCTTCCATTGAAGATGAAGGCCTGGATGGTGATTGCAGTCGGCCTGGTGATACACCTCGTCTGCTTCTTTTCCATATTCGAGATTTACTTCACGTCGCCGCTCGTGAACGGGATGACCCCCCATGTGTCCCCTGTACCTCCGCCCGCCAAGAGACTCGTGTTTATAGTGGCAGACGGTCTGCGGGCGGACAAGGTGCTTTCCCTGATGCCAGACGGAAGGACACCGGCGCCGTTTTTGAGGTGAGCGTAGTTTAATTTTAAACTTATTCATTTTATATTGATTGTAACAATGTGACAATATCTTGAAGCTTATGAAATTCACTATTGTTAACTGTCAATGACTACTTACTGTATACATGACCAGGCAGTACTTACACTAATTTTGTGGGTAAGTCCCAAAGCTATTGGGGAATCGAGCCTGGGATCCTCGGTAACATAGGCTAACACTCTTACACTGCACCACTGTGGCTTGGTAATAGTTATTTTGTGTGATATATACGATGTATTAATTTTGCTTGTGCAATGATTTTGAGTATTTAATAGCGATCCTAAAAGTGCTGGATTCATTCTGCTTCAGGAGAGGTTTCCTTTTTTTGTACTAAGTTTGTTCTGCTTCTGAAAAAGTTTCCTATTTTATGCTGAGTTTGTTATGCTGCTGAAAAAGTTTCCTATTTTATGCTGAGTTTGTTATGTTTCTGAAAAGGTTAGCAATTTGTACTAATTTTCTTCTGCTTCTGAAAGGTTTACAAGTTTGTACTGAGTTTGGTCTGCTTTTGTAAAGGTTTGCTATATTGTACTGAGTTTGTTGTGCTTCTGAAAAGATTTCTTTTTTTGTACTGAATTTGTTCTCCTCTAGAAAAGGTCCATCCTTTTTTGTACTGAGTTTTTTATGCTTCTGACAAGGTTTTTTATTTTGTGTTTAGGTTCTTCTGCTTCTGAAATAATTTCCTATTTTTTACTGAGTTTGTTCTACTTCTGAAAAGGTTTACTATTTTGTACTGAGTTTGTTGTGCTTCTGAAAAGTTTTTTTGTACTGAATTTGTTCTGCTTCAGAAAAGGTCCATCCTTTTTTGTACTGAGTTTGTTATGCTTCTGACAAGGTTTACAATTTTGTACTGAGTTTGTTTTTCTCTTGAAATAGTTTCCAATTTTGTACTGAGTTTGATTTGCTTTTGAAAAGGTTACCTATTTTGTACTGAGTTTGTTCTGCTTCTGAAAAGGTTTCCTTTTTTTTTCTGAGTTTGTTCTGCTTCTGAAAAGGTTTCCTTTTTTGTACTGAGTTTGTTTTGCTTTTCAAAAGGTTACCTATTTTGAACTGAGTTTGTTTTGCCTCTGAAAAGGTAAACTGTTTTTTACTGAGGTTGTTCTATTTCTTAAAAGGTTTTCAATTTTGTACTGAGGTTTTTTTTCGGCTTCTAAAAAGATTTTTAATTTTATACAGCATTTGTAATGCTTCTTCAGTGATTTTTTTCTCAATTGAATCAATGGGCTTTTTTGACTAAAACTTAAATATCAATGGGTATATATATAGAAAGATGTTTAAAATGAATGAAAATAATGAGTTTTTGGGAAATTTTATGAGATTTTTGGGCCAAAAATGATCACTGCTTCTTTTTAGTTTGGTCTCCATTTAAATGTTCAAAATGTTCAAAACACTATGTGGAAGGTTTCTGGTTCAAGCTCTGGTCTAGACAGATTTATCAAAGACCAATTTAAAGCAATGATAGCACTGGCTTCTCCAAATGGCAATAAGGGTTATGGAGAACATAATATGCACAGAATTGTATATCAAGGGTTCAATGCAAGACTAATTTATTAATAAGTGCTTTTGTGAAGGGCTTATTATAGACTTGCATTTAACCCTTGATATGTTGAGTGCCTTTGTGAAATAACCTCAAAATAGTTAAAATATCTTAAAACTTCATGTAAACAAATCGAGGGTTCAGTGCAATACTATAGTAAGTGCTTCATGTTTATGAAGCACTTACTATAGTCTTGCACCGAACCATCGAAATATATAAACATAATTAACACGAAATAGGGTCAAAACATGCAAATCTATCTGAGGCATGCAATGGTCTCTGAGGGATGCTTATTCAGTCATCCTGATTATACTAGTGCTTATTATACAGTAGAAATTATGCAAATATCTACAGTAGGGCAATGCTGCCATTGATTTCTAAGACAATGCATTCCCTTTGGTAAAACACTGTCTCTCATGCAGAGAGCAGTTTGTAGATTGAATGACATAGTATGCGTAATATGCATATATGTTTAGGGCATAAACCAGCAGTGATAGATGACAGTGGTTTTTTTCCATCTATGTTTAGTACCGTAAAACAGACCCATTCCCAATCAAATAAACTGACAATTTTTCCCAATTTCCCAAAAAAGCTCATGTTTGAGTACATTTTTTCCTGAAAAAATTACCAATTTTAGAGAAAAACACCGTGATTTTTCCCAATATGTCCGGTACCAGACCCATTCCCAAATTTAAAAAAAATCACTAAATCATGAACTGCTTGCTGCGATGATATTGATTCTTTGTTGAAAATTGCTAAATCTCTAATCAGATTTAGCCCTTTACCAAATGCCAAATTTTCGACCATCCAAAATTGAAAGAGTTTGCAGACGACATTTCAAAATGTGTTAAAATTGAAAAGTAATCTTCTGATAGGGCAGAAAGTATTGTGGGAAAAGGAGAAATTGCTCGTTTAGAGCAATTTCTCTTTTTCCCACCATGTTTTCCAGAGTCATCTGCAACAAACTGGTCAAATGTCGTAATTGTTTGGTAATGGGTTAAACACCCTAGAACTCTCGATAATGATAAGGAGGTTCATTTCATTACCGAATTAAAAAGCTATCTCTTTACCCAACTGTGCTGTTGGTACTTATAAATATCACCTTATCAAGGCAAACCTAGTGAGTACAAACAACATATTATTAACCATATATATATCTTTAAAGCTGCTTGCTCACAGATGTACGGACATTTGGGAGTTAAGAATTAATTCCAATAATTGCACAGCAGCTGTTCTTTTGTATGATAGGTACAGGAGAATAGCCATTGGAATCAAAATAAGTTTGTCCAAAAGCTTTTAGGTCCTGTAAACAATTAATTAATATGGATTTATATCTCGAAAAGAGTTGTTCTCGTTTTGAGATCTTAGTAACTGCATATAGACTATATATATATACATTAGGTAACTTTGATAAATCAAACTTTTCTAAATTACAGTCAAACTTGTGTTAAGAGGCAAGTCTATGGGACAGAGTAAATTGGCTGTTTAAGACAGGTTGGCTGCTTAACACAAGTTGATGTACACTATAAATCTAACAATGGGACTTTCTGCAGTGGTTGTTTAAGGCAGGTTGGCTGCTTAAAAGGGTGGCTGCTTAACACAAGTCTGATTGTAATTATGCTTTCGGTGCTTTCAATAAAGACTTTTGATTGTACTTCATACAAAAATAAAGAAACTGTATTGTTTCAACAACGTTTTATTTTGACTTTCAAAATTTCTCTTCTGTGAACAAACACTTTTAATATTCTGCGTTCAAATTTTTGATACATCTACATATCAAGGGTTCAATGCAGGACTATAGTAGGTGCTTCATAAACATGAAGCACTTACTATATATATAGTATTGCATTGGAACCTTGATTAAAATGTTTTATAATGATTTTTATCCTTTCATTGACTATCGATTACTTGTCTGTGAGTTATGGGTGATGTATTTTTGATGAGAATCCACTAAATTAAATCAAGGGTTCAATGCAAGACTATAGTAAGTACTTCATAAACATGAAGCACTTACCATAGTCTTCCACTGAACCCTTGATATACTAAATGATTACATCCTCTGAACTTATCAACCTTTAAGAAAGTATTCATGAAAATTAATAAAAAAATACCAAGTTACAACACTAGATAATTTGAAGAAAAAAAGAGCATGAAGGCAAGCTAAGGCAGACTTCATGAAACTTCATAGGTCCTAGGCCCTTGAATGACTGAAATTCCTGAAGAGACTTTGGTCTGACAGATTTTTACACAGACAAAGAAGAAAGTGTTCAGTTCGATCCTACTGGGGCTCTCAAAGTATCGGGAAGTCTGCTCAGGGCTGTTCTATTGAGGACCAAGGGCCCGTTTTACTAAACAACTTACGGAAAATGTTTGCGTAGATCATAATTGATTAACATGGATAATATCTTCAATGAAAGTACAATATTGCAATGTGACACGTCATTGGAAGCGTCTCGGAGAGACGTTTCCAATGATGTGTTACTTTGCAATATTGCTTTGCCAAATATTGAAATAAAAGGACTTATTGTTTTAGACTTACGCAAATCTTAAGCGTAAACTGTTTAGTAAAACGGGCCCCAATTGTATAGGTTTAGTTTGGGCTGATCGAGCTTTCGAGCGCTGCCTTCAAAATGGAGGGCTACTCATATTTTCATCAAACACTTAGATCTGGCTGCCTCTAAATATTGAAGATCAATAAAAACCTTTTATTTATGGCTCACTAAATTTGTGACAGCAGTAAAACTTGTACTAAAACACCCTATATAACTATTCAACAAGTAAATAGTATCCGGGGCCCAGGCAAGTCCTGGTCAAATAGGAAATGCAGGTTTTATAAGAAATATGACCCAGAGATAAGAACTTAAGTATTATAAAGAGCTTTGTGAGCATTCTGGTTTGTGGTAATTCATCAATAATTGCTTAAGTTGGCTAATTCACAGATTAAGAACTTTGTCTTTTTGAAGTTGAATGTTTTCTATGGATGAAATGACAAGACAGATTTATGAAGTTATAGATCATCATAACTTATTTGTTTTACATTGTTTGTGATTTGGGAACTTGAAGCTTGTTTATTGATATGCTTAACCCATATAGTGTTAGAACCGAACTTATGCTTATGCAAACAGCTTAGATCCAGGCCAGATGCCAAGTACAAAATGAGTTTTTCTGTTTATTTGATCATAAAAAATGATGTACAATATGCTCAAACTACATAACTGTACAAAGTATAGACATTTTAACCAATTTCTATAATAGACCATAATGCATCAACTTGATATTGTCATAAAATAATTGGTATAATCATTACAGGTGGTCTTATACTTAACCTTAATATGGGCCACGTCACGTGAAAAGGGGCACTCGGACAAAGCAAACAGTGTAGCCCCAGACCAGCCACCACGTCACTGACGTGGCGGCTGATCTGGGGCTACACTGTTTGCCATCTTAGAGGACATCCAGTTATACCTTTAAATAAATACAAATGATAACTTTCGTGACTAGATGCTGGAATAATAGCGCTAAGATAGAGCTGAGTCAGCGCTTTTTTTATATGCTCGAGTGCCCCTTTTCGCATGACGCGGCCCATATGTATTAAGCTTACAGTGTTTGGATAATAATGTGATGCCCTTTCACATTAAAGTTGCTTGTTCACAGATGTAAGGAAATCTTGAAGTAAGAAAAAAAAAAAATCCAGAGTCGTCTACAACAAACTGGTCAAATGTTGTTATTGTTTGGTAATGGGTTTAACAACATTTCAAAAATTGTATCGTTTCATCGACATTTTATTTTTACTTTCAAATCAATTCTTCTGCATTTTCTTGTTCTATAACAGGGGCTAATGAAAGTCACAAGTTCCAAATTGCAAATTCTCTAAGTGTTATGCAGTTTTCCAAAAAATTTAAAGTCACATCAGCTTTTTGGCTTACCAATTCAACAATTTCCCAATATCAACAGGCCTATATAGGCCTCTTCCCAATTTAAGAAAAAAAGACCCTGGATCTGCGGTGGTGTAATAGTTAGCGTCGGGGACGAGACGTCAGCCAACCCAAGTTTGATCTTCAGATGTCAATCTTTAATTTCACCATGGAGTGTTCTTTGGCAAGACCCATTGCCCTAGCCTAGTACTGGTACATGCAAGTTATCCAGGGAACATGTACGATAAGGCTCAAGATTGAGCCCTGTACATTAATTAAAGGTAAAGGTTATTTTATTATACTGTCACCCCTATTGAAAGGGCCAGCCAGTTTGGGCTTATGAGACACTTTTCACCGATTATACCAAGACGCTGCCAACTTCTATCACTATGCCAGGCGCCTAGTGGATAATAGTTGATAACCATTTAATTTAACTAGCTCGCTGCTCACGATCCAGTCATTTCGGAGCATGTCCCACAAGAAACATTCTCCGGACCAACGGCCCCGTGGGGCTCGAACCTTAATAAAGAGAAGACGTAGAAGACTCTTCTGTGATGTGAACTCTCACCTTTAATAGGTTGCCACTATCAAAAGCCAGCTTAGTCTCAATATGGGCTAATTAATTACTATGGCTATTGTAAAGTCCTTAGAAAGTACATGTGAGAGAGAGAGAGGGATGTCGTTGGATAATGGATGGAAAGACAATTAACCCTTAGAATGCTGGGTAATTTTCTAAAAAAAGATTTTTGTGTCATCTGCTTTCCAAAACCTTAAATATCTGCTTCAATTTGTTGAGGAAAGCTACTCAGACTAGTAAACAGGTTAGATCACAGGCCAGCTGCCAATTTACTTGGCGGCTGGCCTGGATCTAACCTGTTTGCATAGGCATGAAGTTGGGTCCAGCACTAAAAGGGTTAAACCCCTTATCTTTATTATGGCTTGTTAGAATACATCTGTAGCAATTATACTCCATCAGAGAAAACATTGCGACAAAAGTAGAAATTGCTCGTCACGAGCAATTTCTACTTTTGCCACAATGGTTTCTTTCTATCAAGTATTTCAAAGAAATTGTTGTTTTTTCTTATTAAGTTAATGTGGTCTGCTGTAACACTTTTGATTTTGACCTGTGATGAAATTTAGCAGTGAGGGAATTGTTAAAATAACCATTAAACAGCAAGCCGGATACATCATGGTCAAAAGCCCTGGAAGATGCTTTGAAATGCATGTTGTGTTGTAAGTTGAGAACTTTGTTAAAAGTTTATATTTGAAGTTACCCCATATGTTTAAGGAGCCAAGTTTGGGGTGAAATTTAATGTGAAATATTAATGCATCAGAGGTTTTTAAGATTTTGTAATGTCATACATCATAAAATTTCATGCCTGAAGAAGTGTGGAGAAAAATATTGCTGTTTAAAGGGAAGTTTCTCTTAAGAACATAACAATTATTTCGTCTTTGTCAAAATGAAATATCCATTTTAGAGTCTTTAAAGACCTATCTGATTTTTAACAAAGTTTTTAGTCATTACATTTTGAAATTGATCAGAACTGATTTCGCCCTTTTCTATTGCAAAACTGACCAATAAAAGCATATACACATACATTTTGGGAATGATTGTTGGAGCCTTCAATTTTACCCTTAGAATGCTGGGTTATTTTTTAAAAATAGATTTTCTGTGTCATCTGCTTTCCAAAAACTTGAAATATCTGATTAATTTTGATGAGGAATGATACTCAGAGCAGCAAACCAGTTAGATCACAGGCTAGCTGCCAATGAATTTGGCAGCTGGCCTGGATCTAACATGTTTGCATAAGCATGAAGTAAGTTCCGTCACTATAAAGGTTCACCAAGAATAGCTTATACATTGTAAAGCTTAATTATTATGCTACATTGAGGAAAACAAACTCCTCACAGTGATCTCCCCTAATGCTACGCTGCATCGACCACTGCCACCACAATATTTTTCATCCAGATTTGGATGAAATTCAAATGATGCTGTTTTGTTAAGAGATTACCGGATATCTTAGTTAATTTAGTAACAATATCTTGTTGCATTGATTTCTGACCAGTTAAGTTGAAAAAAAAAAAAATGGTTTTGTTTATAAATAAAGCATAAATAAAGCACTAATGGATTACAATTTTTTAGTTTTGCCGCCATCTTGTTATGCCATTTTCGTTTCTAAGTAGGTGGTCACGTGACATTTGTGATGGCAGTGATCATCCCCATACAGGGAGATCAATGTTAGGAGTTTGTGAGGAAAAGTGGAAATAACTCGCATGCTTCAAACAATTACTGTAAAGGGTTATTTTGTGGGAAGAAAACAGATGATGATGAAGCAATTTTTAACTACATTTGTGACCAACATTACATTCATTGCCTAGTATTAGCCTATAATTAATTTGTCAAATAAATGAAATACTAACAAAAAATACTTTTCTTTGTAGGTAATTGATGAGCAACTTTAACCCATTACCAAACAATAACCACATTTGACTAGTTTGTTGCCGATGACTCTGGAAAACATTGTGGGAAAAGGAGAAATTGCTCTTAACGAGCAATTAGGAGAAATTGCTCTTAACGAGCAACTTCTCCTTTTCCCACAATGTTTTCTGCCCTATCAGACGATTATTTTTTCAATTTCATCACATTTTGAAATGTCGTCTGCAAACTCTTTCAATTTGGGACAGTCGAAAATTTGGCGTTTGGTAAAGGGTTAATTGTGTATGGAAGACAATATTTATGTAAGATGAATACCTTGATGATTTGTTTTGGCGATGGTAATTCATTTGGACATTTATCATGTAATTTCATACACTGCCTGATACCTGTAGTTTCAACCAAAAAGTGATAGGTTGAAATAGCATGTGTCTTACATATGTTATATAACTAAAGTATGGAATTACACCACATATTTAGATATAATTATTTGTTTCACAGGCAGTAGTTTAAGGTTAAATCCATTTCTCCATATTACAATTTGCAATAATTTCATAGTAAACTAATTATGAACAACACAAAAATAAAATATCTTTCATTTTGATATTGTCATCTGCTACTACTTCCAATTTGGACCTGTTAAAATATCGCATAATGTGAGGATAGAAATAGAGAATAGATGGTTGGTGTTGTGAATCGGAAATGTTATCGGGAAAGGCTTAGGAATATTATCCGGTGAGCCGAAGGCGAAACGGATAATAATCCGAAGCCGAGCCGGATAACTTTTCCCATTCAAAGACACCAACCATTTATTCTATTTATCCTGTTACCTTCATGTATTCTTTCAAACATACAATATGTAAATAAAACACGAGAAAAAAAGAAAAAAATAAGTAGAGAATGATGTAAACATGACGTCATGTCGTTCTTATGACGTCATGTATTGTCACGTGCATGTGTTACATGGTTAGTGCCGGATATCACAAATGTTTACGGCACTTAGTTATCGGTCCCAAAATGACACTAGTGACAGGATAAAAAATGCACCTCTGCACCACTGTTGCCCAATTGTTGGTCTTAATTTAAACTTTTCTAAAACTGGTATGAGGGAGGGGGGAAGGGATCAAAATGGGGGAAGGGAATAAAATGATGTGAAAATATAAGATTGAATGGATTGTTACAGATTACAAGATCGTTAATAATGATAGTCCCATTTCTCAAAATGGGAGAAAGATGAATATCACATGTATCAAAGTTCAAAGGTGGTTGCTGACTGATGAGGCATATACTGTGATGGTCAGGCTATAATGGAATCAGATCTTTCAAACTTATCTAAATAGTTCATTTTTTGCATTGTTTGTCATTTGATGATTTAATCCATTACCAAACAATAGTGACATTTGACCAGTTTGATGCAAACAAGCAATTTCTCCTTTTCCAACAATGTTTTCTGCCCTTTCAGAAGATTGTTTTACAATTTCATCACATTTTGAAAGGTTGTCTGCAAACTCTTTCAATTTAGGACAGTTGAAAATTTTGCGTTTGGTAAAGGGTTAAAGGCAAGCTTTGGTGTGAACGGGTATCGAAGACAGGATTGCCCAGCAATGGTTTAGGTTGACTGCAATGCTTTGACAAAATTTCTGTAAAAAACGGTGTACAGTGAACCCTCGTTTAACCGGACCCCGATTATCCGGATGTCTCGCAATCCGAACGAAATTGTAAGGGAACGGAATTATTGGACCAGTTTGTTGCAGACGACTTTTGAAAACATTGTGGGTAAAGGAGAAATTGCTCGTGACGAGCAATTTCTCCTTTTCCCACAAGGTTTTCTGCCATATCAGAAGATTATCTTTGAATTTCATCACGTTTTGATATGTCTTCTGCAAACTCTTTCAATTTGGGACGGTCGACAATTTGGCGTTTGCTAAAGGTTTATACCTATACACCGCTCATACAGACCGTTTATGTCTTAATGTGAATAAGATCATGCTCTGCTTCATTAGTCCGGATTATTCGGTAAACCGGACATTTTGTTGGGAACGGACATGTTCGGATAAACGAGGGTTCACTGTAATTCTCCAAATGCAGCCAAGAAACTAGCTAACCCGTTACATGTGAGCATGAATGGAGGAACGACATTAAGGTCATGAAATTTCCCTGGATGGGCCTTGGAAGTGTGTAATTAGGTTTGATAAAGGCTTCTCTGATTGCTTATCAAATATTCATTATTCCTCTACGGTACATGTTCTAGAAATATTAATACGTATAGCAACAGTTTGTTGCTTCGACTACAGTTTAAAATGGTTTCAACAGTATTTATGTTTTATTTATTATTACCAGAGCTTCATATTTATGGCAGGCATGCACGTTTGTGTGACCCATGACTTTGAAACATGAATCACTGCTTTCTATAGATTTAGGTAGGTAGATTTAAATTTAGGAATGTCACTTATAGTCCAGTATTTTCTTTTTTTCCTACCATTTGTGAAAATGATGAACTGTTTCAGCACCATCGGTCAATTGCTGTCTAAAGATTTGGATGGGCGGGTTATTTTTGATGACCAATAGGTTTTTTGGCCTTATATCATTTGCAAAAATGACGCACCATTGGTCAATATTTGGCGTGATTTAAAAGCATCCGAAGCCACATGTTTCAGTGGTCAGTGAATCATTAAATGTCTGTTGTACTTCCTGTATGAATTTATTATACTTTGGAAAAAATTATGGCCTCACTGAGATTTTGAACTTATGACCGTGCTGGTATTCCAAGATGTATGATATGATACACCAACATTCCTAGCATTTAACCCATTACCAAACAATTAAGACATTTGACCAGTTTGTTGAAGTCTTAACAAGCAATTTTTCCTTTTCCCACAATGTTTTCCATCCTCTCAGAAAATTACTTTTCATTTTCATCACATTTTGAAATCTCGTCTGCAAACTCCTTCAATTTTGGACGGTCGAAAATTTGGCGCTTGGTAAAGGGTTATGGCTGGCTAATTGTGCAATAGATATTTCCTGAAAACTTATCTCTGGGAACTTAGAAATCATCCCCATAACCCCATTTATTTATCTAAACCATGGCCTATGGTGGACATTGTGTCTGTTCTCATTTGAAACCATCAATGGTCAACAACAAAAAAAAAAAATAGCATAAAAAGAATACATGAAACTTTCATGACATTGAGTAGAAACTATTGTAAAAAAAGGATGAATTCTCCTTTTATTTCAGTTTTTAATACACTGACAAAAGCCATCTTCAGATTTTGTCATGACAAAAGAAGAAATTGTTCATCATGAGCTTTTTCTTTTTTTTTTTGTGTTGTACGTAATTTAAAAAAAAAATTAAAGTTAATATTCAATATTTGAATTAAATCAGCTGTTTGAGGATTGAGTGCAAGACCAAAGTAACTACGTGTATGTATAGTAGCTGTTTCACATTTTGTGAAGTACTTATTGAAATTTTGCATTTAACCCTCATATTGCTCTGATATGAAAAAGGCCAAAAAACTAGCTCATATGAAAAAATAGGTTAGCATGTACCTAAGGGAGTTTACAGATAGCAGTACTGACCGTTCTGGCTAATTGGTTATCATTATAATCAGGTCCATTGAAGCAGAGCTAATTAGCTGTTTACAGTCTTTTGAGGTTAATGTTTATCAAACCTTAATCCCTTCCTACAATATGAAATTATAGATGAGGATCCAAAAGGTTAACCCTTAGAATGCTGGGTGATTTTCTAAAAAAATGGCTTCCTTAGACTGGATACAAATTTAAAACTTTCAATAGACTTAACCCTTTCCCAAGCAACAAACTTTCGACTGTCCCAAATTGAAAAGGTTTGCAGACAACATTTCAAAATGTGATGAAATTGAACAATATTCTTCAGAGAGAGCAGAAAACCTTTTGGGATGGAAAAATTGCTCATTACGAGCAATTTCTCCTTTTCCGATAATCTTTTCTAAAGTCGTCTGTAACAAAGTCGTCAAATGTCATTATCATTTGGGAAAGGGTTAACCCTTAACCAAACAATAACGACTCTTGACAACTTTGTTGCAGACGACGCTGGAAAGCATTGTGGGAAAAGGAGAAATCAGTCATCACAACAATTTTTCCTTTTCCCAAAATGATTTCTGCCCTATCCGAAGATCATTCTCAATTTCATCACATTTTGAAATGTCGTTTTCCATCTCATTCAATTCGGGACAGTAAAAAATTTGGTGTTAATGGTTAAGACGTAAAGCAAAGGTGTGTTAAGGAGTGAAATTTATCAATCTTTGACACAGATGATGATTTTTGAAGTTATTGTTCTAAAAGCAGAAATTAATTGCCTCCAATTTCAATGGTCGCCTACAATGAAACTTGATTGGGGACCCCTGCCAACGATTCAAGAACTGTGTCTCAGTTGATTAATCACAATTGATGTAAAATAAGTGTTCAGGTTTGAACTAAACCTAATCTAAATTTTCAAGCTCAAGGGCCTAGGTAGCCTTGTGGTTGGAGTACAGAACTTAAAACCACAATGGACCCTCTCCATTTGGGTTCAAATCTCTTTGACGACATTTTGATTTTCATGAGAGGTAGTATTCTTGCTGACTTACTGAATGCAGATGGTAATACATGTCTTTGTAAGACGTTATGGGCAATATAAAGTTGTGGGTCTTCCTTCATTAATTAGTTGAGCATTACAATACGACTTAAATACTGTTGATTCAATGTAAAACCAAGACAAAATGAGTAAACCATATTGGACTTAGATGATAAGTAAAGTAGAAAGCAAGGACAAACTTCTTTTCTTTTGATCCCTGTTTATGCACACAGTATTTTGTAAAGTAGTGAAATAGGGCAAATATTTTAGATTCAGTCAACTGGAAACTTCATGTACCATTATTCATTGATAAATCCACTGGACCGCAAAAAATGACAAATAAATTATGCTAAGGTATGAAAATCAGCATTTTGTTGATACATTCCCTTATATTGGTGTTTCGTGACTTGTCAAAATTTGGAGAAAATAGTATTTGATTGCAATACCCAGGCACCTGGGTTGGAGCTGATCAAATATGGGTAGGGGAACATTGGCTGTCCATTAACACATTACCACCAAGCACCTATATTTTTGTATCTTACAGCTGACAACTTTCAAAAAAGCATTGTGGCAAAAGGAGAAATTGCTTGTTACAAGCAATTTCCTCTGTTGCCACAATGGTTTTTCAATCCATTCACAATCCATTCACATATCACAACAGCAGAACTGAAAGGTTTTTCACATGTTTACACAAAGCTTTTCTAAAGTCGTCTGCTTTAAGTGAAAAAATGTCGTCTGCAGGTGGTAAAGAGTTATAAAGAGCATCCATATTCCTCAAAAGCAACTTAGGAGACAAAACTAATGAAATGTAAGTAAATTGTCTGTATAAGATTGATTAGAAATCATTGCAAGAAAAAGATTAATTGCTAATCAGGAGCAAAAAATTCTTTTTGCCTTTTAGTGCTTTGCTCTTTATATTTATTGGCATATATACATGTATCTGTATATTTCACTATAAATCAAACAAAAGCTAGCAGTTGAGTTCCTTCGTCAGTGATAATTTTTGGCCCAAAAAATCTCATGAAATTTCCAAAAAACTCATTTATTCCATTCATTTTAATCATTTATCAATAGAAAAAGCCATTGATTTTTAAGTTTTGGTCAAACAAGCCCATTGATTTAATTTAGACAATATCACTGCTTTGTTACAATTTTTCTATTTCAACTATTCTTTTACAATTTTCTTTTTCCTCATTGTGTAGTCTTATTGAGGCTTTATACCAGACCCAGTATTCAATAAGAAAAAGGTCAGTCCAAAAAACTTTATCAGTTGAAATGTGTTAATGATAATAAAATAGTTTGTGACAATTTATGTGTGAAACGAAGGAAATATCGATGATGTGCTGTAGCGTAAAATAAAAATTTCTTCAGGCTATTAATGAACACTTTGCCATTACAATCAACAAACGGCCACCATTTCCTTCATAACTATAAATGATCTCCTTGGTCTAGTGGTTAAAAGCAGAGAATTTGAAATCACGTACACAGTGATAATTTTTCAATTGAAACAAATGAGTTTGTAGGACTCAAATCTTGTATTCAATGGGATTTTATGTAACAAAAAACGAAAATGAGTGAAAACTAAGAGCTTTTTTTGAAAACTATGCGTGAAATGCCATGTAAAATTATCCCTGATCACATGGTTCAAATCAAGTCCCTGGTAGCAGTGGCCCCTCTCCACGTGGGTTCAAATCCTGGTACCGTAATTAGGGTTTCATAAGAGGTGTAAGTGACCCCTGGTTGACTTACAGAATGTTGATTGTTCTGCCCAGCTTCAGAAGGGATTATGGAAAGTTGTGTTTTATGTTGCTTTCAGTGGCACACATACTTTAATTCATCAGCCTGTGATCTAACCTGTTTGATACTTCGAGTATCTTTCCTTATCAAAATTAAGCAGGTATTTAAAGTTTTGGAAAGCAGACAACACAAAATTCTGTTTTTAGAAAATTACCCATCATTCTAAGGATTAAGACATGTTTGATTGTACTTTTGATGTGATTAATAAGACAGAATAGCTTTAATTAACGCAACCCAAAGTGACTATACGTAGCTCATAAATTTAATGATAAGTTTTGCAAATGAGGATCGATAAATGCGTGCCGCATCAAACTTTGTTTCATAGCTCTGTATCAAAGGGCGGACACTAATTGCTACATCACTTTCTATCCTTATATTATACAATTAATTGAGGTTATACAGATCGCAATCAATATACTTAAATGCCCCTGCCAAGCATTCCTTACTTAGAATTGGGTTCAAGAATATCTTGAACAAACATAAGAAAAAGAATATATTGAACAGACATAAGAAAAATGGCTGTTCATGAACACAAACTTGTTCTTGAACGAGTCAATGAAAGTCAAAAATTTGTTTATGGTTTACAAGAATGTGTTCATGAATGCTAATATCTTGTTTATGAATGTTCATGTACAGTTTCTTGAAATTCATAAACATAGGAATATTTTCTTTCTTTATTAAACCAAATACAGTGATACTTTGATTCAATTCAACAATAGATGTAAGAACAAAAACAAATAAAGCATGTTCATGATGCTGCACTTCCAGTATTTTGTTCTCAATAATTTTTGTACCGAGGTATATTGATATCATATTCCGGACATCTATACGTCAAACTATCTCTATGTCCAACATGTTCATGAGGCAGGGATATTTTTTAAAACTGAAACAATTTTGGGATGCATCTGATTTGAATCAATGAGTAGTTTTGGAAAGCAATGGGTCCTTTTTTTCCAAACTTCATTTGGACAAAACTTAACTCAATGATTAAAACTTCTCTGACAACTTGGTAAAAGACACTTGTTTTACTTTTTTGTGTCATATAAGGAAAAAGAGCCTTTCCAAATAGGTAGATGATTAAAAGCATGAAAGTTAAAGCTTTACAAGTGATTCAAGCCATTGACACGAGTTTGTGTTTTCTTTCATTAAATGGGTCCTGAGGGATGCATAGGAAATGAAACAATGGGTATTTTGAGATATAAATGAGTAAAAAATGCAAAACCAAAAGCAAAAATTATCCTTGATGAAGTTTCTTGAACTTTGAGTTATAGAGATTCTAGAGTTATAAGTTTTGTGACAAGTGGATAATTAATTATTGTTAAGCAAAGTTAACACATTAATATGTAACGTCCCATTTTTGCATCTTGCAGCAGACATTATTCCAAAAAGCATTGTTGCAAAAAGAGAACTTGCTTGTCAAAGTTTTTGCTTTAGCAGTGATGATTTTTGGCACAAAAGACTTCCCAAAACTCATTACTTTCATTCATTTTAATCATTTTTCTATAGAAAAACCCATTGATTTTTAAGTTTTGATAAAAAAAGCCCATTGGTTTTATTTAGAAAAAAAATCACTGCTTTAATTAATATATTCTACATTGATTGTGATGGAATCTTAAAGATAAAGATTTGATATTAGATTCATTCTCGATGACTGCTTCACTATTTCTGGATACTACACCATGCATTACTTGGGCCGTCTCATTGGTCAATTCTGGCAATTTTCACCTCATCTACCATGGATTCAAACCCTGGTCCCGCGTTACAAGAGGCATACGCTCTACTTTTGCACCTCTGTCACCAACTGCTTCACTGTGGCCCACAAATTGTTTATGTTTTCTTACCCAACATCTCAAAGAAGATGTTTCTATCCGTACTCCATGACTGTCATCAACCGTTACTTTCAATTTCAACACAAGATCTAATATCCCAAGCATTGGGAAAGAGCAAATGTTACCTGCTATGGAATAAGTTGTAGCTATAGGTGTTTGCTTGTGAAAAAATCAATGGGAAGAAACGATACAGCTGTTGTTTGAATAATCACAGAGGTATATTCTGTCCATATTTTCCATAAGGCAACATCTGGGGAGTTCGTTTAATGAAATTCTCCCCACAATATTGTAATCTGTACATCGGGGGCCCGTTTTACTAAACAGTTTACGCTTAAGATTTGCGTAAGTCTAAAACAACAAGTCCTTTTATTTCAATATTTGGCAAAGCAATATTGCAAAGTAACACATCATTGGAATCGTCTCTCCGAGACGCTTCCAATGATGTGTCACATTGCAATATTGTACGTTCTTTGAAGATACTATCCATGTTAATCAATTTTGACTTACGCAAACATTTTCCGTAAGTTGTTTAGTAAAACGGGCCCCAGGAGCCTGACTCATAACGGTTTGTTTGTTCGATAGATTCGCACGTAATCACAAATATAAACACGGAAAGAATACAATGTACCTTAGAAAAGTGTTAATGTAGGCGTAAGCCGAATATGTATCCTACCTGAGAAATCTTTTTCAACCTTTTAAAGGCACATCAAAGGAGAGGAGTACAAATGAATTACAGAAAAAATATATAGAGTTCTTTTATTATGCTCATAAAAGTCATGAGAATTAGTTTAGGAATGCATTGAGACCCTATTTAATAGACTCATTTCAAATAAGTTATTTTGTGCTTAAAATATAGTTGTCTCCAATTCAATCATGTTTATTAACAACCTGTTTGTTAACATATTCAGAATAACGAATTTTGATTGGTCGGTTCAAAAATGTGTGTCTAAACTGTCAGGAAATCTGAATTATAAAACTCCCCAATCTGGGCTATTTCTGGTTTACTTTCACATTTTAGTGGTGCTGATGGTTTTTTCTGGTTATAACTGTTTGAATCTGTCCAAAAGTTTACCAAATAATATAGTTTGATATAGCATTAATCTCCTTTAATGGGCCTTTAAATGCATGTTAATTGTCACTTAAAGTTACCTTTGACATGACTACAAAGGTTACAACAATGTTGTAGGCATAATATTATAATGGTACGTGAGCCAGACCCCTGAATATCATTCAATACTGTGACGGTAATATGGTTTATATATAAATACTACCTCTACAGTCTACCTGTAGAAGCCGACTTTTATTGGTGATGCGGTAGAGTAGTTGGCTTTCTCTCTAAGTTAAGCAAAGGACCCCGTTGTTAATACATAGATATGTGACCCATGATGGCTTTACTCCAAGAGGGACCTTGTACACATTACAATACAAAATGTACATCATTTCATTCTGTTGTAATCTGGAGTGGAGTAGTCATGTTAAAGTTGGGTATAAAATTGAGATTTAAGTCTTTTGTATCTATGGTCTGATCACACCTTGTAACAGGCATTCAGTGTTTCATTGTCGGCCGCCTCACATCAATAATATTCAATATGTTTGCAATGCAAAAATGATACAATTACTATAGAATATGATAAATATTTTGATGTAAGTGAAGATCTAGACATTTCAGCACTATCAAAATTGTCCTTGTACATGTTCATTGCCAATTTAGGTAGATTATATTAATGTCTTTATTAGAAAATGATAATAGATTAAGAATCTGAACCAAAAAATGTATAAGTCCTACAAAGGATGTCTGCCATAAACAATATATCATGAATATCATAGCTCAAGTCTTCTGATTATAGTTATCATCTGAAATGAATTCTGCTTAAAATAACAATCACTTTATCGAAACTCAAATTATTTCTGATCAGTTTGGATTTTTCAAAAATGTGACGAAATTAAAAAATAATCTTCTGATAGGGCAGGAAACATTGTAGTGACTAGCAATTTCTCCTTTTCCCACAATGTTTACCAGAGTGGTCTTCAACAAACATGTCAAATGTGGTCATTGTTTTTTATAGGGTTAAGTGGATGCCACTCTTTATGTATGTAGCTTCATTCATGTTATTTCATTTCCAAAATAGAAATGTTAAAACATTCTTTAAGTTTTCAACATTTCCCTTAATGTAAAAATTTTACCTCAAACAGAAATGTATTTTATAACTTGCATACTACATGATATAGAAAATTTGAAGCTTTGAAATAGTAAGCAAATGAAATAATTCATCACATCCAGGCTTTAGTGTATAGCTAAAGCAAGTTCTTTGTAACAAATGTGAAGTACTTGTTGTTGTCTAGAAATGAACGCATAGAACAATCATTACTGGTTTTAACTGGATAGAACAATATGTAGAGTTTTCGCTGGTAAAACAATACATAATATTAACAATATTAGGTAATAAAAGTAATGAAAATCGATATTATGAATAAAAGATCAACATGATTATTATCCGCGCATTCATCTGCTGTACGCTGTAGATATTATCTGTAAAGTATTTGATTTCTGTAAACTATGATGTAACATGTGTTTATGCACCATCATGCATGACATGGGTTTCAACCCTTATATAGTGCTGGAACAGACTTCATGCTCATGCAAACAGGTTAGATCCAGGCCAGCCGCGAAGTAAATTGGCGGCTGGCCTGTGATCTAACCTGTTTGTGGTTCTGAGTATCTTTCCATAACAGAATTAAGTAGATATGTAAGGTTTTGGTAAGCAGATGACACAAAAATCTATTTTTTCGAAAATTAACCAGCATTCTAAGGGTAAACCTTTTCTTCATCTCTACATGATTTAAGGCATGGTCCATTGACAATGCAATTTCATAAGCAACATATGTGATAAATGAACCATTTACCCGTTTTAGTACAGGATGAAGGCCTAAGCCTGTGACTCCTACAGCTTTCCTGGATCCACCAGTACTTAGGCAAGGGCTCTGAAGTGACTTGCCAAAGGTCACTCCCAAAAAACCAGAGCTGTCAGTGGGGCTCGAACCTGGCATCATATCAAGTTTTGTTGTCAACATCATGTCACAATGTGAAAACTATGACAAATACTTGTTTGAGGAAAATGACATCTTTGATAAAATAATTTTGGTTTTAACACTTTTGTCACAGTGGTTACATATTTTTAACATTAGAGTTGCATCTTCATTAAAAAAATGGCCGCCTTAGAACTCATTGTTCAGGCCCCACCGACACCTCTGGTTTCGTGGGAGTGACCTTTGGCAAGTCACTTTAGAGCCCTTACCTAGTACTAGTTTATCCAGGAAAGCCGTAACATAACTAAAGATTGTTGATACAGAGTTAAACACCATACAAATCATTAAAAAGTGTATAATGAACCTGTTTGTTCAACTTGAGAGCTATATAAAAGCTTACATTAACTTAAAACTTGGAATTGAAATAGCATTACCGTGTTTTCATTCATTCATTCATTTTTGTTTATCTATTTTCAATCGTTATTTATTGCCAATAATTCTGTTATTCTGTTGAACATTTTACTTAATTAACAACTTTCATATCATTCATATTAAATGTTTCAATCATTATTTATTGTCATAAATTCTATTTAATCATTGATTAATTCATACTACCAATTCATAATTCCTTATTATATATTATATGTTTCAATCATTATTTATTGTCATTAATTCTATTTAATCTTTAAATAATTCATACCCTACCACAAATTCCTAATTCTTTATTATATTATATGTTTTAATAATTGTTTATTATCATTAATTCTATTAAACAATTGAATAATTCATACCATATATTCCTTTCTCTTTATAATATAACTGGAAGCTGCTGTTGGAAAATCTGTGCTGGAAAAATCAATCAGCCTATATTGATCTGCTACCTGTATAACCTTCAGACACCATTGATAAATGAACGATTACAGAACCCTTTTGTCTATTACAAATCACAGTCTTAAACGATCTTTAACCCTTTCCCAAACAATGACGATATTTGACCACTTTGTTGCAGACGACTTTAGAAAACATTGTGGGAAAAGGAGAAATTGCTCGTAACGAGCAATTTTTCCTTTTCCCACGATGTTTCCTGCCCTATCAGAAGATTATTTCCCAATTTCATCGCCTTTTGAAATGTCATCTGCAAACTCATTCAACTTGGGACAGTCGAAAATTTGCTGTTTGGGAAAGGGTTAAGCAAGTCTCTATAGCAGTTTTGGTGAACAAGTCTTACGGTACTTGGAGAACCGGCGCAGGATTCAGAACAGACATAAACGAAAAAGAGTGGTTCATGAACACACAGATGCTTTTGAACATGTTTATGATTTAAAGAACATCTACAGCATGTTCATAAACATTATTCATTATTATGTGCACATATTTGTTTTTGAACAAGTTCTTGAAATTTGTGCACATGAACAAGAACAAATTTGTTTTCATGAATGGTCATGTTATGGTCATATCTGTTCACGAAGTTCTTGACCACAGATAATGAATCCTTCGAAAGCAGGGGAGAATACTGGCCAAGGAATTCAAGATGACCTTTTTGTGATGTCAATTGTACAATACTTGTTTGTCTCTCATAACAGATTAATTGCTGCTTGTCGCAATGTATGGGAATGGGAAATCAGTCTTTGGTTTACAAAGATTACACTGTGCAGTACTGGTGATTAAAAGCACGATGAATATGAATAGATGTGCTGACTGCTGCAATATGATAAACAATTCAGTCCAAGTGAAGAAACCTGTTATTTCCAAAGTTTAATCATGATAGTCATCTGCTATTGTTTTCAACTGACTGAATATTGAGACCACTTTTTTGAAAGAGTTGAATATTCTCTCAGTAGGCTTGTTTGTTTGAAAGTTACCCTGGGTTGCTTATAAGCTACACTCCATTTACAATGCTCTAGATGTTTGCATTAACCATTAGCGGCTAGCCCTGTTTGAAAATTTTATGACTGGTACATTTGGAAAGCAATTAGTCAATTACAGCAGATGGTTATGAAAATGTATAAAAGATAACGTAGTTCTTGCTGTATTTGATTACACCATCATGGCAAATGAGATTATTGCTTGTTTCCAATTTTATCCATTCATCTCATTAGTTGATTTTCCCTCTGTGAAGGAATTGAGGAATTCATTCATGAACTGCATGGACAAACATGAATGAATGGCTGTTCATGAACACAGTGTTGTTCCTGAACATGTTCATGAATGTCAAGAATACATTCATGAACCACAAGTTAATGCTAATTAACCTATACAAGAATACACCCATGAACATGTCCATGAATACATTTACCAGCATATTCTTGATATTCATGAACATGTTTAAGACAGACTTTGTGTTCATGAACGACCATTTTTCGTTCAGAATACTTTTCAGGGGCATATAGGGTTCAGGTGTCAATGTTAGTCAATATTGAGCTAACGTTAAACTATTAGCACATATCTAATTTTTCCGCTTGTCCTAAAAGTAGTCCAAGATGAAATCACAGCAGTTGCAAATTTATTTTTCTTTGATCTTATTGATTTAAACTTTACAGTGCTGGAACCCACTTTATGCTTATGCGAACAGGAAAGATCCAGACCAACCACGAAGTACATTGGCAGCTGGCCTGTGATCTAGCCTGTTTGCTATCGTGAATATCTTCCCTCAGCAAAAATAAGCAGATATTTAAGGTTTTGGAAAGTAGACGACACAAAAATCTATGTTAAGAAAATTACCTAGCATTCTAAGGGTTGAATTTATTGTATTGAAAATTAGGATTTGCTCACAAATAGCAAAACGATTTCCTTTGTTTTATGATATATTGTCATAGGGGAATAAAGTATTAGGGCATTTCCTCATATAATGCGAGTTTTTGACAGGGTTTTTTGAAAGCAATGTTCAGCGGAGGACAAAGATTGACTTGAACAGTTTAATATTTCCTTTGATGTGGGAAGAAACTGTATTGTTAAAAAAAAAAAAATTTGCTTCTAATGCCATTGATTTCTCCTAAATTACCCTATTAAAATGTAAACTTAGACGTGATTGGAACATGAGTCCTACCTGTGAAATCTTTGTGATGCTTTTAAAAACACATGTCTATTTTCCATTCCCCAAAGCATCACTACCTTTGAGATTCCATTTGAGTAGCAACGCTTTTGTCAAAGTAGATTTGACGATTCTCTGCGAGACAGTCCCTTGTGAGATTGGGATGTAGCAAGGATGGGCAATGTGCACGGTGTAAAAGATACCCAGGGTGCATCTAATATTGATGTTGTCTGAGTGGAAGCCTTTACATGTTCTCCCAATAGGGCAACATAATCAACAGTTCAGTCATTTAGCCTTTGCAAATAGTGCAATGTTTGAGTTCAACCCCTTACTCCTTAATATTACACTTTGCTGCTTCTGCTGCAGAATTTGTCTTAAGAAACCATTGGGAGAAAAGGAGGACTTGCTCATAACAATGTTCTCTGTTATAGAGCAACATAGTCAACAACTCAGTCATTTAGCCTTTGAAAATAGTGCAATGTTTGCGTCTAACACCTTACTCCTTAATACTACACTTTGCTGCTTCTGCTGCAGAGGTCTTTAGAAACCATTGGGACAAAAGGATAAATTGGTCTTAATGATGTTCTCTTTTATAGAGCAACATAATCAACAACTCAGTCATTTGATTATTAGCCTTTGCAAGTATTGCAATGTTTGCATTTAACCACACACTTCATAATACCTTAACCCTTTACCAAGCAATAACAACATTTGACCAGTGTGTTGCAGAAGACTCTGGAAAATATTGTGGGGAAAGGAAAAATTGCTCGGCTTTCGAGCATGGCAGTGGTGGGTTTAATCCCGTTCTAAGCAAGGTCCGCCTTCAGAATTTTAATCAATTCACATCCATTGTGATTACCTAGGCTATGTCTCAAGGAAGCAGAATCAAGAATGATTAGTGAAAGATACAAGTTATACAAACTTTCTTTCAACTGATTTAAAAAAGATATAATGTGTCTAACTTCAGAATTTTAACCAATCCACATCTGTGTGAGTACCTAGGCTGTGTATCCAGGAAGCAGAGTCAAGAATTAGTAAAAGATACAAGCTTTATAATAAAAACTTTCTTTTAATTGATTTAACCCTTTACCAAACACCAAATTTTCCACTGTCCCAAATTGAATGAGTTTGCAGGCGACATTTCAAAATGTGATGAAATTGGAAAGTAATCTTCTGATGGAGTAGAAAACATTGTGGGAATAGGAGAAATTGCTTGTTACAAGCAATTTCTCCTTTTCCCACAATGTTTTCCAGAGTTGTCTGCAACAAACTGGTTAAATGTCGTTATTGTTTGGTAATGGGTTAAAAAAAGCTATATGTGTTTTAAACTAAATCAAGCTATTTCATAAGGGCTTATGGTTTATGTATTTTTGATGAAGATATATCTTGAAAATATTGCTTGAGCTTCATGAACCATGAAATTAACGATTAAAGGTTATGTGTTCCTAACCCTTTTCAAACCATACCCTTTTATAGAAATATGATGGGTACCCTTTTCTAGCATATGACAGTAACCAGGTTTTTGAAATCTTTGTGAGAAAAATAGAAATTTCTAGGATGGGCAATGTGCATGAAATGTTCACAAATGTTGAGAACATGATGAACACATTCTTGACACTCATGAACATGAATATTGATATTCATGAACAACTCCTCCACCTTAAACACTCGGCCATGCAGGACCCTAGTCAAAATAAATCGACGTGAAGATTTTTTTTTTACTTTCTGATGGGGCAATCTAAGGTTGAAATTTCAAATGATCCAAAGAGCGTCTGATTTTTCAAATTCTGATTTCCAGATTTAAAGCACAAAATGGCCATTCAAAGTCGATTGATATGACAATATATGTAAAATAAACTTATATACCACCAAATAATGGCATCAATGGCGGTTAAACAATTTTAAAAACGCCTAATAGGTTTTTCCCATTCCAGTCTGCGCATCTAGAGCAACAAAATCATCACCTCGCGTTAATCAAACCGTTCTTACAAAGTTGATATGAGGAATACAGACATGTTAAGTGCATGAATTGATTAAAAAATGATTAATTCTCAGCTGTGAGTAAAATAATTTGATAATTTTCAATAACAATGGCAAAATGGGTCTTCAAGCAGTGCGACAAATGTTTTGTAGCATTTGTCCTCCATTAAAAGAATGGTTGGAAAGTTTGACGTAACGGGAGATATTGCCCGATACAAAAAGTTCTTAATATCTTCCGATCGAATCAAATTAGTTTGACTATACAGGACCTCTACCCTCTTATTCCTGGTCAACTGTAATTACACCTCTATAATTTATGCTCCCTCTACTTTCAGGAATATTATACAGAAGAAGGGAATTTGGGGCGTATCGCATGCAGCCGTCCCTACAGCAACGCGACCCGGACATGTGGCCCTCACTGCAGGGTTTTATGAGGATCCAACCTCAGTCGCCAAAGGTAAGAATCATTTTGAGAAAATTTGGTGCATGTATGAATAGCGGTTGGATGTTTTTTTGTAATCCACAAGGATCTTGGGTCTTCACACACATGCAGAAAATATAAGAATCCACTGTGGTGAAAGCAGAAGTTGGTTGTTATGAATGAAATGTGCTTTTGCCACATTGTTTCGGTTTCAAATTTATTATGAAAATAAAAGAGAATCAATTTGAGAAGAATTGGATTGGGAAAGCGTACCAAAATAGAAGTTGGCTGTTTATTGTAGTGTTTTATTACATTTGTAACCGAAGCAGTCATATGTACTTTTTCTCACGCACAATTGAAGGCGTGATGTCACAAGCTAGCACCAATGCACAGACCAGTGTTTACAGATTGTATGAAGCCGTAAATTTTAGAAACCCCTCTGACAAAAGGAGAAACTACTTGTTCATGAAATAATGCAGTAAGGCATTATATATCATTCAAAACCCCAGATAATCAATGAGATGAATCCCTCTACCATTCTTCGATATTCCTATCCGCTGTGAAGGCTTCAAGAACTTGTTCATGAACCTAACAAATGTTCACAAACTTCACAATTGCTCATGAATGTTAAATGACCATTCTTGAACAAATGACTTGTTCATGAATTTCAAGAATATGTCATGAACATCAAGAAAAGGTTCATGAATACTTCCTTAATCCCGTTCTTGATGTGCATGAACATGTATGTTCATCAAATTCACAGAGCAGTTTAATAACAGCTTTGTGTTCATGAACAAACTTTTTTCATCCATGAATGTTTATAAAGATTATGAACAAGTTATTGTACCCTTCGTAACGGTTCCCATAACCCTAACTTGTTGGTAGTCATTTAAAGTTGTCACATTGGTGGAATCATAAAGAGTACAGTGAACCCTTGTTTATCCGGACCCCGATTATCCGGATGTCTCGCAATCCGAACAAAATTGTAAGGGAACGGAATTATTGGACCAGTTTATTGCAGACAACTTTTGAAAACATTGTGGGTAAAGGAGAAATTGCTCGTGACGAGCAATTTCTCCTTTTCCCACAATGTTTTCTGCCATATCAGAAGATTATCTTTGAATTTCATCACGTTTTGATATGTCTTCTGCAAACTCTTTCAATTTGGGACGGTCGACAATTTGGCGTTTGCTTAAGGGTTATAAGTATATACCGCTCATACAGACCGTTTATTATGTCTTAATGTGAATAAGAACATGCTCTGCTTCATTAGTCTGGATTATTCGGTAAACCGGACATTTTGTTGGGAACAGATATGTTCGGATAAACGAGGGTTCACTGTACCAACAAAATCACATTGGTATGATTTGTTTGTAAATTATAATAAATTATTATAATGATTATAATGCTTAAATTATCATCTAAATCCCTGTCTATCTATGAGAGTCCTTTATTTTAACCTTTAACCCTTTACTAAACGCCAAATTTTCGGCTGTCCCAAACTGAAAGGGTTTGCAGACGACATTTCAAAATGTGATGAAATTGGGAAATAGTCTTCTGATAGGGCAGAAAAATTTAATAGCGAATTCTCCTTTTCCCACAATGTTTTCAAGAGTCGTCTGCAACAGACAAGTCAAATGTCGTTATTGTTTGGTAATGGGTTAAAGTGCTAGAACCGACTTCATGCTTATGCAAACAGGTTACATCCAGACCAGCTGCCAAGTATATTGGCGGCTGGCCTGAGATCTAACCTGTTTGCTTTTCTTGGTACTCCCCTCAACAAAATTGAGCAGGTATTTAAGATTTTGGGAAGCAGACAATACAAAAATCTATTTTTAGAAAATTACCCAGCATTCTAAGTTTTTTGTTTAACTTCTTCGTATTCGAATCATAAAACCTGATAATGACCTGTAATGCCTAGCTGGCTTGCTGCAAATTTATCAGAGCTGGGGGAATGAGTGACAAGAAAAAGATAACGTTGAAAAACGGTGAATCATGTCAAAGGTAAAAGTAGCCTGTTGCCATGGAAACAGATTGTCATCAGATAGTGCGCCTCTAATTGCTGTTTTAAGTTTACAAGTCCTGGTGAACTCAGGTCTCAGGGTACATTTCTCACATTCTGCCTTAATCAACATTATACTTGTTTCGACCCTTATAAGATTACAAACTTTAACTTATTGTTTCACACGTACATCTAAATGCGTCTTGTTCACTTGGCCAATAATTTCCTTAGACGTCATATCCCTTACAGTGCTGGGACTGACTTAATGATAATGCAAACAGGTAAGATCAAGTAAATTGGCGGCTGGCCTGTGATCTAATCTGTTAACTGCTCTGAGTATCTTTCCTCATCGAAATTAAGCGGATATTTAAGGTTTATGAAAGCAGACGGCACAAATATCTATTTTTTGGAAAATTACCGAGCATTGTAAGCGATAAAGGAAGTTGATGAGTTAAAACTTATTTTCTCTCACCACTTATATGGAAAAGCAGTCGGGTGTTTGGGAAGGAAATTACTAAAGGTAATGCTGATGAAGAAATACAAGAAATATGAATAAAAGTATTTGCAGTCGTAATATGACTGAGAAACTTCCACACACCACATGAAACTCTGATCAAATCATAATCCTGTCCCAGAGGGTTACTTTAACTATAGGAAATGTGATGAAAAGAGGGATCAATTTTCTTTTCTTTTTTTTTTGTTACCATAGTTATCTCCAGATATCACAAAGCATTTACCGGTAATATGAATTTTTAAACCTTAGAATGCTTGGTAATTTTCTGAAAATAGATTTTTGTATCATCTGCTTTCCAAAACTTAAGATACTCAGATACTCAGAGAAGCATGCAGGTTGAATCAAGGGCCAGTCGCCAATTTACTTGGCGGCTGGCCTGGATCAAACCTATTTGCACTAGCATGAAGGCAGTTCCAGCACTATTAGGGTTAAACTAGATCTATACTTGTAAATAATCTAATATTGTCTGCTGTAGATTTCCTTTTCTTGACTTATAATTCAATTTTGAGGGGCCTTTAATGGTGTAGCAGTTAGAGTACAGAATTTGAAAGCACATGGCCCCTCTTCTATCATGTTCGAATCCCAGGCACGGAATCTTGATTTTGATTAGAAGTAGTCTCCCAATCTTGACTGACATACTCATGGAATGCCAATGGTTCCACCTTGTGAGGCCAGCCCATATGGGAAGTGAAGTTTGGGGTCTTCCTACATCATAAAGAACTGGGCATTGCATCATAGCTGACAGAATGTTGACATGGTGCAAACACCCATTCACATTATTACCAAACAATAACGATATTTAACCACTTTGTTGCAGACAACCCTGCAAAACATCGTGGGAAAAGGAGAAATTGCTCGTAAAGAGCAATTTCTCTTTTTCCCACAATGTTTTCTGCCCTATCAGAAGATTGTTTTCCAATTTCATCACATTTTGAAATGTGTCTGCAAACTCTTTCAATTTGGGACAGTCGAAAATTTGGTGTTTGGTAAAGGGTTAAATGAATAAATACAGGACTTGAAATCGTAAGCCCCTTTTTGCGTATAGGTGGTTTAAGAGTTTCATTAGTCAGCCTATGGGTTGAAATAGAATGCTGAAAAAGCTCTACCTGGTTTGATCATTGCAACCCCTATTGGCAGTTGAAGGTGCTTGCATGTTCACAGGTGTGAGAAAACTTTGATCTTCATAAAAAAATGTTGAAAATTGATTTTTTAACCCTTTCCCAAACAACAACTTTTCAACTGTCCCAAATTGAAAGAGTTTGCAGACGACGTTTCAAAATGGGATGAAATTGGAAAATAATCTTCTGATAGTGCAGAAAACATTGTGGGAAAAGGAAAATTGCTCTTAATGAGCAATTTCTCCTTTTCCCACAATGTTTTCTGCCAAATCAGAAGATTACTTTGCAATTTCATCTCATTTTGAAATGTCGTCTGCATGCATACTCTTTCAATTTGGGTTTAAGACAGTTGAAAATGTGGTGTTTGGTAAAGGGTTAAGACCTGTGCGCACTGCTATATCACCAAAATACTTGATGTATAACAAACAAACAAAAACACAAAAACTTGCAGATAGAAAAGGTTAATGAAAAGTCTTTCATTTGTTCATATCTGTTGTCAATTAATGATAACATTCATTGGCTCGATCAATTAATGTCATG
The DNA here is from genome assembly GCA_947846245.1 of Cerastoderma edule. NCBI lineage: Eukaryota > Metazoa > Mollusca > Bivalvia > Cardiida > Cardiidae > Cerastoderma > Cerastoderma edule. The sequence goes on from OX401411.1 coordinate 38,527,400, forward strand.
TGAAACATTACTGTAACAAGATGTCATATAAGGTTGTTGAACTCTTCTTTCTTGTTTATCCTTAGAATGCTGGGTAATTTTCTCAAAATAGATTTTGGTGTCGTCTGCTTTCCTATAGACCTTGATACCTGCTTAATTTTGATGGGGAAAGGTACTCAGAGAGGCAAACAAGTTTAAGATCAATTTGCCAGTTGCCAATTTACTGCCAATGGGGGCTGGTCAGGATCTAATCTGTTTGCATAATTATAAGCTTTAAGCCGGTTCCAGCACTATAAGGGCAAAGAAAACCATCGATCAGCAGTGATTGTTCTTCTTAGCATGATGAGCCCTATTTGGCTGGGTTACAGACAATTCCCCACTAGGACGATTCCCCACTAGGACAATAACCCACAGGACAATTACCCACTGGACAATTACCCACCGGACAATACCCCACATTTGTGTCAAATAGGACAATTCCCCACTGGTGAAATGAAATGGTCACAAAACTCTTATTTTTCAAGAATCTGAATTAAAGAATTATTCAAATATATTTTCAAACCGTTATCTTCAATTTACACATGAAAATATATTTATACTACAATAGCCAAACAAATATCACATGGTTGAAAAAAGGTCAAAAGATTGGTCCATTCACAAACTTTTTTGTAATGAGAATGTGGACAATTCCTCACTTTAAATAAATAAAAGCAATAAAATATATCTTTTGATATGTTCATGAATCTTTACTATTGAGGCAATAAATTTAAACTTAATAAAAATCAGTGATCATGGATTTAAGCATATTATTTGTGCACAATGATAATGTAGAAAAGAACGGATTGCAATTCAATTATCCAATGAAAAATAATCAACCCATTTATTAATTTAGGCAATTGAAAACAGATTTATTGATAAATTTATATTTTGGTAAGCTTTTTAATTTTGGATTTTGATTGAATAATGATTGTTTTGCTTCACACCTCTAATCAACCTTTGGCTAAACCTTGCTAATGAGGTCTTTAATTGATATTTGATATATCAATAATGTACATGTTTTTCAGTCTGTGTTGGATTTTCACATCTTAATTTTTCATTTCTTTTAAAATTTGGTTTATTATCCCTATGCTTCCTTATATTATATCCCATTAATATGTAAGCATTTAAAAATCAATATCATAAGAATTCACAAAGATTCTTTTAATCAGAATATTCAATATTTGCAAACTAAAGTATTTCATGTTAGGCTAAAATTTTGAATCAACAGTCCAATTAATTGCTATTAAATTTACTTTTGCAACACTATTGATAATAAATTGTTACATGCATTCTGTACAATTCTTTTATCAGTATACATTTTTGCAGACGAAAAAGGAACAATGCTTCAAATCTCTATTTTGATAATTTCCCACTCTTATTTTCATTGTTAATGATAACAGATAACGTAAATAATGCAAAATCTATGTTATGAATATAAGAATATAATTTATTTGAATAAATGTTTTATATCAAATAGTGGGTAATTGTCCCAGTGGGCAATTGTCCTAGTGGGTAATCGTCCTGGTGGGGAATTGTCCTGTGGGTAATTGTCCTAGTGGGGAATCGTCCTAGTGGGGAATTGTCCTACACCCGGGTTTTTCATCCATCTATAATGCGCAAGGATGTAATTTGACTTACTTCTGTTTTGATTCTTTATAATGAAGCATCTCAATGAGCCTTTTCTAATATTGAGTATGCTCAAAATGAGTTTATTTCAAGTTTAAAATAGTAAGCACAACATTGGTTTATTTTAGCTTTGAATGAGTTTATCTTAAGTTTTGAAAGAGTACTCAAAAACATAAGTTTGGTTTAATATTGCATGGGTTAACAGGGGTGTTGAAATCTGATTTTTTTTTATCTCGTCAGTATATGCCAATTCTTGTTCTTCACTTGTATGTATACTGGTTATATACAAAGTAATAAGAGGTAGTGAATTTATGTTAAACTCCACTAATCCATTAAGGCTTTTGGACAAGCTGGGCAATACATACAATTGATTTGTCCACCCCTGGTTTAGGTTAACTTTTGAAATAGTTTGGGGGATAGACCAGAAAACCCCCTCCCCCTTTATCTCCAGCCTCATTGATTTATGTTGAATGAAACATCAATGTCACCAATTTTCACCGTAAGGTTAATGACCCCATTATTTCATGTTATAATAAACACACCATTGTCCGAGCCATTGTTCACATACAGGTTTTGTGTCTACCCCATTTTAAAAAGAAAAAAATAACATACGACTGCTATGGATTATGAACATTTAAGTTTCCTGGAAAATGTCAATCAGAAACCATCACGACAAAAGAAGCCCTTTACACTCCAACAAGAGGGCATAAGTATGCCCTCTACCAAAAAGGGGGCAAATGTCCAGAAGGGCAAATTTTAGAGAATCCTCAAGAAACACATACCAAAGCTTCAATGCAATACTATAGTAAGTGCTACACGTATGTGAAGCACTAACTATAGTATTGCATTGAACCCTCAATACCAGGGTTGGTTTTCTCATGGCTGTATCTGGTCAGATAAGGTCGCTGATTTGACGACGGACACCTATTGACTTTTAAAACCCTTTCCCAAACAACCAAATTTCGCCTGTCCCAAATTGAAAGATTATGCAGACAACATTTCAAAATGTGATGTAATCAGAAAATAATCTTCTGATAGGGCAGAAAACATTGTGGGAAAAGGAGAAATTGCTTGTTATGAGAAATTTCTCCTTTTCCCACAATGTTTTCTAAAGTTGTCTGCAACAAAGTCATCAAATGTTGTTATTGTTAGGGAAAGGGTTAATGGGGAAGCGATTTGGCGTAAATAATTGCCATGCTTATCACCCACAGTTATCACTGCAGGGCTTGTCATGCTTTCCGAAATATGACTTTCATTCGGTTTAACATTTCCTCATGAATTGTCCAAGGGGTTTAGCATTTCCTCATAGACCATGGGGTTGGTTTTTCTTACTTGTCCATAAATGCCAAATCTATTTCTGCTTTACTTGACCATAAATGCCAAATCTATTTCTGCTTTACTTGTCCATAAATGCCAAATCTATATCTGCTTTACTTGTCCATAAATGCCAAATCTATTTCTGCATTTGAATGTGTAATGGTTATAATTATAGTAATTTCACATTTGGGTTTAACATTTCCTTAAAGTCCTACCCATGGGGTGGGTAAATCTGACTTCCATTTACTTGTCTATGAATGCTAAAAAATGAACAAAAAAAAACCTCTGCACTTGTCTGTGTAATGGTTTTATAGTAATTTCACATTGTTGACATATAATTTTACTATTTATTTTTGCGTGAATTGACAGCTTTTGAAAATATTGTGACAAATGGCGGAAATTAAAGATAAAAAAATGGAATCAATCAAGCAAGCTAGGAATGTATACGGTGTTTAAATAAAAAAGTCAATAAGATTAATTCTTTTTGAAAATCAAAATTCCTTTTGTGATCAAGAATTGTAAATTTCACAAATGGTAATGTTTTTTAGATAAAATCAAGATTTTTTATTTGTTTTCTTTGAACCTGCTATTTGAAAACAATTTACTTCAGTTAAGCCTATTTTTTTTACAAAAAGACTTTCAGAATTATCCTTTTTAAGTTCAATACTCTGCTTTTAAAAGATTTGAAACGTGTTAGGGTTTGTTTGTTCTAAATGTTAATTTAAGAGAGTATAAAGACAAGTGGGTTAAAAACTGGATCATGCCTAATCATACATAAGCCATAAATAATCTGCTTAACCCTTTTAGTGAGAGATGGAACCGACTTCATGCTGTTGCAAACAGGTTTATGATCCAGGACATCCACCAAATAAATTGGTGGCTGTCCTGTGATCTATTCTGTTTGCTACTCTGAGTATCTTTTCTCATAGAAATTAAGCAGATATCTAAGGATTTGGAAAGGAGATGTCACAAAAATCTTTTTTTAAATGATTACCCAGCATTCTAAGGGTGAAGTAGTGGGGGGTTAACTTCTGGCACGGATAATAAGGATAATAAAAGCGTGACACAGTATGCATGCCTTTTAAACAATATACGACTTAAATCAATTTCCCTTTATGGGAATTTGTGACATGCTCACCCAAAACAATTTAGTTAAGTTTAACCCTTTCCCAAACAATAATGACTTTTGACCACTTTGTTGCAGACGACTTTAAAAAACATTGAGGGAAAAGGAGAAATTGCTCATAACGCAATGTTTTCTGGCCTATCAGAAGATTATTTTCCAATTACATCACATTTTAAAATGTCGTCTGCAAACTCTTTCAATTTGGGACATTTGAAAATGTGTTGTTTGGGAAAGGGCATTGATTGTGAAACAAGGTCTTACATCTAAGATCAATCACTCTTGATTCTGCTTCCTTGACACATAATAAGTTCTGGCACCAATATGTGGATCTAAGTCCCATGAATTTCAACTCACAGCAACCAAAAATCGAACCTGGAACCAAGCTTGGTGCTTAGAATAGAGACAGATGCTTAATTTTACCACTGAACCACTATCGCCCACTCTTACTCAAAGTAACAGCCGATGACAACTATTGACAATAAGAATCTGCAATTAAAATTGTGATAGTGGGTTGAAACAATGGTCACGTAGGGAGAAAATGCTTGTTTAACTGTTTCCTAATTGCTTCAAGTTAAATTGAATGACCAATCTCTATGTCAATATCCCAATATCTAAACCCATTACAACAGCTTGCAGCTCCTATGGTAGAAGACTATGGCAGAAGACTTTATAAACCATTTATAAACCATTGTGACAAGAGGATAAATTGTCTCTCCTTATCAAAGGCATTCTACCTGTTTTAACCCTTTCCCAAACAATAACGACATTTGACCACTTTGTTGCAGAAGACTTTAGAAAACATTGAGGGAAAAGGAGAAATTGCTTGTGCCGAGCAATTTCTCCTTTTCCCACAATGTTTTCTGGCCTATCAGAAGATTATTTTCCAATTTCATCACATTTTGAAATGTCGTCTGCAAACTCTTTCAATTTGGGACAGTAGAGAATTTGTTGTTTGGTAAAGGGTTAAAAGGACAATCACACTATCGCACAGATTCGTATTTCATCTTCTTAAACTTATTTGTCCTATACCGATAAAATGACAACATAGATTTCTAAAGTGGCATAAGACTTGATCATTGACAGCTTTCCAATCCTGTTTATAACCCTACAGAAAAGATATAGATCATTTGTATTGCAGATAATGCAAACCATTAAATGAGTTTACATGTATTTCATAAAGGTTACAACTTAGAAAAAGAGGTGCTATTTTTAGATACCATCGTCACATGGGTCTTCAGAATGGATCACCATCTTTTGTCTCATGATGTTAGCAAGGTGCGCAAGAAGAAATTCCTCTGTTTATATTATATTGTTTACTGTCATTACTGTTAATTAATTGTGAAACATGTACAAGAGCTACCTTCTAATCCAGACGTTTTTGTGATTCTAAGTTGATATGTTTTGGTGATATATTGTAGTAAGCAACATAATTTGTAAAATATGTTCCTTGTAACCGTGTTGAAATGTATGTATGTTATGTTTAAATGCATTTGTTTGCATGACGAGATATGTTTTTACATATAAGTCATTAAAGTTCTATTCTATTCTATTCTATTCTATATTCAAACTGGCTTTCCCATAGAATGGCTCGCAGTCGGAAGGGCTTACTTCGCGTTTTTAATAAAAATCATGGGGTTTCAGCAACTTAGATGTAAGAAATGAAGGGAGTCTTTGGTTTGGTGACAATGATGGTTAATGTCAAATTTTCAATGATAATTACTCCCAGACCAGAAATCTCTGATTGAATAGCCCTTTAAGCTTTAACATGAATACTTTTGAGTCCTTAATCATTGCCTCATATGGGTAGTCATGACTTCTATAAATCGAAAACAAGACCTTTAATCCTTAAAATGCTTGGTAATTTTCTAAAAACAAATATTTATGTCATCTGCTTTCCAAAACCTTGAATATCTGCTGAATTTTGTTGAGGAAAGATACTCAGAGAAGCAAACCGGTGAGATCAGTAAATGGCGGCTGACCTTGATCTAACCTGTTCGCCTTTAACATGAAGTCAGTTCTAGCACTATAAGGATTAAGGTATTTGATATTTACCTAATTGGCAAATTGGATCATATGTTGCTTATGAGGAGCAATTTTTTGTCTGGTCACATTGCTTTCTGAGGTCTTATTCAGCAGGTGCAGAAATGTGTGGTTCTTCAGAGTAAGTGATAATAAGCTGTAAATTACCTTTTATCAGACACACTTGAAGTCTTTTGACAAGCGACCTTCTGTAACTATATTTCCTTTTCTATGCCCATACATTACTTCATAATAAAAACTTTTTTAAAATGTCGTCTATATAAATAGGGTAAGGATAAGGTTTCATAATGTTCTCAACAGTTTTTCAGTCATATTACATTGGTCAGTGTCATTGTAAACCACTGTATTTCCATTTCGGTCACGCACATTATCTTTCCAAGCCACTGACTTCTTTCCAATTTGAACATGATTGATCACTGATTAGACACATATGTTGTATTTGTTGTCTTTGGATAAACAAACGAGGTAAGCTTTATAAATTCAGTGTCTACTTTTATTACAATGGAACACAAGCAATCTCTTGATACTGTTGATACCTTTGGTACAGGATAAAGGCCTTAGAAGCCTGTGACTCCCCATCTGATTTTCTTTGAGTAACACTCATCAATTCTATTTTCAAGACCTAGAAGTCCGTAAAACACCGAGCAATCAATTTGAAATTGATACTTTGTTGGTTCAGTTGCGTTGATCAATTCTTCGCCAACTGATCAATGCATTGTTCTAAAGGGTCCAGTTTTTTTGTCCTAAATTATTCATTAGATTGCATGGTAAACATTGTACATTTGTTCTTTAGACATTGGAAAGTCTTGATCCTTTCATTAGTTTCAAGATAGAAATCTATCTATATGTAAATTCTTGATAATTCATAAGAATTTCATATCATAAGTTAGATATGGTCTAATAGGGAGATGAGCTAAGATGTCTTTTGAAGATCTGCAGATTATTTAAGGCTTTAATTAAGTCATATTAACCCTTTACCAAATGCCAAAGTTTTGACTGTCCAAAATTGATAGATTTTGCAGACGACATTTTGAAATGTGATGAAATTGGAAAGTAATCTTCCGATAGAGTAGAAAACATTGTGGGAAAAGGAGAAATTGCTTGTTATGAGCAATTTCTCTTTTTCCCACAGTGTTTTCCAGTGCCGCCTGCAACAAAGTAGTAAAATGTCGTCATTGTTTGGTATAATGGGTTGAAGTAGAATTTCAGTAGACAAAGTGAACTCTTTTTTTTCTCATAAAACCATCTTTGATTTTAAAAGTCAAAAGTATCAAAAGCACAGGGGTCCTGGATGGCCAAGTGGTTAAAGTGGCAGACTTAGAGCTTGGGGTCCTGGGTTTGATCCCCACCAATCCCTATGATTTTGTAAGAGTGACCTTTGGCAAGTCACTACAGAGCCCAAACCTAGTACTGGTGGATCCAGGAAAGCCATTACATAACTGATTTTTTTTTATATGGCGTTTAACACCGTTCAAACAAATACACCCTAATGGAATATGTCTATTTTTGTTTAAAGCAGATCTTTTTCAGAATAAGCCGCAGTCATTCTGTTCTTACTGGTATTCTGGTTGTTCTGCCCAAGCTATTAACTGCTTTCCCATATGAACACAGTTTGTCAGTTGGGAGAGACGGACAAATCATGTTGAAATGATCGTACGCAACTTTCTAAAATAGATTTTTGTGTCATCTGCTTTCGAAAACCTTAAATATCTGCTTAATTTTGATGAGGAAAGGTACTTAGAGTGGGAAAAAGGTTAGATTTCAGGCCAGCCGCCAATTTAGTTGGCGACTGGCCTGTGATCTAACCTGTTTGCATAAGCATAATTAAAGGCGGTTTCAGCACCCTAAGGGCTAAGGAGTGAACTGCACAATTATTAACCTGAATCAAGACATAACAGCTTGACACTTCATATTGAATTTCTCTCAAGTTCCGTAATATCTGAACCCTTTCCCAAACAATAACGACATTTGACCACTTTGTTTCAGACGACTTTAGAAAACATTGTGGGAAAAGGAGAAATTGCTCGTAATGAGCAATTTTTCCTTTTCCCACAATGTTTTCTGCCCTATCAGAAGATTATTGTCCAATTTCATCACATTTCGATATTTCGTCTGCAAACTCTTTCAATTGGGACAATCCAAAATGTATTGTTTGGGAAAGGGTTAACAGGAAGTATCTGAGAATGCAATATCTGCATGCAGCATGCTATCACCTCTGTTAAAGCTGCTTGTTCACAGATTTGAGGAAATCTGAATGTTTAACCCTTTACCAAACGCCAAATTTTTGTCTGTTCCAAATTGAAAGAGTTCGAAGATGACATTACAAAATGTGATGAAATTAGAAAATAGCCTTCTGACAGGGCTGAAAACTTTGTGGAAAAAGGAAAAGTTGCTTGTTAAGAGCAATTTCTCCTTTTCCCACAATGTTTTACAGAGTGGTCTGCAACAAAGTGGTCAAATGGCGATAATGTTTGGTAATGGGTTAAACTTAATTTCTTGAAAACTGTACAACAGTTGTATACATATACTACAACAGTTATATTCAAAATATATGCAAAATTCATCTTCTTTGCAGGTAAACAAAACAACTAACACTAGTAATTCATTTTCAAAGGAAGTTAATATCTTTTGAAAATGAATCATTAGTCAAAAAACGCTTCCTAACTATTTTTGTTCTTCAGCTAGCATCTATGTTTTAATATGTTCTCTTATATGTTCTTTGTCATGGAATGTTTGTATAATGTGAAAATTGCTATAAACTGTAACTGTTTTTGCAATAAAAAATAATGTAATGTAATTTGTGAACAAGCAGCTCTAAAGCAATATCTTCAATGTTGCACCAAGCCTTATAGATGTCTGCAAACCTTTCTCACTTACGCCTACTTCCTGTATGGACTTTTAGACTAGTCCAATTTGAAAGCAACAGCAGACGGCAAAAATTAGGTTTGAGATATGATATTTTATTTATGAAATAAGCAGATACCATTTAGACAAATAAAGAAATGCTTAAGATGAGTAAATTTGTGTTTTTCGTCATTTTCAGATTTGCAAGGCAAGCCTGTCATGTTTGACACAGTGTTTAATGAAAGCCGATACACATGGTCGTGGGACACACCCAAGTTCCTAGCTGAAGTTACCGGAGGTAATGTAAACCTTGTATAAAGTTTATTTAATCCTTCTAGTGCTGGAATGGACTTCATGCTGATGCAAACAGGTTCGATTTGCAACTCTGAGTATCTTTTATCATCGAGATAACGCAGATATTTAAGGTTTTGGAAAGCAGATGACAAAAATCTATTTTCAGAAAATTACCCAGCATTCTATGTGGGTTAAAATTCTTGCACTGTTTTGAATCCCGCAATTTTCATAATACATTGAAGATGAAAAGCAAACATTTTTCTTGATTGTGTCAAATATAGAGTTATCATAAAAGTTATTGCAGTGGTCCAGTGGTAATATAGAGCGTGGAGCTTGATATTCCTGCGAAAGATTCAAGAACTTTTCCATGAATGTTCATGAATGTTAAATGACCATCCATGAACACAGAACTTTTTCATGAACATCAAGTACAGGACGGTTCAAAAACAGGTTCATGAACATCCATTACAGATTCATGAATACATTTATGAATCTGTTTGTGATGGTCATGATCCTGTCCTTGAAATTCATGAACAAGGTCTGTGTAAATGAACAGGCATTCATCATTCATGAACATTTATGATCAGGTTCTTGAATTCTTTACAAGAGTCCATCATGTCTTCTGTTTTCTGATGAAACCTACATGATAAAAATGACTCCAATCAGTGTCAAATTAATGTACTTTGACAGTAATGTGACAAATATCACAGAGTGTCATTTTTGTCATTTTTTTCCGGAATGTAATTTTCAAAAAGATCTAATTATAGTTACCCTACTGGGATGATTTTTACTATATATATCATGACACAGGTATTTGTGCATAACAATCTTTTTCTGTGCTTGTGTAAAATGACATCTTAGGGCAGCCTTTTAATGTCATTATTCTAAAGAATCCTGACTTTGTTAACAGCAGCAAAAGACTTCAGAAATAACTGTCCTGAAAAGAAGAGTGCAGTCAAACTTGTGTTAAGAGGCCAGCCTATGGGACAGAGTAAATCGGCTGTTTAAGACAGGTTGGCTGCTTATCCCAAATTGATGTACACTATAAATCTAACTTTGGGACTTTCTGTAGTGGTTGTTTAAGGTAGGTTGGCTGCTTAAAAGCGTGGCTGCTTAACACAAGTTAGACTGTAATTGTTTATTACGAGCAGTTTCTCTTTTGGTCACCATGGTTTCCACTAAATCCTTAAGGAAAAACATACTTTTCATACTTGATTTTTTTCGTCTGCTTCTTCGTCTGCTGTTGTTTTCAATTTGGGTAAATCAAAAAGTTTAGTATGGGTTAATCAGTGATAATTTTACCTCTGCGTCATATACACATAAAATTGCTGGGGACACATCATTTCAAAAGATATGTGTCCAGCCGGAAGCATTCTCATCAGCAAAAGTAATGTTAATAATGTAGTAAGCATCATAAAGCATGCTGTCTCATGCTTTCTTTCTATCAAAACTGCATTATTTTGAGTCATTTAAGCAAAGATTATCATTAATAACAAGTGTTATACTATTTGACATGATCTTATAGCTTGGATCATTGGTACTTAGACCATAGTTTCAAAAGATGTGTGTCCAAAAGGACACGATTACTTTCATTTCTAAAATTAACACATAGTTTCCACTAAATCCAAATAAGAAAAACATACTTTTAATACTTGATTTTTTTCGTCTGCTTCTTCGTCTGGTGTTGTTTTCAATTTGGGTAAATCAAAAAGTTTAGTATGGGTTAATGTGTAAACCTCCTGCTTCATTAGCCCTTTACCAAACGGAACATTTTCAACTGTCCCAAATTGAAAGAGTTTGCAGACGACATTTCAAAATGTGATGAAATTGAAAAATTCATATCATCATCTGATAGGGCAGAAAAACATTGTGGTATAAGGAGAAATTGCTTGTTAAGAGCAATGTCTCCTTTTCCCACAATGATTTCCACAGTTGGCTGCAACAGACTGGTCAAATGTCTTTATTGTTTGGTAATGGGTTTACATGTTCTCATGTTAATCCTTTAGGCTCAAAGATCATCACAGAAAGTACAATTAAGCCAGCACAAAAGTTATTTCGCACATACTCAAAACTAGTATTACAATTTGACAATAGTTGCCAAGGCCATACACTATCTAGTGGTGGACAGAAGTGACCAACGGTCCTAAAAGGTTAACACTTTCCCAAACAATAACGACATTTTACCACTTTGTTGCAGACGACCCTGGAAAACATTGTGTATAAATATTCTCAGAAAAGTACCAAGGTCACATAAAGTGGCTTGCATATATCCAAGGTACCGGTACTTGTAATGGCTTTTTGGGCAATAATTTGAGATAATTTGATTTTACAAATTCAGGGAATATGCATACTGAATGTTCCCAAAGAAGTATCCAGTTCACATGAAATGAATTGCATAGATCCATGCTTCTAAAAATGGCTTTTTTGACAATAATTTGAGATAATTTGATTTTACAATTTCAGGAAATGCCAACTGAATGTTCTCGGAGAAGTATTCAGTTCACATGAAATGAATTGCATAGACCCATGCTTCTAAAAATTGCTTTTTTGACAATAATTCGAGATAATTTGATTTTACAATTTCAGGAAATGCCAACCAAATGTTCTCGGAGAAGTATCCAGTTCACATGAAATGAATTGCATAGATCCATGCTTCTAAAAATGGCTTTTTTGACAATAATTTGAGATAATTTGATTTTACAATTTCAGGAAATGCCAACTGAATGTTCTCGGAGAAGTATTCAGTTCACATGAAATGAATTGCATAGACCCATGCTTCTAAAAATTGCTTTTTTGACAATAATTCGAGATAATTTGATTTTACAATTTCAGGAAATGCCAACCAAATGTTCTCGGAGAAGTATCCAGTTCACATGAAATGAATTGCATAGATCCATGCTTCTAAAAATGGCTTTTTTGACAATAATTCGAGATAATTTGATTTAACAATTTCAGGGAATGCAATCAGAATGTTCACAAAGAAGTATCCAGTTCACATGAAATGAATTGCATAGATCCATGCTACTTGTATTTGTCCTTTAGCAAGAATTACAGATAAACTGATTTTTAACATTTTCAGGGAATATATCCAGGTCACATAAAAAAGCTTGTATAGCACAGTCCATATGCCTCTTATATTGGCGTTTTGGCAATAGTTTTAGATAATTTGATTTTACAATTTCAGGGAATGCCAACCGAATGTTCTCAGAGAAGTACCCTGGTCACATGAAGTGGCTTGCAGGCATCAATGCTGCTGATATGGACTCTTGGGTACTACAGGAAGTTCATGTAAGTTCCATCGCCAACAGCACATACTGAGCACTCATAGCTCGGTTTGACAAAGCCTCATTGTATCAGTCAATAGTATGTTCAACTAGGATTAGTGGTTATAGGTTCAAAATTTTGCTGATCCATTCTCTGAGTGGCCTCACAGTGATGGCTTTTTAATTTTTATGAGAGGTAGTCTCCCAACTGTTTAAGGAAATGCAGATCATGTTCTTCCCGGCCTGACCAGCCCTTATGAGCAGTTGAGTATGGGGGTCTTCCTCCATCATTAAGAGTGGGGCATTAAAACATAACTGAAATAATGTAGAAGTGTTGTAAAACCCATTAACTAAAATGATCCATTCTTCCTTACATTTAATAAAGTTATGGACAATGTATCTGTGACTCTCATTACAGATCAATGATGTAAAAACTAGTTTGAGACAAGGCTCATTTAAAATATTTTTTAATGTTGTTGGGAAATTCTCTTGAGATACTTACTTTGTCGCATAAAGTTGAAATTGATGGAAAAAGAATAAAAATAAGTCATTATGAGCAAAATCTTTTTTATCATTTTTTAATGATTGCTTTCCCTGATTTAAAAGTTTTTGCATATCAGTCTCATTTTATACCCGTAAATTGAAGGGTATTTTACTGAAAATATATTTTCAGCACTTTAAGCGATAAAGTTTGAGAGCCACAAAAAGCACTACTCTGCAATTACATCCCTTAATTGTTTTTTCATGTTTGTCCACTCATCCAAAGTATTCCATATAGTGTTTACCCAATGCTACACTTGGAATTTTTAAGGACCTAACCCCTGATTCCATTAATTTAAGAGTGTTCTCTCGTTATAATAGAATTAGCCTCAACAGTTACTATGTTAACCCTTTACCAAATGCTAAATTTTTGACTGTCCCAAACTCTTTCAATTTGGGACAGCATTTGGTAAAGGGATAAACAATGAATGCCTGCACCTATTTCAGAAACTATTTGATAAGATCATGTATTTTTCAATGGTGCTTCTTTTTCCCTAACCTTGATCCCCATTCAACAATGAATGCTTGCACCTATTTCAGAAACTTTTTGAAAACGCCAAGACGGACCCAGTTGTTCGAACAAAGATGGCTGAGGACCATATCCTGTTCTTTCTCCATCTGGGCGGGTTAGATCACAGTGGATACATCGTCAGGCCTAGCTCGGAGTGAGTATATATATTCTTCGATCTCAATTGTTCACCCTACTCGTGACATATTTTTGATATCAATCGAAAGGAGTGGATTTTCCTCCATATTTCCTTTCATGAGCCTTAATTAATGGTTATATTTCAGTGCCTACCTCGAGCACATTACGCTGGTGGATAAAGGGATTGAGAAGTTGGTGGATCTGATCGAAACCCATTATGGAAACGACGGCAAAACAGCCTATGTCTTCACATCTGACCACGGAATGACAGATTGGGGTAAGTTGAGAGTGGTTTTCAATGGTAATTTTGAGATATAAACATATGATGCAGAATTATGATTTGTTTACCGATATAAAATACTTTTAAAAACATTACCACCTAATGCCACATTTTTGTCATCTTGCTGCAGACGACTTTCAAAAGGCATAATGGAAAAACGAGAAATTGCTTAATTGTCACAAGCAATATCTCCTTTTGCCACCAATGCTTTTTCAATCTATTGGCTTATCACAACAGCAGAACTGAAAGGTTTTTCACATGTATGCAAAGCTTTTCTTAAGTCGTCTGCAGGTGGCAAAGAGTTAAAGCTTTTCCATCTAAATTCTTATATCTTTTATATATCTTTTATTTTATGGGGTTTTATGCTGTGTAAAATACTTTCCTGGAATTCACTAGTACTGTTTTAGGCTAGGGCTCTCAAGTATCTTGCCAAAGGGCATACCCATGAAACCAGGGGTGCTGGTGGGGCTCAAACTAGGGACCTCTGTGTTGCTAGTCTACACCGCGCAGGACCCTTATTCTGATTTCAGAAGAGTTGCTTGATGGATATTGATTAGCTTAAGATTAAACAAATTGTTTTCCCTTAAATATTTCCCTGTAGTTTTTAACAGACAGCATTCTGGTACATATTGAGGATTTAGTGCAAGGCCAAAGGAATTAAGTGTTCCGTATTGTGAGACACTATTTTTGCGTTGCACCAACATTATTCTTGGATAAATATGAACAAATCTTTTTTTTTGTCCTTGTGTTTTCAAAATTTATGTTTTCTAAGTATATTTAAAGATGTTTTAAATGACTTGCTTTATAAAGTGGTTACAGATATCTTAAGGAACGCTTTTGCCTGTAACAGTGTGCAAGAGTTTGATCTCCCTAAAATGCTTAGAGAAGATGTTGCATGTTTAAAGTTTATAAAGCCAGATTGACTTTCATTGATCTATTTATAAACCCAATTAGGCTAAAATAGTTCACATGAACACTATGTTACTTGAATGTTGTCTTAATTAAAGCAAAGATACCAGGGACGTTACTGATATAGATAGTAAACAAGTGAAAGATGATGTAAAAAATACCCAGAATATATGCGGTTGAGGATAATATCAATTTCATTTTATCCTTTAACTGTTTATGTATGTTGTAATGAAATAAAAAGTATTTTGGTTGACAGTGGTGCAGAGGTAGAGCGTCGGCCTCTTGTACCGAGGGTCCCGGGTTTGATCCCCATTAGGCGATGTGATAATTGCCGGGATTAGCCCTCACTATAGGCACGAGTATTGGTTAATTATCCAGGAAGCAGTCATCGAGAGTGAATTCAATAAGCTTGAAGCTTCCATCACAATCAATGTAAAATGAATAAGTTAAAACTAATAAAAAATCTGAGTTAATCCCTATTTCCATATTTTAGTTTAACCCTTTCCCAAACAATGACGACATTTGACCACTTGCAGATGTCTTTCGAAAACATTGTGGGAAAAGGAGAAATTGCTCGTAACAACCAAGTTTTCCTTTTCCCATAATGTTTTCTGCCCTATAAGAAGATCATTTGCCAATTTCATCCCATTTTGAAATGTCGTCTGCAAACTCTTTCATTTTTGGACAGTCGAAAATGTGTTGTTTGGTAAAGGGTTAAAGGGATTATCTCACACATTGTGCTATGTAACAAACAATAAACTGATGATTAAACCAATCCTCCTCTCTAAACAAAAAAAAACATTTTTAATTTCTTTATTGTCAAGTTACTGAATATCTGCGTTTTCATAAAAAAGTAAATCAAGCTTACATGCCTTTTATCATTGTAAAAACCCAATAAATCAAACAAAATGTATTTGCAAAGGTTTAACAAAAATAATGCCCTAAATTTCCCCCACAGGAATGAGTTTTCATGCCTTTTACGACGTAAAAGCCTAATAAACAAAATGTATTTACAAAGGTTCAACAATCAATAATGTCCTGGCTTTCATGCCTTTTACCATGGTAAAATCCAAATAAATCAAACAAAATGTATTTATTTGCAAAGGATCAACAATAAATCGCCTCTCATTTTCCCCCCTACAGGAGCCCACGGGGACGGTACCCCCCAGGAGACCTTGACCCCTCTTATTGCCTGGGGACCAGGAATTAAGGGGCCCGAGGCAGAAGACAGAAAATTCTCTGACGGACTTTCCGAAGGTTTGTATGATAATTATGTTAGCCCCTTTCTCCAGGATATGATACTTGACTTCATAATACATGTATGTCACCTAACTGTATATGCTGTTAAAAGATTGAGAAACCATTGTGAAAAAAGAATAATTATGTTTGCCCCTTTCTCCAGGATATGCTTCTTTACTTCATTATATGTCACCTAACTGCATATACTGTAAAAGGATAGAGAAACCATTGGGATAAAAGGATAAATTGCTCGTCACGAATGGTTTCTACCCAATATCAAAGAGAAAATGTAGGTCTTTTATACTTATAATTGTTGTCTACTGCAGTTTTCAATTTGTTGTGATCACAAATTACTGTGTGAGGGATGTGTGTGTGTTAACCCTTCGCCAAACAACACTTGGAATTTACATCTTTCTTAAGCTTTAATTTAGTTTAATTTGCTCATAACAATGAAGGAAAACTATATGTTATCCATTTTAGTAATAGTTACTTTTTCTAGACAACACTATTAAATGTCCTCTGCACAAGACATGTGCAATGATTTACTGTTGTTGTTGTTGTTGTTGTTTTTCTCTGATTCTTTTTAAGAATGAGCTCTTACAATGTCTTTTAATAACCATATGTTAACCCCTTACTAAACAATAACGACATTTAACCACTTTGTTGCAGACAACTCTTGAAAACATTGTGGAAAAAGGAGAAATTACTTGTAACAAGTAATTTTTCCTTTTTCCCACAACGTCTTTTGCCCTACCAGAAGATGAATTTCCAATTTCATCACATTTCGGAATGTCGTCTGCATACGTTTTCAAATTTGGACAGTTGAAAATATGTTGTTTGGTAAAGGGTTAACAACGTTTCAAAAATCTTACTTCACAGCTTGGGATCTATCGAAGCTCAAAAGAAGAGATATCAGACAAGTAAGTACAGTCTAACTTGTGTTAAGCAGCCACCCTTTTAAGCAGCCAACCTGCCTTAAACAACCACTACAGAAAGTCCCATTGTTTGATTTTTGATAGTGTACATCAATTTGTGTTAAGCAGCCAACCTGTCTTAAACAGCCAATTTTCTCTCTCAGAAATTTTGTTGGGAACGGACGTGTTCGTATTAATGAGATACCACTGTATATGGTGCAAAGGTAGAGTGTCAGCCTGAGGAACCTTGGGTCGAGGGTTTTGATTGCCACAACTGTCAGGTATCCAGAGAGTAGTCATTAAGAGTGAATTGAATAAGCTTAAAGCATCAGCCACAACCAATGAAAAATGAATAAGGTTAAATGTGATTTGAACAGAACATGTTGTGACAAAAGAAAAATTGCGTGTTAGACGTTTTCTTTAATTCTATCCAAATGGAAAGAAATTGTTTTCTCATGGTTGTTTCAGTATTTGCCAAGTTGTCATCATGAATCAAAGCAATCGTATCTACTCTGCAATCCCCGTCCCAAGTCGGTAGATATACCTCGTAAGCAGTTCATGAATAATCCAGAAATCCTGGGGTAATTCGGCTGTTTTCCGGCGGATAACTCACATGATTACAACATGCACACATACACTATATATTTATGTAAATACACACAAATTGGTTATATATCACAAGTGAATGTTTTTTTTTATAATGTTTTCATAAAAGATTATGATATCAACACATCTTTGTTTCATATTTTCTCAATCATATCTTCTCAGTAATCCCCGGCTGGTGTCAGGGATTGCCGAGTAGATACTATTGCAAATGGACATGCCCTTCGTCAATGACCTGCTTTCAAAATAGCTCCCCATTACCTCCGCGGTTATTTAAAGAAATGGCGGAGGGGTTCCGAATGGAATCAAAGTGGCCTCCCATCTGACTTAAAATGGAAAGCCCATGGTTCAACCTACAAGGTTTTCCTACATTGAATTTGAGGCGGGCAACAAAATATAACTTAAATACTGTTGATGTGATGTAAATTCCTTACAAACAATCATTTCATTAGTCTTATCATTTGACTAACACAGCAATCCAGAACGTTCTTTCAGCTGACAGCATTTCAAAAATCAACAAATAGTAATCTTTAAAAGAGCAAATCAGTCTTTTGTAACAATAATTAAATGCTTATTTATATATTTTGAACTATTTTTTATAGAGATACTGAAGCTCAGCTGTTATTACTAACACCATCCAAAGGGTTTGTTTTTCTGTAAAATGAAGGAATCTACATATATATAATTTCTGGAACAAAGTATCATCATAGTCAAATGTCTGGTGTGATACAATCTAGATCTTATTTGTATTTGAATCATTATTTTACAGGCTAGCATGGCTGCTTTCCTATCCGCCATTGTAGGAAATCCATATCCAATGAACTCAGTGGTAAGTATGATTAAAAATCCTTTTTCTTTTCTAAATTTTGATGCTAAATACAAACTTGTTGTTTATACAATTTTTTTGGGAGGGTTTCTTTGGCCTAAAAGTTAGCTGAGTTGAAATTACAATTAAAAAGCCTTTTTCTTTTCTAATTTTTGATGCTAAATACGAACTGGTTGTTTATAGAAATTTTTTTGAGGTTTCTTTGGCCTAAAAGTTAGCGGAGTTGAAATTACAAGGGCCTAATTCTCCCATGGTTTAAATCCTGCCCATTTTGATTTTTATGAGAGGTACTTAACCCTTTACCAAACGCCAAATTTTCGACTGGCTCAAATTGAAAGAGTTTGCTAACGACATTTCAAAATGAGATGGAATTGAAAAATAATCTTCTGATAGGGCAGAAAACATTGTGGGAAAAGGAGAAATTGCTTGTTAAGAGCAATTTTTACTTTTCCCACAAAACTTTTTTCCAGAGTCATCTGCAACAAACTGGTCAAATGTCGTTATTGTTTGGTAGTGGAACGTTGATCGATCTACCCAGTTAGATCATTTTTATGGGCAGTTAAGATTGGGGTTCATCCTGTCGTTGGTATCAATTTCAGATAATATTTATTAGTTGCTGTAGAACATATATGATATTCAGCATTTACTGAATATATCTTTCGGAAAGCTTTTCTATTTGTGATGAAACTTAAAACACTTTTGCTGTTCCTTAACCCTTTCCCAAACAATAACGACATTTGACCACTTTGTTGCAGACGACTTTAGTAAACATTGAGGGAAAAGGAGTAATTGCTTGTGATGAGCAATTTTTCCTTTTCCCACAATGTTTTCTAGCCTATCAGAAGGTTGTTATCCAATTTCATCACATTTTGAAATGTCGTCTGCAAACTCTTTGAATTCGGGACATTCGAAAAATTGTTGTTTGGGAAAGTGTTAACCACAAACTGTCTCAATGCTTATAGTATCACCATTCTTGAAATTTCCTTTTTTTGTATATTGTGCTCAATGTTTGTTGATCATTTCTTTTTTGTCTAAGCTATATTCTATGTTATTGTAAATCAGTGGTTAAGGTGGTGGACTCAGAACACAGGGGTCCCGGGTTAATGTCCCATCAAGACCACTGATTTCGTGGGAGTGCATGACCTTTAGCAAGTCACTTCAGAGCCCTAGCCTAGTACTGGTGCATCCAGGAAAGCCGTTCCTGAACTGAAAAATGTTGGTACGGCACTGACAAAGAGGGCCCATATGGGACCTGTGTCAGTTGATGACTCTTATCTAATCTAATCTAAAATGGCCATAGACAAATTTTGTCAATGGTTGCCAATAAAGAATTGAATTGAATTAAACTTACCATATAACAAACAGTTATATGACAAATCATGATATCATTTGTGACATTGTGACAAAATATTTATGATGTCATGACAAAACATTTATGATGTCATGTAATCATCATTCTCTGCTTGTTAACTGTAACTTAACATTGTGACTTTCCATTTTGATTTCCTTATTTTTATGTATCATTTTAAACTTTCTTTTGTTTATTTGTATCTATGTAAGTTAGAGGATAAATATAATAGATTGTCGTCTTTGAATAGGTATGGTTATTAAACTCCACTTCAGATAATCATTCCAATATGCCTTGCTTATAACATTTCCAAAACACCAACAATCTATTTTCTATAATTCATACTTTGCAGTTCCCAGTTCCAGATGAGATGTTTAATATCACCTCACGAGAACGAGCTGAGATGGTGTATGCTAATTTGCGACAACTTCTCGCTCAGTATGAGGTAAATATCTTTTAGTGACTCTTTTTTCTGATGTAGACAACTTAAAAACAGACTTGTCTTTGGTTTATCTTTTTGGACTAAGGGTGCGTCAGCATACATACCACATTTTGAGGGACGGTACTTTATCGATACACAAACAGTGGTCTGACCCCAATTACTCATTAAACATCCGCCTTCACTGTGCGGACTAATACCTTCTTGGAACTAGGAATGTAGTCCGCATTTACTCACTTTGTTTTGCTCTATATTATTGTAACTGTTGCCTCATGAGAAATCGAAAATGTCCAGATGTTTGAAAAATAGACTATCGTTCTGTCTCTGTTCACAGAAATAATAATTAAAGTAATGGTGGTAAAAGGAGCAGCTGTTTACCTCGAGATGTTGCCCAAAAACATTTTCAAATGTATCCTCAATCATCTTGCTTTAAATGCACCTTAGTCCTTCAGCGCTATCAGCGCTTTGATTTATGTTTGTGATAGTTTATTCAGGTGATTAAGATGTCACTAAGCCCAAAAATCGAAATTTGCAGATGGAATTTAAAAAAAAATAATTTAGACATATTTTGTTTCAATGTTGTTTAGCTTAAGCATTTTTATTCTACATAGATTTTGGAAGAAGTTCTGCTTCCTGGATACATGACCAGTACTTTTGCCATATGAGGATTAATTAAAGGTCGCAAGGCTGGAATAACAAAAAGTTCTTTGAAGAGTGTGAGATAAGCCAGTGTTCATAGTTAACATGAGAAAAGGTTAAAAAGAGATCAACTTGATAATTGAATGGTGTCATTAACTAACGCTTCACCTAACAAAAAAGTCTGACTTTCGAACATAAAACAATTTGCTGACAACAGGTAGTTTATATACCCTTATAGTGCTGGAACCGACTTCATGCTTATGCAAACAGGTTAGATCAAGGCCAGCCACCAAGTAAATGAGCGGCTTGCTTGTGATCTAACCTGATCTAAAATAGTTGATATTAAATAAATCCCTTATTGGATGTTTTTTTTGCTGCTTCTGTTGCTGGAGACATTAGAAAACACTTTGATACAAGGATTAATCGCTCTTATAGAGCAATTTATCCTTTTGTCACAGTGTTTTTCTGCCTAAGATCACAAGGAAAATATTTCTGTTTCGTACGATATTTTGTCTTCTGATGTTGCTTTTAACTTGTACCAGTCACAAAAATACCCCCATATTGGGACATGGATAAAACAATTCCATGTGTAAGAATGATTTACAGTAAAACTTGTGTTAAGAGGCCAGCCTATGGGACAGAGTAAATTGGCTGTTTAAGACAGGTTGGCCCCTTAACACAAATTGATGTACACTATAAATCTAACAATGGGACTTTCTGTAGTGGTTGTTTAAGGCAGGTTGGCTGCTTAAAAGGGTGGCTGCTTAACACAAGTTAGACTGTAATTGTCTGAAAAAGGGAAGTGTGTGAGGGGTAACTTTTGCTGAAATTATTTTGAAGTTGTTTTGAAAACTGTGGTCTGCAGCAGACAATGGGATGTATTGGGTTCGTTTGGTAAAAGGATTATACTTCCATTAGTGTATTACATTATAAATGCAATCAGGAGTCAAGCCAGGTGAAAATGTGACACTAGGTGTTTTATCATATTGGTTTAACCAATTACTAAACAATAACGACATTTGACCAGTTTGTTGCAGATGACTGCAAAACAGTTTGGGAAAAAGAGAAATTGCTCTTAATGGGCAATTTCTCCTTTTCCCACAATGTTTTTTGCCCTATCAGAAGATTATTTTTCAATTTCATCACATCTTAAAATGTCATCTGCAAACTGTTTGAATTTGGGCAGTTGAAAATTAGGTTTTTGGTAAAGTGTTAATTGATGTGTTATAAAATTTTCGACAGTTTCTCAGTTTCATTGCGGAAGTCAGCACACTTAATATCCTCCTATTTTTATATCACCAGTGCTAGGTACTGTTCTTTCCAAGGTGCCAACTGCTTTCCCACATGAACATAATTAATCAGTGTTAAGAGATGAATAAAATCATGTCTTATTGATAACATTTACTTTTAAAATGCTGGGTAATTTCCTTAAAATAGATTTTTGTGACGTCTGCTTCCCAAAACCGTAAACATCTGCTTAATTTTGTTATGAAAAGATACTCAGAGCAGCAAACAGGTAAGATCACAGGCCAGCCGCAAATTAACTTGTCCGCTGGCCTAGATTAAACCTTTTTGCATATGCATGAATTCGGTTCCAGCACTACAAGGGTTAAATGGTTGATATATAATATACTTAACTGGGTCTCTTTTCAACAAAGCAAAAAGATTTAGATTCAGTTTGATATTAATTAAAATTCTAACACAGATTTTCTATGTGATTGAATCCATTTACAAAAAGGTTTTATGCATATGTTAAACTTCTGCAGTGCCCTGAAAGTATGCATGGGCACATAGGAAAAAATCAGGCCTGGTCAGCAGGTCCTGAGTTTAGGCTTTGAGATTTTATAATTTTCATCTTCGTTCATTGTGAAGATGTTTATATTCAGGCTTCTTGAATGAGTTTCAGGCTTGGGCATTTTTTTTTTAATTAATTAGCACGCCTGAGAATTAATTAGTGAAATGGCTGTTCAAATTGGTACACCTTATACATGGCTCGACTAGCATTGTTCAGAAACAATTAATTTCTCTTTGATCTTGTTGGAAACAATAACACCATTGCTTTATGGGATTTATTTTTCATATAGTCTCATGGGAGTTTACTCTTTGACACCTTCTCATTTGTATTTGACTTCTACAATAGTCAACCTTTTGTTAAGAGGTCAGGCTATGGAACTGAGATACTTGGCTGTTTAAGGCAGGTTGGCTGTTAAACACAAATTGTTGTACACTATAAATCCAAAAACTGGACTTTCTGTAGTGGTTGTTTAAGGCTGGTTGGCTGCCTAAAAGGATGGTTGTTTAACACAAGTTGGACTTTATTACTCTCAGTTCATGAGAGGTGAAGCATTTCTTCATTTTTTGTGGCCCCCATGGTTAAGGTGGCTGTCTTTATAGTCAGGGTCCTGGGTCGAACCCCACTGGTACCGTTGGCAAGACACTTCATAGACCTAGACTAGTACTGATGAATCATTGAGGAATGTCATAACATAATTGAATAATTGTTGACACAGCCATCAACCCAAAAAATTAACAAACAAATAAATCAGTAATATCAAAGGAAACAGTATGGTCTTGGAAAAATATTTGTGGTTTGGTTATAGGTAAGGTTTTCTTCAGAATGTTCTTTACAATGCTTGATTTCTTTTACAAGTTATATATAATAATTTCCTCATCAACATGTTTAGTAAACCTCAAAGAAACATGATGGTCTTCTAATCAGCATGAATAAGAAAAGCAACCTCAAAATAAGTCCTGGGCAAGAAAACTCACTGTAAATTTCTTTTAATTTCAGAGTATTCAAAACGAGCGTCAACAGAATTCTTTGTCATGGACTTTCACACCATATGCGCCTCTCCAAGCAAATAAAGTGGTAAGTGCTGTATTCATATGAATACAGTGAAGCTTGTTTATTCGGACTCCAATTATCCAGATGTCTCGCAATTGTAATTATAAGGGAACTGAGTTATTGTGCAGTAATTTGTTTAACCAATTACCAAACAATAACGACATTTGACCAGTTTGTTGCAGAAGACTCTTAAAAACATTGTGGGTCAAGGAGAAATTGCTTGTGACAAGCAATTTCTCCTTGAGGCACAATGTTTTCTGCCATATCAGAAGATTAATTTTGAATTTCATCATGTTTTGAAATATTGTCTGCAAACCGTTTCATTTAGGACGGTCGAAAATTTGACGTTTGGTAACGGTTTATAAGTATACACATGCATATAGACCGTTTATGTCTTAATGTGTATAAGACCATGACCTGCTTCATTAGTCCGGATGATTCGATAATCCGGGAATTTTGTTGGGAACGGACATGTTCGGATTAACGAGATATTACTTTAGTGTATTCATTTGGGGTTCAACCAACTATTTACCAGCTGCAGTTAAACAAATGGTCTATTTGTTATGGATTTAGCCATTTATTCCACCGAATAAGTGGAATGATCCAAGATGTATATGTTTCAAAATATTCCATACTGGTTATGTACAGCTTTGATAGAGTACCCAGGGTTGTTAATCTAAAGGCTTCAAATGACGTTTTGGTTGGCTCAAATGACAAAAGATTTGATAGGTGGTCATAAGTAACACCTAATTTTTGTCGGGTGTTTGTTTCACTGACCTCCTCAAATTGAAAGTTGGCCTCTTACTCCAAAAATTAATGACAATACTGGGTGCCTCCATGACCTAGTGGTCAGAGTACAGAACTTAAAATTACATGGCCCCTCTCTGCGTGGGATCATATCTCTGTGACCGCATTTGGATCTAAATGATCGAGGGGTTAGTTTCCTGACTGACTTACAGATTGACCATTGGTCTTCACTGCTTGACCAGCCCTTATGGGCAGATTAGTATGAGGTCTTCCTCCATTTTAGAGAATAATGGATTGCAACATAACTAAAATAATGTTGATGTGATAAAAAACTTCAAATAAACAAAAATAAACAGCTTGGATTATCCAAGTAACCCCGTATAAGATTTTGTGACTGGTCCAAATTGAAAGCAATAGCAGTCACCAATCACATAGTATGATAAGGGGTTTCTTAAAGTCTTCTGCAACAAATATGGCAAAGTGATTTATAACAGTCCCTGAGTTTGACTGTTGTTGAAAGGTTTTTGAAGAAAAAGGGGGGTTGTTTACAAAAACTGTTTCACAATTAGAAATTCAATGATTCTGTGGAAAGACCATAGTACGTTCTTTTGGAAACTAATGCTTTGTTTCTCTTGTTTTAAGAGGTGTTTTGAATGTTTGTTTTTTTCTAACCCTTTCAGCATGAGATAAAAGAAAATATACAGTCAATGTTGAACCAGGGCCGAAACAAAGAAGTGGTAAGTAAAGTGGTTTAATGGATAGTGTCAGGGATTTAAGACTAGACATCTCTTTGTAAAGGGGCAGATTATTTCACTGTGGCATATCCTTAGGCTGAAAAACCGTGTACATTTCCATATCAAAATCAAACTCATAAGAAATTAAAAGATTGAAGAGGTGATTAATGAAATGATTACCTCATATAAAAGTTGTCTCTTGCATACTTTTATGCAATAACAAAAATTTTCATTGTAATTTTGTAATAATAATGTATTTTTATGATTTATTTTTTTGCTTCATTTTTCTTCATTTTCGTTGCGCTGTGCTAACCTTTCTATTAGACTTCTTGTAAATTAGGATGAGAGTTTTACTATGTTCCCAACATTATTACAGCTATATCATAATAGTTGGTGCACCTTTATGGCATCTCTTCACTGTTAATGTACAAACCTTCCAGGACTAATCAGCCAGTGGTCCTTCTTGTTTGTACATCTTGTAGACGTAGAGAGATTTTTGCCAGTTCTATCTGATTCAATATGATTATTGCATATAGCAGATCTGTTGTTGACTTTGCAGTATAAAGAAATAACTGATGATATTGGGCTTGCTCTCAGAGGTATCCGATACTATCAGACATACGACCGTGTAAATCTATGGTAAGCTTCTCTTTTATTAAGAACTTTGTATGTTGCTTACCAATTTCAGCTATGAGGAAACGTATTAAAATGAGAATGATAAAATTTAGTTCATTTTTTTCTTTTGTTGTATTTAGATTAATATACAGTGAAGTAATACAAAGTCATATTGAAAATAAATGTATTACTGTTATAGTGAAACACTTCTTTGTCAAACCTTGTTTTATGTTTATATGGGGTTTACTTCCTTGGTCAACAATATTTCAGTTCTATTAAGGCTTTGCTGGATTCACCAGTACTAGGCTAAGGCACTGAAGTTTCATGTGAAAGGATAACCTCACAAAATTTGAGGACATTTGTTGGGCTTAAACCCAGAACCCATGAGTTCTAAGACTGGCACCGTAACCATTAGACCACAAAGGACCTTATTTAATCCTTGTTTCAAATGGAGAGTTTTCCCTTAAGCTTTTCTGGAACGTCAAACAGTCTTATTGAATGTTTTTGTTTAAAGCCATAATTCACACCTATTTATTTTGATATTTTCCTCTAGGATTGGGATCGTTGCGAGCTACGTCGGATGGATGATCTATGTTTTGATTGTGTTAGTCGAGGAGCACTCGGACCAGTTACCGGTGTCGGAGCAAACTCAACTTCCGCGTAAAATTCAGGGAATTATCGTCGCGTTCTTTACCCTTCTTAGTGTCGTAATATTCGGGGTTCTCTATGGTAAGTCATTGAAGTTTTATGAGTTTAGTATGAGAAGTTTTTATTTCTTTCCTACAAAGTTTACCAAGGTCCTGCATCATCATGATTCAGTGATGAAGGTGGTTGACTTGTGCCAGTAATGAGATATAACCTGAATAATTTGGGAAGATTGTCACAGACTTTAACCTATTACCAAACAATAACATCATTTGACCAATTTGTTGCCACAGACTTAAACCCATTACCAAACAATAACAACATTTGACCAGTTTGTTGCAGACGTCTCTGGAAAACATTGTGGGTAAAGAAGAAATTGCTTTTAACGAGTAATTTCTCCTTTTCCCACAATGTTTTCTCCTCTATCAGAAGACTATTTTTCAATTTCATCAGATTTTGAAATGTATTCTCCAAACTCATTCAGTTTGAGACAGTCAAAGATTTGGCGTTTGGTAAAGGATTAATAAGGCCTTGATTAATGTACAGAGAAAATGAACAACAAAACAAGGGAGGTAACTCCAGACCGTTGTAAAGGAAAAATGACTAGTGTTAACATATTGATGACATCATACAGTCTAACTAACAACAAAGCTATATGGCGTCCTTACTTGGGTTTGTGTTTGATTCCCCTCCTTGCTACTGGCTTTATTGGAGTATCCTTTGATGAAACACTTAACACCCTAGCTATGTTCTGGTGTATTCAGAAAAGTTGTAATGTAATTGGAAAATATGTTGACATGATGGTAAACCCGTGCAAAAAGAAATTCAAAATTAATCCAAATTTACCATGTTGCTGTCTCTGGGTTGTGTTCATTTCATTGAAGCTTTTTTGACGATTCTTTTCTTTTCTACATCCTAGGTGGTGGGTATTCAAAGGAATATTTTATTATATTCTCATGAGTGAAATACTGGGATTTCTCAGTGTCCTAATTTTCAATTTTGTCACAGTGAATATCGTCATTACCATTCCTTTGCATTAAAATCATAGCTGCACTTTTGCACACGGCACTAAAATGTTTGTATTCTAAAATATCAATCGGAACTACTCGGGTATTTCCGTGAGCTGTGAAATACACCTCGGATATAAGTGTAGGGTTACAATTTTTCGGGTAATTCGGCATCCGCCAATTAACACATTTTCTAAGCGTGCACGTTAAGTAGTTCAATGTGTTTGGAAGCGTTGGACATTCTTTTTAATCACTTTTGATCAGTAACTCAGACGAAATGGCGAACTTGTTGTTGTGACATGTATTCTTGTTTCCTCAATCAAATTTAACGATTTTTTTTACGATCTATTTTTAGAAACGAAAGAAAGTGACGTCATTCTCGCGGGAAGCAACATGGCGTCATCCCTATTATTTCAGAGGTGTTTTCTATTGGATAAACCCGATGTGTTCAGATTGCTAAAATATATCCATAAGCATGAATGACGTGATAGGTTGCAAAAATGACGTCATGGGCGTTATTAACTGCTTTGTTCCTCCCATTTTATATTCCATTTGACGTTTATGGACCTATTTTGGCAAATATTCTTTATATAGTGGAATAAAATAAATATAATAATCTACTCCATTCGATAGATATAAAAAATATGTCACTTGAATGGGTTGTTATCATGTAGAAAAAACTCTATTTTTGATATCAACCGAAAGGAGTTGATTAACCTCTTTCTAATGATTACCCACAACATTGGATTTGTGAAGATGAGTTTAATTACTACCTTCAACAGTCTGTGGCTTTAACCTTCTCTGGACCTATGCAGTTTGTGTGGATCACGATCCAATGAGTCTTTATGATGAGTTAAAATTGAAAGCAATGGCAGATAACAACTGCAACAATAATCCCTGTTTCTTTTCATTGATATCATGGTTTGAGTATTCTTACATAATTTGTGACATTAATGTCTGTTTCAAATTTGAAACAATAAGATGATAGTGAACATGAGTTGGTTTACTTTGCTTACGATTTTATTTTTTATTTCAGTTCAATCTACCCTTTGGACGAATTATTTCTATGTCCTGATGCCATGTCCCATTTGGCTGGCTGTTTGTCTAAGGTTAGTAGAAATCAAAATCTTGCTGCATGATAACTGTTACTGATATCTGGGAAATTACTTTTGCAGCTTTTCAAAACTGTGTCCTTCCTTGTCTACGGGGGTACTGCATGGCCCAATGATTAAGGTGGTGGTCTCAAAACTCAGGTGTCACGAGTTTGAGCCCAAATGGTACCTCTGATTTTGAGGGAGAGTCCTTTGGCAATGCACTCAAGAGCCCTTCCCTAGTACTGTTGAATCAAGGAAAGCCATTAGAGAACTGAAAATGTTATTGACATGGAATTAAACCCAATAAAAAAAAAATCATGTCTCTGAATTCAATCAGATTATGAAAACTGCATGGAATTTACCAACATGTTAAAAAAAAGTTGTTGATTAATTTTATTCTTCAACAGTATTGCGGTTATATTGTAGAAGTCAGTACTTTATGTTTCCTAATCAGTACTGAACAGTTCATAATTAAGCCCCATACAGTGAAAAACACCCTTTATTAGTAAGGGAGGTAATGATATTTTTCAAAAACATCTCATTGAATAGCCTGGAGCCTGGCCCGTTCGTATAACGAGAACTAGGCCTAATGTGGGTATGCATGGGCCAGGCATCCAGGCTACTCATGTAAAAGAAAAGAGTTGTCTCCCTTATAGATGACAGTTTAAATGAGTGCAAAGTAAGAAACTAATTTCATATTTGTTCCTTGTTAAAGTGTAGGATTTTCTTTTAGAAGGTAAACCTAGTTTGAATTTGTAGCCAGCAATGAATGAATTTTCTTTATTTTACAGGTTAAATGTTTTACGGCGGGCGTTTGCGCTCATCTCAAGTGTCCGTTCTTTGTTACCCTATCTCCTACTAACCCTTGTGGGCCTGGAATTCATAGTAAGTTCTTATGCACTTTTCAAACTTTTTTTAATAGTTTGTAGTAAACACTTTTCAGTTAGAATTAAAATGCCAAAGTGGAAAAAGACATCATCAAATTCTTTAAACTGAATCAAATCAAATTAATGTGTGGACTAAAAATCTTTTTTTAAATGCTTCTTAATTTGAAACAACTTCAAAGTACACATGGAGGGTTCAGTGCAATACTATAGTAAGTGCTGCACGTATGTGAAGCATATACTATAGTCTTGCATTGAACCCTTTACAAGTTACTTCCAAATAATGGCGAGTTTACCGCTTTTTAACAGACCTCTATCACTTAATATCATATATTAATTGACCCCATATACTGCAGAAGATATAAGAAAACAATGTGACAAAGAAAAAATTAATTCCCCTTCTAATGCAGATATTTGTTTTGTCATGATGAATTCTACTCAGTATTTTATAAAGATAACCTTTTCTTCAAACTTTTTCTTGTTTTCTGACATTGCTTTCATTAGATATTCAGAACCTGTCAAAAAACCATATACAGGATAACAGATGAGTGGGAGTTTCTTATTGTTTGGACTTCAATTTTGTTGTTTGTAGATATGAGTAGTTATGGGTAGAAAATGTTAAAATGGCCATTTATAGACAGTCTACCATTTTGACATAGTCACTAGCGTACCGTTTTACTAAATAGTTTATGTTTATGCTTAAGATTTTGTATGTCTAAAACAACAATTCCTCTTATTACAAAATTGTGCGAAGCAATATTGCAAAGTAACACATCATTGGAAGCGTCTCTCCGAGACGCTTCCAATGACGTGTTTCATTGCAATATTGTACTTTCGTTGAAGATACCATCCATGTGTTTGAGTTTTGACTTACGCAAATATTTTCCATAAGTTGTTTAGTAAAATGGTACCCAGGTCCCTGAGTCTTATGCATTGCAATGAGACTATATGAAATAAGGTGTTAATGTGGGTTTGGTAATAATGTATGCTTCCAACTGTTTCAGGTGTTAGGTTTTTACTACAGAGAGATCATGTCTGTGGTTCTGGCTGGATTTGCAGCCTGGCCTTGGGTGTTTAAAAAGGATCAAGTAGAACGGGTAAGCACCTTTGTTCTTTGATTTGACAATATTATAGACAGATGATGCTGTAAATTGATTATGGATTAAGCATGCTTTGAATTAACTAAAGAAAGAGAATGCTTTAATTTGACAATAGAAAGAAAATGCTTTGAATTGGCAATAGAAAGAGAATGCTTTGAATTGACAATAGAAAGAGAATGCTTTGAATTGACAATAGAAAGAGAATGCTTTGAATTGGCAATAGAAAGAGAATGCTTTAAATTAGCAATAAAAAGAGAATACTTTAATTGACAATAGAAAGAAAATGCTTTGAATTGACAATAGAAAGAGAATGCTTTAAATTAGCAATAAAAAGAGAATACTTTAATTGACAATAGAAAGAAAATGCTTTAAATGACAATAGAAAGAAAATGCTTTGAATTGGCAATAGAAAGAGAATGCTTTGAATTGACAATAGAAAGAGAATGCTTTAAATGACAATAGAAAGAAAATGCTTTAAATGACAATAGAAAGAGAATGCTTTGAATTGGCAATAGAAAGAGAATGCTTTGAATTGACAATAGAAAGAGAATGCTTTAAATGACAATAGAAAGAGAATGCTTTGAATTGACAATAGAAAGAGAATGCTTTGAATTGACAATAGAAAGAGAATGCTTTAAATTAGCAATAAAAAGAGAATACTTTAATTGACAATAGAAAGAAAATGCTTTGAATTGACAATAGAAAGAGAATGCTTTAAATTAGCAATAAAAAGAGAATACTTTAATTGACAATAGAAAGAAAATGCTTTAAATGACAATAGAAAGAAAATGCTTTGAATTGACAATAGAAAGAGAATGCTTTGAATTGACAATAGAAAGAGAATGCTTTGAATTGACAATAGAAAGAGAATGCTTTGAATTGACAATAGAAAGAGAATGCTTTAAATGACAATAGAAAGAAAATGCTTTGAATTGACAATAGAAAGAGAATGCTTTGAATTGACAATAGAAAGAGAATGCTTTGAATTGACAATAGAAAGAGAATGCTTTGAATTGACAATAGAAAGAGAATGCTTTGAATTGACAATAGAAAGAGAATGCTTTAAATTAGCAATAGAAAGAGAATGCTTTGAATTGGCAATAGAAAGAGAATGCTTTGAATTGACAATAGAAAGAGAATGCTTTGAATTGACAATAGAAAGAGAATGCTTTGAATGACAATAGAAAGAAAATGCTTTGAATTGACAATAGAAAGAGAATGCTTTGAATTGACAATAGAAAGAGAATGCTTTGAATTGACAATAGAAAGAGAATGCTTTGAATTGACAATAGAAAGAGAATGATTTGAATTGACAATAGAAAAATAATAGCTGATTGGTGTTTTGAACCCTAAATGTTATTGAGCAAAGCATAGGCACATTATCTGGTGAGAAGAAGGTGAATCAGATACATGTAATAATCTAAAGAAGAGCCCAATAACTTTATTCATTCAAGAGAGAACCATCTATTCTATTTATCCTGTTATCTCTATGGGTTCAAATAAACAAAATGAACATAAAAACGAAAAAGAAATACTGACAGGTCTGAGCATTGATAACAAAAATGTAATATGGCACCCTGTTTTTAAACAGAAAATTGCACTAGTTACAGGATGAAAATCAACAACAACAGATGGCAGAAAATTGGTGTGAAGTTGTGATGAAATGCACTTACATATCCATAGGCATATTGAGGATTCAGTGCAATACTATAATACATGTAAATGCTTTACATAATGTGAAGGACTTTCTATAGTCTTGTATTTGACCCTCGATTTGTTCTAAATGTCATTCATAATTGATACAACATACTTTCCACTGGTCATATGTATTTCATTGTTGAAGAATAGAGCTATACACATCAATCCTCTTCATTTCCCATTTTAACTGCCTTTATGTGTTTCACATTTCTATTACACATCTCTTATATACTTTTTTACAAATTATTTGTAAAAAAGTATATTTTAAGAGATGTGTAAATGAAATATGTCTATACCCATGCAAATATGTCATGTTTCTTTGTGTGTGTTGTACTTTAAATAACACGTGTTTTACATCTCGATTATATTTTTCATTTCAGCGTATTTTGTTCCAATGGTCCGCCTCGTGTTTAACGTCAGCATTCTTTCCCCTGTTACCGAGTGGAGAGAGGGAACTAAACTTCAATCTAGTGTGAGTTATTTGATAATCAGAAAAATTCTTGTTTAGGTTCTGCTCTATTAACCCATTACCAAACAATAACGACATCTAACCACTTTGTTGCAGACAACTCCAGAAAACATTGTGGGAAAAGAAGAAATTGCTCGTAACATGCAATTTCTCCTTTTCCCACAATGTTATCTGCCCTATTAGAGGTTATTTTGCAATTTCATCACATTTTGAAATGTCGTCTGCAAACTCTTTCAATTTGGGACAGATAAAAAGTTGGCGTTTGATAAAGGGTTGAACCAGATTAGTATGGTGAGATGTAAGGTGAGTGTAGCCGAAAGATCTTTTTTTAAGACATTTTTTTATACTGTTCATTAATCTCTTCCGATTCTATGACAGAATTCCAAGCAAGACTTGCTTTGTTTCTTTTTTTCCAATCATTTCAAAGGAGCCTATCACTAGTATGTGGAAATATGTTACCTTTTTGTGTCTTTCTTAAAAAAGACTTTAATCAATTAAGAAATATTTGAATTGCATGCCTGTAGTGCACAAAGAAAGTAAAAACTACTTCTTTTTCCTCAGTGAAGTATGATACAATAGTTTGTGAAGATCTCTGTATTGAGTATTCACAATAACATGTAAAGATTCATTTGTCCTTCCATTTTTGGACTAGAATCTTGATTATGCAAGAATCTTAGTCCATTGGATCCATACAAACTGTATGTCGAGGCAAAATAGTTTATGGATACAAATTTGCACAAACCAAACGCCCTTTTACCCATTTATTCATCCTCATAAAAATAAGTTCTTAGCGGACTAAAAACTTCATGAGAATAAGGCCAGCAAAAGTTTTACTCCATCTGTTCTGTACATTCTATTTATTTGAGTAGCTCAATGATTTATTTGATTTTTCGCTGCAGGGTATTTGGAGGAGTGTTGGTGCTGGCTGTGGCTTGTTTTCTTGTCAAAAGGTAATATATTGTGTTGCTTTTTCATCTTTTGATTCCTTGGAATACATATTGTAAATGTAATTTTATATCATGCTTTAGGATACATGTGTAAGTTATGCACAATTAAAAGAGACTTGCATTTTTGTGTCAAACTATAGTCATCAATATATCTTTAGATATTCTTGACTTTTACCGATTAATCTCAAAAAAGGGGGTTTCATTAATTTTGGTAGTAGGAGCGTGATTTGCAAAAGTAGGTGGTGGAATGGGGGGCCTCATCAGTAGATTTATCATAACGCTGAGAAAAGTGGTTGGGGTTTCTGGTCAAATTAGCGGGGGCAATTCCCCAGTCCTTGGTTCTTTAATCTTAATTAACCGTTTCCCAAACGACACATTTTCGACTGTCCCAAATTGAAAGAGTTTGCAGATGACATTTCAAAATGTGATGAAATTGAACAATATTCTTCAGAAAGAGCAGAAAACCTTGTGGTAAAAGGAAAAATTGCTTGTTACGAGCAATTTCTCCTTTTCCCACAATGTTTTCTAAAGTCGTCTGCAACAAAGTCGTCAAATGTCATTATTGTTTGGGAAAGGGTTAAACCTGCAAAAGTACCACACTACTTTTGTTGAAATTTTTCTGAATTGCATCGTTTGGTATGATTTCTTGTATTTTATACCTATGATTTATAAGTGGGTCATGTGTTTATGTTCTGTTTCAATGATTTATTAAATGATTGATTTATGGATTGTATATATGCAAAAAGCAGATGGATTTTTATGTATACGGTAGGGAAAGTAGAAATAACGCATATGAGAAACTATTTTAACCCTATTCTAATCCTACAACAGAATCTAATTTCAACCATTGAATACCATAACTTTTGATTTGGGCCTTTTCAAAATTTCTTTTGATTTAAGATAATGAGTTTTTACTCAAGGATATTTATCATTTTTTTTTACAGTTTTGCTTCTCGACAGTTAGCCAGACGGAAGCTTATACTGGTGTTTGGATTCCAAGTAAGTCTACACTTAATCATTACATATAACTCATCAACGTGCATATAATTCTATGGAAAATCGTGACAAAAGAATGAATGGTTGAAAATTTAAAATTTATTCTTGTATTTGTATTCTTAAGGAAAAAGTTTTACAAAAAAATTGTTATAACTTTTCGAATTCTTATACAATACTGTTGACTTTTACAGATTTGTGTTATAGCTATGTCCATATTTATTGTTCGCCACACCGCCTTTCTTGCTGCTACAAACCGACGGACGCCTTTAATCAGTCAAGCCTTGAGTTGGATATTCTTAGGTAAGACACATTTATTTATATTCTGTGATAAAACAAATATAATGATATTTTTGGTAAAACAAATTCGATTTTTTTGGTAAGGCAAATTTAATCATATTTTAAGGTTAGACAAATATGATTACCTTTTTTTTTAAACAAATTGGATTAAATTTTTCGGTAAGACAAATTCAGTCAGGATTTTTGTTAAAAATAATCTAATTATAGCCATTGTTATTTCTTTGGCAAGACAAATTTGACATTTTTTTGTGGCTAGATGAATTTAATGATATTTTTTGGTCAGACAATTTTGGATATTTTATGCTGATATGAGTTTGAAGATAATTTTGCTTTGTTCTGGTTATACAAATTAAAATCCTCTTTGAAGTGTTTTCATAACTGCTTCAATATTTAAGCAATGAATACCTTGTAATACACTGGATTAAGAGCATCCGTACCGTTCAACTAAACAACTTTAGGAAAACATTTACTAAAGTCATAACTGAGAAACATGGATAGTATCTTCAATGAAAGTACAATACTGCAATGTGACACATCATTGGAAGCGTCTTGGATACATGATTCCAATGATGAGTTACTTTGCAATTTTGCTAAGCCCAATATTGAAATAAGAGGAGTTTTTGTTTTAGACTTACGTAAATCTTAAGCTTAAACTGTTCAGTAAAACAGTATCCAGGTCCTTTACTGCATTATTACCTCATGTTGGTGTATTTGCTACTGAGGAAGACTATTGAAATCACTGTTACAACACATCAATTGCTCATAATGAGAAATCTCTCCTTTTGTTATAGAAAAAATGTGCCATTTTCATTGTATTTTTATTGTCTATTGATGCTGTCAATTTTGCCTGCTCAAATAATCCAATATGGGCAAATCAGTTATTTTTACCCTTCTGCTTTTTTTCAGGTCTCGGCATCATTGAACCATTCCTCGTCACAACTGATATCAGATGTAGACTTTTGACTATTGGCCTTGCCTGGATGTCACCGTTAATTCTATTCAGCATTTCATATCCTTTTGTGTTTAATCAACCATTGCTGATTTTCGTAGCTTCATGAATCATGTTATTGAGGAATAACAATGCCTTTTATCAATTAATAACTATTAGTCATTTGATATTTTGCAACAGAGGTTCTTTAATTCTAAGACACACAACTCTTGTTTAAAGGTCATATTTCCCGATGAACAAAATTTTCTTTAATTATGGTTTTTGAATTAGTTTATGGTTTCGTTATGACGGAGGTAATGATTTTTTTCTCATACAGAAGCGAAAAATGTTGTTTTTGACTACTTTTATTCACGTTTATCGATTTTTGTGAATGACTTATCTCCCTTGTTGTGACGTCATTTGTGCTTCAAAGTCATATGAACTATCAGTAAGAAGAATCTAGTTCTCAGTAACGACGGTGTTTTTGCACAAATTTCGGACATTTTAAGTGTTGAATTGTGTTTTGGGAAACGTAAATTGGATATTGAATATGGTGTTTTGACAGGTCTTCTGGTGTTATTCTGCTTTTGGTCGCAGGGATGCGAGTTTCTCCCGTTTTCCGACGAATATAAAAGCTGCAAAAAGTTTCGATAAGTAAACTGGACCGTGTTTACTTTACAAATAAGCAAAAGATATATTCCCCAAACAAGAACAGTAGGCTGTGTTACTTTCACTTAGAAGACGGCAAGTTTACGCATTGTTAGGCGTTTCCAGAGAATTGATTTTATTGATCTTAAAGATGATCGGACTCAATTCAAACTAATTTATACAGGTGAAGACGCTTCAAATTCATTCTACTTATTGAGTAACTGTTATATTTCCCTTATTTGAAACACACCGACAACATTCACTAGTCTTGCTAGATCTTTATATAGAATTTGCACTGTGTAAATGTAGATAAATTCAAGAAAAGGATAAATCACGTTGATTTCACCTTTTTTGAAAGTTAATTTCCTTGAATGACTCTCTTACTCGCCAAGTTAGTTTTGTTTGGAACAGATTAACTATGCTACATGAATATTTATGAATACTTAATTAGGCTGCTTTACGATTATATTACGTAAGAATTCAAAGGGTTGCAAGAATATGTTAATTTCATCCAACATCATAAGTTATTGTATTGCCATGTCTTTGGGTTTTAAACGCATAAATGCATCTTGTTCTTATTTGCAAAGCTTGTTTTATGTTTTAACACAATTGTAGAAACGTTGCCATTGTACATAAATGAGACAAAATGAAAAATGTACGTTGATTGCTATGATGACAAACTGATTAAAACAAGCAAGTTTCTTTCATCTGCCGTTGTCTTTGCATGAAAATTCAAAATAATGAATATTTGATATCCGCAAACTGTCTCTAAACTCATCAACGCAAATGATAATGGGTTCGATCTTAACTTAAGCGTCTGCTTTTCGGAATTATTTCAATCACACACCTCATTTTTTTGCCATTGGTAATATTGGTTTAAATGACGTATGTCACACTGAAATGCAGGTGTTCAAACATGATTATTACAACTTTATATTGATAATTAAGTAATAAGATCACTCAATATATAATTTACACATTTGAACATAATCTCTTTGTTTGCAATTTAATTGATTATCAGGCCCGTAGTTGGGCATACGCCCGTACGCCCGGGCGTATCATCATTTTTTGAACTTGAAAAAAAAAATGTCTTTTAAAGTCCAAAAATGTGATAAGAAACAGAGCCTAAGGGGGGTTAGGGGTTAATGCTTAAGAGTTTGTCAATTATTTTCAAAGATTTTCAAGCTTAGCAAGAACAATTAACATCGCAAAAACAATAAGTACTACAATGCTACGTGCGTTCATTGAATAAAAAAAGTACAGCGAAGGGACAGTACTGTACTCGGTGAATCTAAGTAGCCCCCTTACTAGCACTGCATCGTTATAAATCATTTTGTTCCAAATGAGATGTTTACGAGGCGGTCTTATTTTGAATAATGGCCGACGGGACCGATTTTATAGAGCCAAAACACATAGACGTGTTTGGTGCCAGCGGTCGTTTGGATGACAATGCACGTAAAGATATATTAGAGAATCACTGGGCCCATGCACACAAGTTTACATTTCCTAACAGGTATGTTGAGTTTTTGTGTACACTGAAGTCTTGAAACTGAACGCTGAAAAAACTTCAGCGAACAAATTTCAAATAACATTTCAAATTATTGTACATAACACAGTACAGTACTAGATGTTTAACGTTTATGAAGAAAAATCATTTAACTAGAAATATTGATGGAAGTGCAATAAAACAAATGTATGTAAAGAGAAATTTAGATAATGTCTAGCCGCAGTTAAAATCATAGTATCGATTGTTTATTTATATATAGCTCTTATGCATGCTCAGCATATGTCTGACTGGTGGCGTAGCGGATACGCGCTTGCCTAAGGATGTCATGGACACGGGTTCGATCCTCGCTAAACATTTTTATGCTCAGATTATTTTTAAATTTATTTTTCATGAATACTTATATTTATGGTATTTCAGATACCAGGGCGGAAAACTCAGAAAACTACAGGACCACTATTTTGCTACATATCCCTGGCTTCGATATTCCATATCTACTGATGGTGTCTTCTGTGCGCCATGCAATCTGTTTGCACCAAGAGTTGACAAGAACAAGAATCTAATTGTGCAACCGTTGACGGATTGGAGCAATGTTACCAAGGTAAATGCAGACGAGCATTGCATATACAATATAAATTTAGAAAATCTACTTCACTGTCACGCAGTTATTTAAAAAGATTAATATCAAAATAAATTATAACTGCCAAATATAAAAACTACCATATAATTATATAATTTATGTTTTCAGATACTGAAGAATCACGACAAGTCCGGTAGCCACATCTCGTCCACAGAAGCCGCAGAAACATTCTTGTCTGTGATGCGTGGTGAGGCGAAAAACATTATCTGCTCTATGTCGTCCTCCTACAACCAGTTGGTCGAGAAGAACAGAAAGATTTTGGTAGGAATTGTTGACACTGTGATTCAACTTGGGAAACAAGGTCTGTCATTCCGTGGTACTGATGACGAAAAGAGCAATTTCATCAGCTTGCTTAAGTATCAGGCCAAGTACAACCCTATTATGGCTGAACACTTAAAGAATGGTGACCCGAGAACAATGTATACATCGCCTGACATTCAAAATGAATTAATAGAAATATGCGGTTGCTTTTTGCAGAAAGAAATTGTTAACAAATGCAACAACGCATTTTGCTTCGGTTTTATTGCTGACGAAGCTACAGATGTGGCTACTATTGAACAAATGGCCCTTTGTCTCCGCTACTTTGATCAGGAATCAAGCTCAATGAGGGAAGATTCTCTGTGTTTTGCAGAATGCGAAAGTACAACCGGTGAAGCTTTGTCCAGATCATTTCTCGAACAACTTCGAGAAAATGGTATTAACATCAACCGAATGCGAGGACAAGGGTATGACGGGGCCGCAAATATGTCTGGCAGGCTGAAGGGCGTTCAAGCCAGAATCAAGCAGATTGTTCCGGAGGCCGCTTACACGCACTGCAAGGCACACTGTCTCAATCTCGCAATTATTCACGCCACTAAAGAGCCCTTTATGCGTACGATGATGGACAAAGTACA
This sequence comes from Cerastoderma edule, assembly GCA_947846245.1. Taxonomy (NCBI): domain Eukaryota; kingdom Metazoa; phylum Mollusca; class Bivalvia; order Cardiida; family Cardiidae; genus Cerastoderma; species Cerastoderma edule. The sequence goes on from OX401411.1 coordinate 38,567,002, forward strand.
GGAGATCGCCTTTGCGTTCAACTATTCAGGGAAGAGGCTCCTTTGTTTTCAAGAGTCCTTGGCTAATGACCCAGCAAGTCGTCAAGAAATGGAAAGACGCACAAAACTGCAATCATTATGCGAAACTAGATGGGCGGCTCGTGCTGACGCACTCAACACATTTCTGTCATCATTCAGGACTCTGGACACGGCGTTACATCAGTTGTCTACAGGAGGTGACAGTAAGGCAGGGTGCCATAGAAACGCCATATTACGTTTCGACTTCATCATTACCCTTGTAGCTGCTGAACACATATTGTCGGCTTGTGTGCCCTTGTCACAACTGTTACAACGGAAGTCCTGCGACCTGAACGAGGCTGTATCGGAAGCGCGTGTATTGCTACAACTCATCAGGGATGAAAGAAATGATCCCCTGGTTTGGGACGCCTTGTTCCAGAAGGCAACTGATCTGGCAGCTGACGTTGGAATTGAGCCTTCGTATCCAAGAAATATACAGGGCAGGGCTCAGCACAGACCCAATGCTCCCGCAGAATCCGTAACAGATTTCTGGAGGGTCAACATGTACCCCAATGTCCATGCCTGCTTCTCCCTTCTTCTCGCAATGCCGGTGTCGACAGCCTCGGCTGAAAGATCATTCAGCACAATGCGAAGGGTAAAGACGTACCTCAGAAGTACCATGACAACAAAGAGACTGTCTGGCCTAGGTCTCCTCAACATCTACAGGGAGAGAGAGATTGACTCAGAAGCGGTGGTGGATACGTTTGCCAGAAGAAAGGAGAGGCGGCTTTCTCTAATATTCAATGTTTAGATGGGTTCTAGCTTGATACATGTTCAGTAAATTTATTTCACATGTACGTGTACACACATACCTTATGAGTTACACTTGGTCACTTACACTATGTCACAAAAGAAGGGCAACGTTTGTGAGTATTATGTCTTCTCTATGTTTGAAAAATATGATACTTTTTATTTCCAATAAAGTGAATATCATTATAATAATGATTATGATCAGCTGACCGTTTTGATATTTCATAGTTATTTGTTTTTGGATTTAACACCTGTATAAACATATTTTGCTAATGCAGCAAAATCGGCTTGAAAATGCACACATAAATAGGAAACTATTTATTTTTTGAATTTCTTATGAGTCTAATTGTGTTTCCCTTTTATACTAAATTTGATGTAATCAGGGATAAACAGTAATATAGTAACATGATTGAAATAAACATTATTTGCATCAAAAATCATATTACATCTAGAGATCGTCATTTGTTTACACAAAATATCATGTTTAACTTTTATTATACTAGAGTGACATGTTTGACAAGTTTTCGCTCGATTTTTCTTCAACTCCGACCAATTATATAAGCATATATTTGGAATCATAAGACATAATAAATACATCTAGAATGCACCATTTGCCGTCTTTTTTTTTATTTTTTTTCGGGGGAGGACCCCCGAACCCCCCTTCCATTATGTCGATTGTGCGTATCATTAAAAACAGTCCAGCTACGGCCCTGATTATTGTCAGTTTACCTCACATACAAAGGGTCAATCAACAAACATCGGACATTACAAGGACTAAGGGTCGTGATGCAAATTAACACTAATCTGCCACATTTGCACAGTATGTTTCAAGTCTCAAGTCCTTTATTGTTTAGGCGAAAGATAGCCTCTGGCGTTAATCTCTTATATATCTCTATTGTTAATTAACAGGTCTGACACGTTCTGCTATTCCAGACATGAAATAACAAGCGTCAAATCTCACACTTTCAATGCGCGGCAATTAAATTTATCTAAAAAATCCATTGTTAAGATATAACCAATTAAGACCAAACTCTCACAGGATGTTTGGATTGATAAGGTGTCAGGACATATTTATCTCTCAACGTGACTTACGTCTGATACTTTGTCGTTATGATATTCAAAGAATTGAACATGTTGTCTATCCTATTAGAATAGTTTGACACTTCAATGAGTATATGATAATCAGTATTCACCAAAACGGTATTAACTCTATGTTTTCAACAAAAAAACGTTTTAAAGGCCTAGTCTTTGGAATGTCTGGTATCTTATCTCCCACTGGGCACCCTACAGGGCAACAATACAGTTCCACAGCATGGAGCAAATTTCCTGTATATTACTTGATAAGGAATGGGTGGTCAGATTATGCAATACCTTAGCCCTTCGGTTTCTCATGATGTAGAATATTGATAAGAAATACGTGTTTGGTTATAGCTTTCTTTATCTAAAACAAGGATTTACATGATTAATAGATTTTTCTTAATAAACTGACAAGAAATACAAAAAAAAAAAAAAAAAAATAGCACTTGTCAAAGTTATAAAATGGATGATGATGATGATATTCTATAGTGATGATGATGATATACCTCAGAGGAACTATGACATTCCCTGCTGCAAGTCATTCTTACATGAATTAATCTTTATTCAAGGTACAAATTAAAAAAGCAGTCCCCAATTAAAAACCTATCCAAAATTCCAAAAATATATTTCAAGTCATACATACAAAAAAATTCTGCTTCGATTTTCATAATGTGGAATATCAATAAGAAATAAATGTTGAATTCTTGATTTCTTTATTTAAAACAATGATTTACAAGACAAGTGGATTTTTCTTAATAAACTGTTAAGAAATGTGAAGAAAATAACAAGTTAGTTATTCCATAAATTTTCACTCGTTATACTTATAACATTGATGATGATGATGATGCTTTTGATGATAATGTTGATGATGATGATGATGATTTTAATGATAATGTTGATGATGTTGATGATGATGATGATAATGATGATGATGATGATTTTGATGATAATGTTGATGATGATGATGATGATGATGATGATGATACTACAGAGGAACTATAACTATGCTGCAAGTCATAATTACCTAAAATGATATTTATGTAAGGCACAAATTGAAAAAAAAAGAAAAACCTACTAAAAAACCTTTCAAACTTCCAAAAAAAATATTTGAAGCCTATTTGAACAAAAAATCAATTCTGCTGCTTAAATGTCCTCTTTAAAAAAAATTGTCAAAAGAAACACATCAGTTTGACACAGTGCTATACATGGTATTACGTAATTCCAATTAATTATCACAGCTGGTCATCACACCGGGTGGGCATCTGGTTATTGGTTTTGGGGGGGGGGTCAATTAAAGAAGGACTAAACTAGGCCTTTAACATCAAAATCAAGTTTTGTCGAATTGATATTTAAATTCCAAAATCATAAAAAATAAATTCAAATATGTTTATTTAAGGTTGTTAGTAAAATAAACTATGGCGATTTTTTTGTTTTAGCTGTTAATTATTAAACCTGTCCGAAAATGTAATGCTCAATATGTCAAGGCTACTTACACGAGAGAAAACGAACATAAATGTAAAGTGAATATGAAGAACAATTCTTAAGTCAAAACAGTTGATCTAGAAAGACGACATCGGAATCAATTTCGAAATCATAGACCTCTTACTGGGGGTGGAGTTACTGGAAAGTTGCCGGATGATTTACTCTTTACAAATACAAATGTGCCAGTGTTTAGTTTTGAAATTTGGATGTGTGGTGAAAATGTGAGTTGAAGGATAACCTTCGTACCACAAGTAAGTTGATGTGTGGTGAAAATGTGAGTTAAAGGATAACCTTCGTATCACAAGTAAGTTGGGTTATAATACGGTTTGTTTGTTCGCAATTTATGATCTTCTCCCGTTTCATTTCATGTATTGATAAGACAATGCAGGGTGAATTTGATAGTTAATAGTTATACGATGTACGGTTTTAAGACAATTCGTTTATTCAGATCTATGTCTTTGTTTACTACTCAATTAAAACCTTAATGCTTATACACGATCATTGAGGAAAAAGTACTCGTGTTATTTTCCCAAAAAATATTAATAAAAAATAGCTGTTTTCACAAATATCGTCAAAATTTCAAGCCGATTCTTACATATGAAAACATTTACAAATCCTTTCAAATTTAAGCGTTACGTCACTTACTCTTTTCTTTCAGAAGAATATTCTTATAATATGAAACATATTCAATAAAGAAAATGCACTGTCAATCCAAACCTTGACTTAAGGATTGCTATTTCGAGGAAAAACGTCCCAATTTCATGCCGTTTCTTTCATATGAACGCATTGACATATCCTTGTAAATTCACGCGTTAAGTCACTAATTTATTTTTTTCAAATGGATATTCTTATAATATGAAAAATATCCAGTATAGAAAATTCACTGTCAATCCAAACAATGACTTAAGAATAATTTATTTCAAGGAAAACCGTCCAAATTTCAAGCCGTTCCTTTCATATGAACAAATTTACGCAATGACAAATCCATGCAAATTCACGGGTTAAGTTATTAATTTATCTTTTTTCAAATTGATATTCTTATAAAATGAACCATATTCAATATATAAAATGCGCTGTCAATCCAAACTATGACTTTAGGATCGTTTATTTGAAGAAAAACACCAATTCTAACCAGCGATCGCTCTTTACGCCCTTTACATGGCGCATTCAGTGGATCACGAGTGACGTCACAGCAAAGGGAAGTAAGTCATACGAACTTTTATTAATCGGTGCGCTATGACGTTGATTTATGACGTTATGCGTTATGGTAAAATGTTGCAAATAATTTCAATGTGATTCTTTTACTTCATATTTTCATTTTATGAAATAAACCCAACCTGTACATATGACCTTTAAGCTACAAGTATTTGTTTACATTTGCAATGTAATGGAATAAATCTTTCATTGGTTTTTAGTAGAACAATCAATAATTAAAAAAACTGGTTTTTAATCAATCAATCAACCAATCAGTTAATGACTTAACCCAAATTTCATTCTTTTTAACTCCTGTTCCACTTACAAGTATTTTGTTATTTACATTTGCACTTTACTGGAAAAGTTTTTTCAATCATTATGATTTATAAATCAATCAGATAATTTTAAAAGATAAGTCATTATTCAATCAACAAAATTAACTTGTGACTTATTTAACCCATTAACAAACAATAACGACATTTTACCAGTTTGTTGCGGATGACTCTGGAAATGATTGTGGAAATTGGAGAAATTGCTTGTTAAGAGCAATTTCTCCTTTTCCCACAATGTCTTCAACACTATTAGACTATTAAACGATTTCTTTCCAATTTCATCACACTTTGAAATGTAGTCTGCAAACTCTTTCAATTCCGGACAGTCGCAAATTTGACTTTTGGTAAACGGTTAATCAAAATATAATTTCCCTTAACTCCTGTCCCACCTACGAGTGTTTGTTTACGTTGGCCATGTGCTGGAACCTGTACGTCTGGATGGTGATGGAAGCCAACTTCCTGAACGGCAGCCTTGAGTTGCCGGCCTCATATAAGCCTCTCGAAAACGGCCATGTCGTAACCAACGGGAAAGGTCCTCAAGAGAACAGCGCCAAATTTGTAAGCAAATGATTTTAATTTTTTATCGTAAGTCCAGATTTTAAACTGTTTAATGATTATATTGAAGTACTTTTCTAGCAGAATTTCAAGTCCTGCTTGAAATATCCTATATTGTTTGTATTCATTATAATGATCTAACTGAGACAATTTTGATGAGTACCTACAACAAAGGTTTAGAGAAAAATATGAAGAAATTAACATCTTAAATACTTTCGCTTATACAAGATAGTTTTAATTTTACCAGAGGTTGAGTATTGAAATATTTTAAGTCCTGCTTAAAAAGCCTTTAGAGTTTGTATTCATTATATTGATCTGACTGAGACAATTATAATGAGTACCTACAACAAAGGTTTAGAGAAGAAATGAAGAAATTAACAACTAAAATACTTTCCCTTACAAGATAGTTCTCATTTTACCAGAAGTAGAGCGTTGCAATATTTCAAGTACTGCTTAAAAAGCCTTTATTGTTTGTTTCATTAAAACCGTTTATTGGAAACAATTCTAATGAGTGTCCGGTACCAATAATAAAGGTTTTGGAGATGAAATGGTGAACTTAAAAGCTGATTTTCCTCCCATACAAGATAGTTTTCATTTTTACCTGAGGTTCAGATATAAGATAAAGGGTTATACTGCAGGACATGTTTTTAACCAGGAATATTTTTACTCCGACTTGCAATACCCTATATTGTTTGTACCCATTAGAATCTTCTTTCTGAGAAACTTCAACGAGTACCTTCAAGGCTGTGTAACGTATTGAGGAAATGATCAAACCTCTATAAACCACTAATTGTATCATCATTATTGAGAATTCATATAAACTTATGCAGACTTTCAAAATGTGATTGGATGGTAATCTTCTGATAGAGTAGAAAACACTGTGGGAAAAGGAAAAATTGCTTGTCACGAGCAATTTCTCCTTTTCCCACAGTGTTTTCCAGAGTCGTCTGCAACAGAGTGGTAAATTGTCGTTTAGCTAAAGTCAACAAGATCGACTAAATCACACTATTGCTTCTATTTACAGCTTGAGAGTCTGGACTTTGCCACCATTTCCAACCAAATAGCCAACGGTAAAAACAGACAGTACTTGATGCGTGCAGACTTGAGAAGAGCGTTCTATTTTGTATCCTTTCAAAATAGACCAAAACTAGAGACACCAATTGTTCTCATTTCAATCGAAATTTAGTTATATTTGTCTGTTAGGATTTGATACTGATTCAATACCATTTTAGTTATATATTTATATATTCTTTATTAAAGTCTCATCCATGTACATATTTTTGTTTGAAAAAATTCAACAACAACACGTTTTCTGTCAAATCATTATAATGTTTTTTTTTCTAGCCATATACATATACATTTCTTTACATATTAAAACATTTACATAGACTAAAACCATTAAAAAAATGCATATGGCCATTCAAATATAAATTCTATGAGACTATTACGATTATTAGCAGTTAACCCATTACCAAACAATAACAACATTTGACCACTTTATTGCAGACGACTCTGGAAAACACTGCTGGAAAAAGAGAAATTGCTAGTACTTAGTAATTTCTTCTTTTCCCAAACTGTTTTCTGCCCCATCAGAAGATTATGTTTTAATCCCATCAAATTTTGAAATGGCGTCTGCAAACTTTTAATTTGGGACAGTTGAAAATTTGGCGTTTGGTAAAGGGTTAAACATACATTACACATGTTGGTGCTCTCCCCATAATTGATGGAAAAGGGCTCCAAGCTTAAATTCCCATATGAACAGTGGTCCAGGGTAGAGCGTCAGCCTCAGGACCTGAAGTTTTTAAACTAAACATATAGGTTGGCCGAACTGGGTAAAACCATTTGTTATCTTGGAAATTAAACAATGTCCTGAACAATGCAGTCTGACCTAGTCTTTCTGGGTCTGCCTCGTCTCTTCTCACCAGGAATGGCCATGGTGAGAGTTCTATTAATGGAGGTAGTAAAGTTGACTTCAAATTGAAGTCATTATTAGTATAAAAAATGATATTCCTTACAGAAGGAATTTATTGTATAAAAGTAGAAGTAGAAAAGACTTTGCCTAAAAAAAGAAATATTTGTTGTCATAGTCTTATCTAAAGATGAGCTGAAGTGAATCTATCAATATGATATACAGTTTTTTTAGGATCTAATGGTGTCTCAGTAAATTTTTTTTATTTCACTGTTTTATTTCACATTCTTGCGACATTTTCATGTCCTTTATTAAATTGTGTTTAATGCAGTTTTACAAGACAAGAAAATGTATCTCGCCCAAAAACACTATTGTGTGAAATAGCTGACTGTCAATTATCAAGCCTTCTTTATACCATATCATTTATGTTTCTATGTTGAACATGAATGCATAAACTTGATTTAACATGCATGCTCTACAAAGGAACAAAAATTATGCAAGCAGGGAAAAATCTGTATGGAGAATATAAAAACTGGAAAGTGTTCGAAAGTGGGCATTTTATTTTGGGAACATTAAAAGACAACTTTATAAAAACAACTCATACAACACAGCTAAGTTTGCAATGTTATAGCTCTTGCACGAAGTATTATTCTTTAACCGAACATTTAGATATTTTTGGTGGTTACCAGCTTGTTTGGAACCGGAAATATTGCAAGTGTCAATAGGTATGTAAATAACAAGATATATTGGTTAGTCTTTACTCATAGATAAACTGGATTATCAGTTTTGTTCTATCAATTTGGATTGGAATCATTGAAAACATGGTTTATGTAACTCTTTACCGAACAACAATGACATTTAATCACTTTGTTGCAGAAGACTCCGGGAAACACTGTGCGAAAAGGAGATATTGCTCATACTGAGCAATTTCTCCTTTTCCCACAATGTTGTCTACTCTTTCAAAAGATTATTTTCCAATTATCTCACATTTTGAAATGTTGCCTGTAAATTCTTTCAATTTGGGACAGTCAAAAAATTTGGCCTTTCGGTAAAGCGTTAAATCTTTTTGCTTGAAAGCGTTCGGATCGGAAGTCCTTGCAACTTAGATGTGTGCGACCTCGCTGAAACAAAATTTAGATTGGAATTTAGTTTAGCACCAATCTTACAATAATTTAGTTGTATATCATCGAAGTGCGTGCTCATTTCCAAACTCCTTTGCAACTTTTTGCTGAACGAGTTAAGGAAAAAAATTGCGGTGGTCAAAAAAGATATATGTTGATAGCATATTTAATAAAATTACAATATTGTAATGTGACACATCATGGGAAGGGTCTCGGAGAGATGTTTCCAATGATGTGTTACTTTGCAACATTACCTTTCTCAATATTGTCAAAAGGGGGAAGGTTGTTTTGGACTTAAGGGAATTTTCTGCGTAAAATGTGTAGTAAAACAGTCCCCTGCTACTATTTATAGTACAGCTCTTTTTTTGAAGTCAATGGTTTTAAGTAAACGGGTCCAAAGTTTGAAACTTTTTCTGGCCAAAGTTTGCTTTAATAGTAAAAGAATGTGACTGAACATTCTTCTTTCCGCCAAAATTAGACTTGTATTGTATTTGCTTTGTAAATTAAGCATTTTTATTAATTCATGTTAAATGTCTGTTGTTTCATTTAGAGTTTGAGCAGAAATGAAATCAGATCTAAGGGAAAAGGTAAAAATCAGCAGTGTTACCAACATCATGTGAATTAACTTAAGTTGGTTTGTTTCAGCTTCGATCCAGCTAGCGTATTCTGCTTCGTTCTAGAAGAGAATCCACCTTTCATGGGTTTACTCATGGTGTTAAAGGTACTCAAAATTGCAGCGGCCACCAGCGTAGCTCATCTTGACATGCTTGTTTTCGTACAAACCATGTTGGGATATTTCCACTTTTTTCCCCCATACATATACTTTAGTATTGTTTTAGGCACTGTTATTTTTCTTTCTCTATGTCTGGCTGGAATAGGTTAAAGCATATCTTTTAAATATGTTTGGAATATTTTAAGTTAAAATGTTGTCCGAGATAAGCTTATGCAATTTTCTCATGAATATCCAAATCAACTTTACCTTAACCCATTATCAACAATAACAACATTTGACTAGTTTGTTGCAGACGACTCTAGAAAAGATTATTTATTAATTCCATCATATTTTGAAACGCCGTCTGCAAACCCTTCCAATTTGGGACAGTTGAAAATTTAACGTTTGGTAAAGGGCTGAACATGTACAGTGATACTTGTGATAAGCAGCCACCCAAGGTACAGCATGAATTTGACTGGTTATAAAGATATGGCTGATTATTAGAGGTGGCTGCTCAAAGGAGTTGACTGCTTGATAGAGGTAGCTGCTTATTATAGATGGCTGCCTAATAGAGGTGACTGCTTATCAGAATTGTCCTCTCACCCAAATCTTTAGATTGTTTAAATTAAATGTTGCTCTTTGGTAAGAACACAAGAGATTGATCAGTATACAGCAGTAGTAAAGAGGAAACATTTAAATCTTAATCATTTTTGAGGAATCTTTTGGAAACTATTGTAACCAAAGAAAAAAAGATTCCCTACCATACAATTGCTCGTTTTGTTAAAATAGCTTCTAAACATGTTCTCAACAAAGATTTAGATTAACCGTTAGATAAATCTTTGTTGAGGAAATGTTTAGAATCTATTGTAACAAAAGGAGCAATTGCATGTCTGGGAAATTTTCTTCCTTTACCATGATGGCTGGTTACCTAAGACTTCTGTAGCAAATGGGTTCAATAAAGAATAGTTCCTTTGATGAAAAAGGGTTAATTTAGATTTTTAAAAGGTGTGCTTTCTCCTATTTTTGGCCATTTAGTCATGTTTTAGTCAAACTTTCTTCTTTGATATATTCGTACAAATTAAGTGTGTTTATCACTTTTTATAAACGATGGCTTTGGATAAACTTTTATTCATTGTATGATTAATTGGTCTCTTAATTTGTAGATAAGTTGACATTACTTTTCAATTATTCAAATGTTGTCGCTTGCAAATTCATTAGATTGAAAAGAATGTTAGCTCATCTTCTTTAAATTCTTTTTATAGACAAATACAATGACACAGTGCACCACTTTTATAGTCTTAGTTGGTTCTCAACTGTGAGACATTGGTGCTAGTGTTGCGTTGGCCTTTGTACGATGGAATTATGAGTTTTTCTAATTTATCTGGCAAAAGGTCAAGTTTCCAAGGTCATCATTTTATCAAAAGTTTCTGTAAAACCTGTATATATCTATCTTTTGTATTTTTAGCTTTAGGGCTGTAAATAGAATGAACTCAAACAGAAATAAATTAATGTTAAGATATATATTGTTTAATTACTTAAGTTTCATTGATAAAATTGTCAGAGCCATACATGTGCTTATTTTGCAAAGAAGACTTAATACATAAAATTATGTGCTTTAGTTTCATACTTATTTTGTAGCTCTTGATAAAAGTTATTTTACAATTGCTTACAATTTACTTCCTCAGCTAATCCTATATTGTTAGTGCTCGTTAGAATGATCTCACTGGGGCCTCCGTGGCCTAGTGGTTAGAGTACAGAACTTGAAATCACATGGCCCCTCTCCGCGTGGATTCAAATCCTGAGAGGGATATGGATTTTCATGAGAGGCAGTCTCCCGACTGACTTACGGAATGCCGATGGTTCTACCCGCCTTGACCAGCCCTTGTGGGCAGTTGACTATGGGGTCTTCCTCCATAAATAAGAGTCGGGCAACGCTACATAACTGAAATAATGTTGTGATGTAAAACCCATATAAAAAAAAAATGATCTCACTTGATCATTTTTGTTGCATTCGCACAAAAAAGGATTTTCAATTGAAAAATATTAAGGTAATATAAGTACCTTGACAAGTCTAATTTGAGTTGTATATATTTTTTGTCTGAAATTTGCACATATTAAGGTCTTTGAATCATTCATACCAGGAATGCTTTATTGCTAAAACATAGGTGCTACTGGTCAAACTAAGCTTGTTGTTTTATGGATGAATAACTATTAAAGGATTTAATACAAGAATAAAATTAATCGTCACCATCTTGATGCACTTAATTTAGAACCGCACTGAACCCTTAATAATGTTTCTGTTTGAGTCATTTACATTACAGGCAGTAAGCTAAAAATAAGCACTTGTACGTTTTAATGACGGGACTTTTTCCCTCTTGGATTTAAAACTAACACAGTAAAATTTAGTGTAGATGAGGCCTACATACTAATATGTTTTTGACCACTGACTGGACAATTGTTCCACTTTTTTAAGTAATTTGTTATGAGATGATTTGCCAAAAATAATAACGGATAAAAAATTGGCAAAAGAACAAGATTTTTTTTCTTCAAGGGATGAGCATTACCTCCCATGGGGAAAATATATATAGAAAAAAACTTTTCTTGTACAGATTAATCCAAGTTCAATGCAGAAAATTCTACTTGAAAAAATTGTTGAATTTACTGGTCAATTGGCTTAATCTGATACAATCTTGCCTGGACGCCCTTATGCTCTCCTTTGAAATTTTGTTTAAATGTCTGCTGTGAATGATTTAGATCAAAGTAATAGTTAAGTTACTTACTAACCATGTGTGAACATCTTTACCGTTTAGATAGTGAGCTATGTAATAGATTATATTTAGCCAGTCTTAAATAAAGCAACCACATCAAAAGCATTAACTTAGCATAGTTCAACCATTGTATGTGACTTTGGTGTAGAGGTTCAACGTCGGCCTCTTGTACCGAGGGTTCAAGGTTTGATCCTGTTTAGGTGAGGTGAAATTGCAGGGACTAACCCACGAGTCGGCGTGAGTACCGGTTAAGAATCCAGGATACAGCCATCGAGAGTGATTTATACAAGTTTCAAGCTGCCTACACAATCGATGTTAAACAACTAAGATTAGAAAGAAAATGAATTAATGCATGCCCCCATTCTTTGCAAAATAAAGACCTGTAAAGTTAATGCCAGACATTGTTACTCAAAAAGCTGTTTAACCATGTAAATTGAGTTACATGCAATACAACTATATATTAAAACATAGCAAAACACTAAATGATCACGTATTCGTAATGCCTGATATATTTATAATAAATGTTTCAAAGTCCTGTTTTCAAAAATTTCTGGGCCAGCAATTCAACAACTTTGTTTATATTCAAGATCTATTGGAAATCATAGAAGTGCTTGGAAAAAATGAAAGGGAGCACCTGTTTGAATGAGTCACAAGATACACATAAACTATGCAGCTACAACAACATTTGGATCAATCTGAATACATCACGTTTATCCAATGAAAACGCCTCTGACATAATATGGATGCCGCCATATGGTTTCCCGCAAGAATGACGTCATACTTCTTTCGTATTCAAAAATATATCTTAAATGTAAAATCTTAAAAGGCGTTTAATTTGATTAAGGAAACACCTATATGTGTCACAACTTATTAATACACCATTTCATAATGAGTTACCGATAAAAATGATTTAGAAGGATGTCCGACACTTCCATTTATACATTGAACTACTTAACATGGACACTTAGAGGAAATGTGTTATATGCAGAAGTCAATTTACCCGAAAAAATTGTAACCCTACACTTATATTGGATGTGTATTTCCAGCTTATGGAAATAGCAGAGACATTCTGATTGCACGTGGATGTCAAGTGAAACCTTGACCTTCAATTTCATTCGTCCCAGACGTGCAACGAACGTTTCCCAAACAATTTTGGACTAACCTTGTTTCATCGCCAATTGTTTACAAAACTCATCCATTTTACACTTCTAACATCAGATTCTCTTAAAAAAGGATATTAAATATATTAGATTTTAGATTTCAATTATAATAGAACTCTCAAGATTTTACGGTTTATAAGCACTGATTACCATTTTAACCCTTAGAATGCTGGGTAATTTTCTGAAAATAGATTTTTGTGTCGTCTGCTTTTCAAAGATCTAAATATCTGCTTCATTTTGATGAGGAATGACCCTCAGATTAGCAAACAGGTTTACTTGGCGGCTGGCCTGTGAGCTAACCTATTTGCATAAGCATGATGTCGGTTCCAGCACTAAAAGGTTAAATTTGCAAGAACCAATCATAAAGTTTAAAATGCAAGCACCTACCAGGGATATTAAAATTTAAATGCCTTAAAAACATCATAGAATACAATGCCTAACGGGTACGTCGAAATAGTGTCAACAAACGTCAACAACTATAGAAATAGTGTCAACAACTGAAATAACAGTGTCAACAAGTCCAAAATTAGTCAATGTGTTTTTACCCAGTTTTTATAGTTAAATGCATGCAATAATGTGAATACCTACCGTGATGAATATCTTTAAATGTGGTTGCTTTAGATGGGTTCAAATGCATTCATTATCCTTACATTCCAGTTATCTTATTGCTTAGAGTTAGTTAACGGTTATCTAAGATTTAATTACCGTAGGCTTATTATCTCTGTAATTATAAGTCAAATAGATTTGAAAAGATAAATGGAGTTCTTCATCAGGTTCATAAAATTCATGAATATTAATTCATGAATGTTTTGAGACCCTGCTTAATTAATTCCTTTAGCCCAAGTTACTTTGTGATTGAAATATAGTTGTCTCCAATTCAACCATGTTTACCAACAATCTGTTTGTTTACATATTCAAAATAACGAATTTTGATTGGTCCATTTAAATATTTGTATACCAGATGACCAGGTCGCAGGTGAAGAACCAGGCAATCTGAATTATTAAACTGGCTGATCTGGGTTATTTCTTGTTGGTCTTCACTTTTAAGTTAATATTTGAATTTGACTAAAAGTTTACCAAATAATATAGTTTGATATAGTATTAATCTCCTTTCATGGGCCTTCAAAAGCAAATTTGCCATCCTGGGTACTACATGATTTATATTACTACTGGGCACTTTTGATGCCTTCATGAGCTCATCATTTCATTTCTTTTCTTAGTTTCACTTCACCTTAAAGCTGCTTGTTCACAGATGTGAGGAAATTTTGATGTTAAAACTTAAATTCTTTAAAACTGCACAATAGCTGTATTGTTGTATGATACCTACTTGAGAATAGCGATCAGAAGCATAATCAGTTTATTTGTACATGTTGAGCGTTTGTTAACAAGGGATTGATATGCATTTGAGTCCAAACGCATTGAAACACGTTTTTCAGAGTTATTGCATATCAGTTTTACGTACAAAGATATATTGACATCCTTAAATTTATTTTGTTTCAATACCAACTTCTATATTTTTTTTTATACAACCATACAAAAACATAATGTTTAAATGACAATTCATTTTGACTTTCAAATTTTTCTCATCTTTGCACAAGCAACTTTAAGAACTTTTATAGTTGTTACTGTCTTTTTTATTTATCTGTGAAATCATTTCATCCAATTGGTGTAATAATTTCTTGTAGAAATAATTAGGTTGGGCAGTTATTCAATTCTTTGGAGAAATCTGAGTGGATTGATTGAATAGAAAATTCATGAATAACAACTAAATCATATATTTAAAAAAAAAATATTAATTCTAGATTTGCACCTGCTGGTCTGTTTGGTTTAGAAATATTAATAAAATCTGGCCATAGTGAGGAATTTATACAAAGCTCGAAAAAACAAATCAGAGGCTAAAATTGAGAGAAAACTTCAATGTTTTCCTAAATACACAACTAAGTTGGGGGTTCAATGCAAGGATATAATAAGGGCTTCAAGTTTGTGAAGGACTTACCTTAGCCTTGCGTTTTAACTTCAATTGGTGTCTGTATTTCTTAACCATTTACCAAACGTCATATTTTCAACTGTCCCAAATTAAAAGAATTTGCTGATGACATGTCAAAATGTGATCAAATCGAAAAATAATCTTCTGATAGGGCAGAAAACATTGTGGGAAAAGGAAAAATTACTCATCATGAACTATTTTCTCTTTTTCCCACAATGCTTTCTAAATTCGTCTGCAACAAAGTGGTTAATTGTTGTTAATGTTTGGTAAAGGGCTAAAAAGTTATACTGCCATTCAAAAAATTCTGGTCCTTCGATAAAATGATTTCACAGACTTGTATCTTAATATCTTTATTATCTTCACTTTTATAAGCTAGACAAGAACTTATTAACCAAGGCACTAACACAGCTGTGTTTTTTTTTCAGTTTTGATGTAGCCGCAGTTTTCTGTTTCTTAACAATATCTAATCCCCCCTTCATGGGATTGTTAATCGTTCTAAAGGTAAGTGACAAAGTCGCTTAGACCATCTCTGGTCCAATTCTTTTATGATTCAATCCCACAAAACGCCTGCTATGTGAAGTTGAGAATGCGCTGACTTAAATTGCCCGGACTGCTGCGCGAGTACTGGTTTAGTATCCAGGATGCATTCATTGAGAGTGAATTGAATAAGCTTCAGGTTTTGGTAACAACCGATATAAAATGAATATGTTTAAACTTAAGTATGTTTAAACTAAAATGGCTTCTAAAGGCATTTTGAATAAAAATGTCTTATGTAACAATGCAAGACTACATACAGTAAGTCCTTCATAATAATGAGTCAAACTTGTGTTAAGAGACCAGCCTATGGGACAGAGTAAATTGGCTGTTTAAGACAGGTTGGCTGCTTAACACAAGTTGATAAACACTATAAACCTAACAATGGGACTTTCTGCAGTGGTTGTTTAAGGCAGGTTGGCTGCTTAAAAGGGTAGCTGATTAACACAAGTTAGACTGTAGATAGAAAAAATGATGTTGTCTTAATGATATTGAGTACAAATCAAATTGACAAAATAAGACATAGTATGGTTTGAGTTTTCTGCCATTAAAGTGCATTAACCCATTACCAAACAGTAACGACATTCGATCTGTTTGTTGCAGACGACTCTGGAAAACATTGTGGGAAAAGGAGAAATTGCTCTTAACAAGCATTTTCTCCTTTTTCCACATTGTTTTCTGCCCTGTCAGAAGATTATTTTTCAATTCCATCACATTTTAAATTGTCCTCTGCAAAATCTTTCAATTTGGGACAGTCAAACTCTTGGTGATTGGTTTAGAGTTAAAGTGTTGTTCATTTAACTTTACCCAAATTGTAAATATTAGCTTTATGCACATAATAGAGTGTTGATCAGTGCAACACTATCTGTGGTAACGTCATAATTCTTGTAAGAGAAGAGAAGAAACAATGTATACTCAAATGTTGCAATTGATGCTGAATATATTAATCAAGCGTCTACCGTAAGGGTTATTATATATCAAGAGTTCAGTGCAAGACTTTAGTAACTCCTGCAATTTCACAAAAGTGACGGAGTTACTATAGACTTGCATTGGACTGGACCTTCAATATGAAATCTGAAATGGGAGTTATGTTCGGTTACTTTGTGACGAGATTTTGTTTCCCATTCCAGTTGATTATTCCGTTCATTCTCATCGCATGTGCCATGCGTGCCGTAAACCTGGTGACCCACGTGCCTTTGAAATCCTTCACATATTTAGTTCTCATTATGGGAGATATCTTAGCCTTGGTGAGTATCCATCTGTCTGTCTGTCTAAATGTGTGTTATGGTCTGTTTGTCTGACTCTTTAGTATGTAAGTTTGTCTGTCTGAATGTTTGTCTGTCTATATGAATGTCTGAATGTTTGTGAATGTCTGTCTGTCTGTCTGTCTTTCTGTCTGTCTGGATGTCTGTCTGAATGTCTGTCTGTCTGTCTGATGTCTGTCTGTCTGTCTGTCTGTGTGTCTGGTGTCTGTCTGTCTGAATGTCTGTCTGTCTGAATGTATGTCTGTCTGAATGTTTGTCTGAATGACTGTCTGTCTGTCTGTCCGTCTGTCTTAATGTATGCGATTGTCTGTCCAAAGAAGTGTGTATGTTTGTCTGTCTGTCAGTCTCCACCACTTTGTCCATCTGTCTGATTAAAAGTCATAAATAACTCATTTTCAAAGAAACACAATTATTACTAATCCCCTTTGGCAGAGTGTTTTCCCTTTTCATTCTTTCTCAGATCTTCTTTCAGATTTTGTGATTAGATACTTTCTTTCATATTTGTTTCAAATATAGTAATTGCTGTATGTTTTGAATTCATATATTTTTTCCTTTTCAGCAATTCTTCCTGCTTGTGGGAGATACCGGCAGTTGGATTCAGATTGGAGAGACAGTCAGCCATTTTGTTATTTACCAAATCATTCACATAGTCGTGATGTTACTGTTTGGATTTTCTTATGTCTTAACTACCTGCAACATAGGGTTCTTCAATAAGAAAAAGTGAGGAAGGGAGGAAAGAAACGGAAATTATATCATCTAGTTGTTTAATCCTTGACCAAACAATATCAGGAATTGTACAGTTTTGCTGCAGACGGCATTTGAAATGCTTGTCAGGTAGAGGGTGGGGATGTGTGATGGAAATGAGCACTGAACACTGATTATCATCATTTGTGTTGTATATCTTATATGAGCAGTTCACACTTTGCCATATATAGATAATAGATAGTTGGTGTCGTGAATCGGAAATGTTATCGGGCAAGGCGAAGGAATATGATCCGGTGAGCCAAAGGCGAATCGGATAATAATCTGAAGCCGGGCCTGATAACATTTCCCATTCAAAGACTGTGACCAACTATCTATTCTATTTATCCTGTTACCTTTATGTATTCTTTCAAACAAATAAAATGAAAATAAAACATAAGAAAAGAGGGAAAAAACCGAGAGAATGATGTTGATATGTCGTCATAGCATTGTTATGACGTCATGATTCGTCATGTGCATGTGTTATATGGTTAGTGCCGGATATCACCTGTCACCTGTTTATAACCTGTCTTAAACAGCCAATCTACTCTGTCCCATAGGCTGGCCTCTTAACACAAGTTTGACTGTAGTTATTTTGTGGAGAAAATAAATTGGTGATAAGACCAATTTTCCCCATTTTCTGCAACAATTACAGTGAGACACCTTTAGTAGGACCACACAAAAGAATGTTTAAAATGTGGACTTCAAAATGAGTTTATCTAACTTAATTGTGAAGAAAAAGGAAATTGATCATTCAAGAAATTCTCTTCATGGGAGTTGGATTAGTCTTTAGAGGGAATTTTCCCGTTTTCCACAACAATTTCTCTGAGAGCCCAGTGTTGTTTTCAGTGAAATGGTCTTGATCTAAATGTGGTTTGAATATGAGTTGCCATTGTATCTCTATGTAAACTGATGTATGATTATATAGAAATTGCCAAAGGTACTTTTATGCCTTTGGTAGGTTGTTTGTTATTTAGGCAGATTGTATGTTAAGGATTGTTTAAGAATTTATTTCTGTGTTAAAGTGACATTATTAAGGTAGAATACTCATAATCTGCCAATTTGAAACTCATTTTGTCGTCGGATTACTCTGGTTGATCTTTGTTATCCTTGGTCTGGGTCTTGAACTATTCGGTTCAATGCAAATAGGTCATGCCCAGACCGATGTATAGCGAGAATGACTGAAGTAATGTGACGTAAGAAATAATCTCAAAATGGCGGATTACAGGTATTCTACCTTAAGTTTACAAAGAGTTGTGAAGTTTAGATGTTTTAAAGTGGTGATTGTCAGTTCATGTATCTTTATCTTTTAGCTGTCAATTTGTTTGTGTATGTTACATGTACAACATTTCATAATTAAGACCTATTGATGAACCTTGGTTTTAACAATTTTACTTAACTATATATTTGTTTTAAATTGATTGTGAAGGAAGCTTGAAGCTTGAATCACTCTCAATGGTTGCCTCCTGGATAGTAAACTGGTACCTGCGCCGATTTGCGGGATAGTACCGGAAATTTTTACCTCTCCTTACGAGGATCGAACCCTGCATCCTCGGTACAAGAGGCCGACGCTCTACCAATGTATCATATTGCTCCATGTCGCTCACACTGCGCAGTCAAGAAGCATAATGTTCCCCTCATGTGCTGAATATCACAGGTTGTGTCCGTGCACAAGGCCATATCAATGCAAATTATATACATGTAATCAGTAATGGTTTCACCCTATGGCAATTGGAACCCATGCTAAATTCATGAATTGAAATCAATTAATTTCAAGTTGTTCTTCCGTTTGTTTATTACATTCCTGACAAACATAGACTTGATTTTCCCTTGTGGGAAAAATTGAAATCACATTTTTCAAATGATAAACATGCTTGTGTTACTTTTTGAGTTACATCATAATGTTTAATCTATTTAGTGATACTAGAACCTTTGATTCAATCAGGAACAGTATTGATTTGTTTGCAACTTTTGTTTCAATTGACCTTAGAGTCAATCGAAATACTAAAAGATCAAGTTTCTAGACAAACACATTTGTGAATAGGCACAACTTAATCAAATCTACCAATAATATGCAAGAGAATTCACAAATTGTTGCTACCATCTTCAGTTTTGGAAACCCTAAATAATAATGTCATGCAATGATGGCAATCAAAAACTCACATAATTATATTCATACACACAACTTTTCTTTCAAAAATGCTACAAAACGCTACCAAGACTGATGAATATCTTCTAGAATTGTTTTGGGAATGTAGTTAAAAAGAAATTCAATTTATTATTTGTAAAGGGTTTTGGAGTGATACACATGTTTTCGGTTTAGGCATCAAAACTCTACTCATTTGCTTCTTATGTGTATACATAAGCGTACTCATACATTATTAAATGCTCCTTAACCCATTACCAAACAATAATGACATTTGACCAGTGTGTTGCAGACAACTCTGGAAAACATTGTGGGAAAAGGAGAAATTGCTTTTAACAAGCAATTCCTCTTTTCCTACAATGTTTTCTACCCCATCAGAAAATTGTTTTCGATTTAATCACATTTTGAAATGTTGTCTGCAAACTCTTTCAACTTTGGACGGTTCAAAATTTGGCGTTTTGGTGAATGGTAAAATGTGTACAATGGAATCTCCTTCATTGGATTTGAGTACTTCTGTTTTAATTGTAAATCTGTGTTTTTGGGACCAACACAACTTACAAGTGATTAATATTTTAGGTAAGAAATCTGAACATGTTTGAAGTGATAAACAATTTTCATGGGAACCCATTTCTCATATTAGATGTATAAATATTAAGATTGTCTTTTCTTCTGGGACTTGTTACAATTATACTATAGGTGAATTAATTCTTTACCCGTAGTGTTTACATTTGTAATTTTTTACATTTGTAATTTTTTACATTTTTTAGATCATATGGAGTTATGCAACATTTGACATGTTGTTATATAGATAGACCATTACATATTTATCTTGCAAATCATTCCATGTTAATCATCTATAATTTTTCTTTTTTTAAATTTTATATTCAATTTGAAAGTTATGTTAACTATTTAGTCATTTTTTTTACGTGTATCATATAGATCAAACTGTGTGATACACTTTAGCTATAATAATTGTAGCATTGAAATTATGCAGAGCATTAAGAAGTTCAGTTGGTAGTATGGTAGAATGTTTGACTCGAAATACAGAGTTCTGGCTGTGTTTGAAACCCAGGCCAAGTCAAAGTTTTAATGATGATTAATGAAGTCATTGCATCATCAACAATTCATCTCTTGTAACTTTGAAGTATTTTCGTGTGAGGAAACAGTCTTTGTCATGGAAAAAGTGAAAAAGTCATTGATAGAACAAACAGTTAGCATGACTAAGTTCACCAACCCAAAGACCTAATACAAATGTTTATAAGGTCAATGACCAACCAAATCTGTATATACTGTTCTAGAGGAAATCAAAATAAAATTGAAAGAGTTTGCAGACGACATTTCAAAATGTGATGAAATTGAAAAATTATCTTCTGATAGGGCAGAAAACATTGTGTAAAGAGGAGGAATTGCTCATAAATTCCATGTTTTTCAGAGTCGTCTTGAACAAACTGGGCAAACGTCGTTATTGTTTGTTAATGGGTTAAGTCACAATTTTGATCACCACTTAACCTACCTGACTTTATCATATGCGATTGATAAAAAATGAAATATCATGAATGGATGGCAAAAAATACTTATTTTGATGAACATGTATAAATAACAGAGGTCCAAATGTGGGGTGTATGGCCCTCATGACTCTTCTTACAGTATCGAGATTGCTTGAATAAGTACCTAATATATTGTAAGAAGTATCAATGATATGTAATTTTGGATGAAAAAGAAATGAATGTATAGTTTTATCTTGGACACTTTTATCATGGATGCTTATTTCTGCTTCTGGATTGGTTAACAAAGTCATCATTTTGAAATATTATGGAGGTTGTTCTAAATATCAATTTTTGAATTGTTTTTTTTTATTGTAAAAATTCAGGGAAATTATGAGTTGTATAAATGTCTATCAGTAGTTTGATTATATGCCAAATGAGCAAAAAACCTATTTATTTATCATTCATGCTGTTGTTTTGAATATACATTCCTATTTTTTGTCTTGTATCACCACAAGGCATCTTTTTTTGGTCTTTTCATTACTGTTTCAAGTAGATCATTTACACCTCTATTTATATGAGTTATGTAACAACATTAATTTTGTTCCTTTATATGTCCTATATATCTTGTTTGTTTTACATCGATTGTGACTTTACATTGATGGTGATGGAAGCTTGAAGCATGTTTAATTCACTCTCGGTGACTGCTTCCTGGATACTAAACGAATTCTCACACTGATTTGTGGTTAAGTCCTGGCAATTTTCAGTGCCCCTAAAAGGAACACTGGTACAAGAGGTTGTAGCCCACTGTTTAACCCTTTCCCAAACAATAACGACATATGACCACTTTGTTGCAGACGACTTTTGAAAACATTGAGGGAAAAGGAGAAATTGCTGTGATGAGCAATTTTTCCTTTTCCCACAATGTTTTCTGCCATATTAGAAGATTAGAAGATTATTTTCCAATTTCATCACATTTTGAAATATTGTCTGCAAACGGGGTTAAAGCAGACAGGCATCATTGTATAATTGAACAACTTTGAATAGAATGTTTAAAACACAAATAAACCTGCTCTCCGTCTGTATGTAAAGGGGTCAAGAAAAGAGGCTTATGTCCCTTGCTGACATCTTTATTGGTTCTCTGAAACCTATGAAGGAAGTTAGTTTATGTTTGATGGTTGTGAAGTACTGTTGTTGTTGTTGTGCAAAACTTAATCAATGCAATTATTAACATTATTATGCTAAATATCAATTCTGTAAATAAATATTTACATGTACTTGCATATGTATTCAATTGCAGAACATTCAATTTCTATCAAGCTAACCTGTCAAAAACTTACAAATAATCTGTTGGCTTAGTATAAGTATACATTAAGTCCATAATAATTTGAAGCACTTACTACATTCTAGATACTATGTTGTAACATTTTGTGGCTGATATTTGGTTGTCCACCATGTCATAAAGCAGGGAAGAAACAAGGTAGTAAGTAACATTGCGTAACTATAGTCTTATAATTATCAATCCTCTATACTAGATATTTTCTCATTATTTCAATGAAAAGAAAGGATATTTGGTTGTCCACCATGTCATAAAGCAGGGAAGACACAAGGTAGTAAGTAACTTTGCGTAACTATAGTATTATAATTATCAATCTTCTATACTAGATATGTTCTTATTATTTCAATGAAAAGAAAGGATATTTGGTTGTCCACCATGTCATAAAGCATGGAAGACACAAGGTAGTAAGTAACATTGTGTAACTATAGTATTATAATTATCAATCTTCTATACTAGATATGTTCTCATTATTTCAATGAAAAGAAAGGATATTTAGAAATGTACTTTTTTGCATGTGAGTAATATTCTTTCATACTGAACATTCACTTGATGATTCTTGTAAAATGAATAGAATGTAAACAATTAAAACAAAAGGTTTCTGTTGGTGGGTCTTTTTCCGATGATTCCTTTTAAAAGCAATTAAAAAAAAGAACGTTAAACATTGTGAATTTGTGACACATTGTGGAGTTGATTGAATATTAAAAAGTGGATTAAGTGGTTAATGTAATTATATCTGTCCAATTTCATATTTCTTTTAACTCTTTACCACCTGCCCACGTCATTTCTTTACCTGAAGCTGATGACTCAAGAAAAGCTTTGTAAACTTGTGAAAAACCTTTCAGTTCAACTGTTGTGATATGTTGATAGATTGTGACAAGGAATTTCTCCTTTTGCCACAATTAATTCTTTTTGAAAGTTGTCTGCTGCAAAATGCAAAAATGTGGCATTAGGTGGTAGTGCGTTAACTTTGCCTTATTTTACTTGATTATCAATCTATATTTTTATTTTTATATTTTATCTTTTGTATATGTAATACAAGTTTATGCTTGTTTCTGATGATTTAACCGATAATCTTCACAAAACCTCATATTGACGCATCTACTGCACAACTCTTTTGAAATCATTATGGCAAAAGGATAAATTGCTCCTAACAGAACTTTACCCTTTTGTCAAAATGAATTCTACCAAATACTTTTTTAGGGTCCCATGTGGCCTATTGGTTAAGTTGGTGGGCTTAGAAATCTGGGGTCCCTGGTTCGTGCCCCTTGACTTCTCTGGTTTCCTGGGAGTGACCTTTGGCAAATCACTTTAGAGGCCTAGCCTAGTGCTGGTGGATATACCATTCAAATGAATCTACCAAATATTTCAATAAAAAAAATACTTTTCTCTTTTTTTCTATGCTGGCTGCTATTGCATTCATGTTTGATATGTTACAAATTGTCTTATTTGGGATTGAGTAAATAGTGATAGATGATAAGAAATCTTTGAAAATTTTACCTTCCATAGTATTAAAAGGTTTTTAACATTTTCTTGATTGAACAAGACAATTTTTACTTGTATTTCTTTTAAACTGGATGAATTGCACATCAATAAAAGTCAAACGATCATTAATTTCATATAAACAAATTTAACCCCTTTCCAAACACCAAATTTTCGACTATCCCAAATTAAAAGAGTTTGCAGACGACATTTCCAAATGTGCTGAAATTGGAATAAAATCTTATGATAGGGCCGAAAACGTTGTGGGCAAAGGAGGAATTGCTTGTTAAAAGCCATTTCTCCTTTTCCCACAATGTTTTTCAGAGCCAAATGCAACAAAGTGGTTTAATGTTGTTATTGATTGGTAAAGGGTTAGAAATTTTAAACTTTTGTGAAAGTGCTTTTAGCTGATTAGGTAAATAATGTTGGCTAGCAAGTTTTTTAAGTTCGATACTTCATACTTCATGAAAGCACTTAAATTCATTTCTTACGTCGATATATCTTTGAATAAAATGATAATTATGTCAGAAAAAGGCTTAGAACTAAGGTGAGACATTTGTGATTTTTCTTTTATACTACAATTCCGATTTTTTATCATGCTTCAAGTCACCAATAGCAAATTGGAAATGTTACATGTCTTTTTATAACTTTTTGAAAGATTATCTCCATGTAAATTGTAACTTCTTAAACCCCATTGCAGAAGCTCATTCATGTTTTATAGAGGAAGTTAAACAACATTCAATGCAAGCGTTATGCAAATTGTGATTGCTTTGCCAACTTTAAAGTGATATAACAACACCTCAATGTGCTTTACAATGTGTCATACCTTCATAAGAATTATTGAATTCTCAAGTAATTTCATGTTAACATTCCATTTCAAAAAGCAGAGATTTGTATCTTTTGTATTGTTGTGAACTGCAGGTTTTTTCAAACAGCACTTTAGGCATATCAAGGAAGTTTGGCACCTATCAATGTATGTGGAAAGTTAAGTCGCAAGTGCTTTGCTCACATCACCAGAAAAGTCTGTGCAGCTATCCATGCTTTTTGAATTGTCTTAACCCTTTACCAAATGCCAAATTGTTCGACTGTCACAAATTGAAAGAGTTTGCAGACGACATTTCAAAATGTGATGAAATTGAAAAATAATCTTCTGATAGAGAAGAAAACGTGTGAAAGGAGCAATTTCTCCTTTTCCCACAATGTTTCAAGAGTTGTCTCCAACAAAGTGGTTAAATATCATTATTGTTTGATAAACAGTTAATTGAGTTCTGTTGAAAATATTGTCTCCCAACTACTGGCATAAGCTCAATTTTTAACGCTTAGAATGCTGGGTAATTTTCTAAAAATAGATTTTTGTGTTGACTGTTTTTCAAAACCTTGGATATCTGCGTAATTCTACTCGGCGGCTAGTCTGGATCTAATCTGTTCGCATAAGCACGAAGTTGGTTCCAGCACTATAAGGGTTAGGTGGCAAGAGACGAATATATCATGGTGAATTTACTTTTTTTCTGAAATCAAGAGAAGAGAGAAATAATTGTGACAAAAGAAAACGTAGCTTGCCACGAGCAATTTCGTCTCAATAATTTCTACAAAACTTTACATCAAATGTTTAATGTGTTCATACTTCATAATTAGTCATCTGTCGAGTCTGCTTACTTCAGTTATTATTTTGGATAAGCTTCAAATAGCATGCTGAAAGCTCAGCTCAAGATTATAGTTTGAGTCTGTCACTACCTTGAGGACATTCTTTAGTCTTGCACTGAGCCTTTTGTTTGAATTAGCTCTTTACCACCTGCAGACGACATATTTTTACTTGAAGCAGACGACTTCAGAAAAGCTTTGTAAACATGTGAATAGTTTTTCAGTCCTGCAGTTGTGATATGTGAATAGATTGATAAAAGCATTGTGGCAAAAGGAGAAATTGCTTGTGACAAGCAATATCCCCTTTTGACAAAATGCTTTTGGAAAGTCGTCTGCTACAAGACGCGAAACTGTGGCGTTAGGTGGTAATAACTTAGTTAACACGTTAACAACTCTTTAATCAAATATTACAAATATAGAATATTATTGAGCTCGATAGACTTATTTAGCTCGATAAAATTATTGAGCTCGATAAAATGAGCTCTGTAGAGTGTTTCTTTGTCTGGTGCTTTGATTATCAATTCTCATCTCACTCCTCTCTACATTAGTTTGCGGACTGTCAACTGGACTTCACCTTTTGTTGTTTTACCGGTTTGAGCAAGTTTGTATTGAAATAAAAGATTGAAAAAAAAGTTCTTTCTCAATCCTTTGGTATTTTTTTGCGACATAGACATACCATTTAATCCCGCAAAAAAATGTTAGGGCGACAGTGGTGGAGGGATAGAGTGGTGGCCTCTTGCACCGAGGGTCCTGGGTTTGACCCTCGTTAAGCAAGGTAAAAATTGCCGGGACCAGCCCGACTCAGATGGTCCAAGCTTTAACGGTCTATTAAAATATCTACGTCTTGACCATTCGGACTAATACTAGCGGTCTTAATTTGGTGCGACTACTGGTTTAGTACCTAGGAAGAAGTCATGGAAACTGAATTCAATAAGCTTTAAAATTCCACCACAATCGGTGTCAAATAAAAATAAGTTTAAACTGAGCCATAGGTCCATCATATTGATTATGATAGGAAATAAATCCAAGAGAAGACAGTGGCTCAGGGGTAGAGCATCGTCCTCGGGACACGAGGGTCGTGGGTTCCAATCCCGGGAGTAGAGGTATCCGCCTTGCGACCATTTATTAATCCATATTTGGCGCGAGTATTGGCTATATATCCAGGAAAGAGAATATAGAGTGATTAATCAAAGTTGTAAGAAAGTTTTAAGTTGTAAAGTAAGATTCGATGTGATAAAACTGATACGACTGATAAAACGAATGCTTCTTTAAAAGTAGGAATTAAGTATACGATTTAGTCAAGAAGTATATCTAACTATGTACCGTCTATATACAGTAGATCTCAACAGTTTTGCAACGAAGTTGGATCTGAATGCATATTGATTCACTATATTCAGGCTCTCAAAGCATATAAACGAACTGATTTTGTTTTAAATGGCTACTCTCCAGTGTGTATCATATAACAGTATAGCTGCTGTACAAAGTTGCTGAGCAGTTTCAAGGAAATCAAGTCTTCATATCTAAATCCCTTCCCATCTATGAACAAACAGCTTTAAAATGTTAAACGAATAAAGAAAAGAATGTAGAAGCAAGGAAACCTTGCTAATATGCCCAGTAATCGTTTGAAAAGTTTGAATCCCGTACATTCACACCCAGGACAATTTACACCCCGGACATTGCCCTCTTTTGGGTATAGGGCGGACATTTGCTCCCTCACAGTAAAGCAGAGGGCGGACATTTGTCCCTTATATATGTTTTAACATTGCTTGACCTGATCGGGTGAGGGGGCAAACGTCCGCCCTATACCATAAAGGGGGCAAATGTCCGAGGGGCAAATGTCCGTATACCGAAAAGTTTTGATAGAAAATATTTAGAGATAACGAGAGATTGTAGTTGACTATAACCTCGTTATCGTAAACGGAACAAACACTCGAAAGACCAATTTCTCCTTTTTAACGAACGATTAATGTTAAGTGTAGTCTAGACTAGTCTATCATTTTGCTACACAAGCTTTCACTCGAAGGATTGTGCTTGGTTCAATGGGATATTACAAACAATGGAACAATGATATGCGTCTAGATGGCCGGTTAATCAGCATTGTGTGAATAGTTCTGGGTACCGTTTTACTAAACATTTTACGCTTAAAATTTGCGTAAGTTCAAACCCACATTCCCTCTTATTTTAATATTGGGCTAAGCACTATTTCCAAGTATCACATCATTGGAATCGTCTCTCCGAGACGCTTCCAATGACGTGTCACATTGCAATATTGCACAATCAATTAAGATATTACACATGTCTATCAGTTTTGACTTACGTCAATTATTTTCGTAAGTTGTTTAGTAAAACGGTACCCTGCATCGTAATTCATTAGTAATGTTTTGTCAATGACCGGGTGTTCGGCGGATAATTATTTCCATTTTTTGGGGTGGGTCGGGGGAGAGGACATTTTTAATCATTTGCGCCCAGTGAAACTTTTTTGCCTGGTGCAAATTAAAATTAAAAGCAGGCAATACAAATATAATAAATATATTAACAATGTTTCTCTGATATACAATAGAAACCACAGTGATAAAAGGATTAATGGCTCATCATGAGGAATCCCCAAGGAAATGGTTAATTAGTCTTGTTTGGTCCATGACCGGGTTCTTAGGAAATCATGGGTTCTCCTATTCCCTTTGAGCAACTGTGGTATGAACTTTGGACTGATCGAACTTGTAATCAAAATGCAGATGACAAAAAGGGAGCAAAGACAATTTGCTTTCTGATATTCGATAGAAGCCATTGTTATAAGGTATTTGCTTTTAGGGGGCAATTCATCAATTTATAACTTTGATTTCTAAAGACATCTTCAACAGGTATAGCAGATGCGCCAATATTAGGAAACACTGAGACATATGTATTTCATTCTAATGATAGACACAGACATAAACATGGACAGTTTTATTCGAGAACAGAGGCCATAGGCCCATAGTGCAGCATACAGTTTAAAAATATACATACAAAATAATGACAATCAACAATGTAGTACATTGTAGTTCTTCGGTAAGGTTTTGTCTGATTTCAAAGGTTTTTTCAAGGTATGTTGACACTTAAGTCATTATAATAATTAAGGTAGATACACAAACAATCGAGTCTTATTAATTTGACTTCTGCATGAAATGGAGATACAGATCAGCATGTTAGTCCACAAAATTATGCTAATCCGGATCTACACGATAAGGAATTTCCCTTTCCCGGGTGTTTTTGATAGTCAGAATTTTCTCCTCTATAACCTTTGAAGTGATGAACTGTCAAACATCAAATTTGACAGATCCGTATATCAAGTATTATGTACAAGGTCATGGAATTCTTACACTGAATATATCTTTCCTTTTTAACCCTTTCCCAAACAATAACGACATTTGACCACTTTGTTGCAGACGACTTTAGGAAACATTGTTGGAAAAGGAGAATTTGCTCGTAACGAGCAATTTTTCATTTTCCCACAAGGTTTGATGCTCTATCTAAAGAATTTTTTTCAATTTCACCACATTTTGAAATGTCGTCCGCAAACTCCTTCAATTTGGGACAGTCGAGAATTTGTTGTTTGGGAAAGGATTAAAGAAGCTGCCATGTATCATCATTCAGGTACTGCAATCATAAGTAACGAGTGTACGGTTGTTACCAGTATACACCCCAATAGCCAAACACCCGTTACTGGGACGGTAGGAGATGCACCATGGACCCCCTAATCCTTCCTTCAGTGTCAACAACTCCTTGTGTTTTGTACCCGCTGCAGTGATGACCTGGACATTACGGGAGAGATAAACACAGAGAAGTATATTATCATAGCCGTCAACATATATTCCGTATGGGTATTTCATGTTTGAATCTGTGTACCTATAGATCACATGACCTTGCTGATCCATACATGTTACGGAATTATCGCATTCGTCAACAATGTATATCTTATCTCCGGTTCTATTAACCTTTATGTCACGTATATAACTAAACATGTATTGTCCATCGTTTACACCGAGCCGTCTATTGACATCACCGTTCCTGTTAAGGACTCGAACTTCGTCTTTACCCGGGCCAATACTACATACTGCATATATCTCTCCATTGTAATAGTCGACTGCGTGGCATTTAACCCCGATGTTGAGGATCTTTTTAGGTATCATCTTTGGTAAAATGTCAACAAAGGAAAGTTGTTTTTCATTGTATTGAGAAACCAGAACTTCGGTATCGGACGTTCTGCATGCTTTGTTAGCCTTCATTGTTAGTTTAGATTGTTGTCGAAACTCTTCATCCATCAATATCAGTCCGTCATCGTTACAGGCTAGAACAACGTGGCCGTCCGGTAAAAATACCACAGACTTTACCATCCTACAAACTACGTCATGCACTCTTCCCTCGTTTACGGTCAGACCCAGAACTGACACGTTAGCAACATCCTGACTGCAGACTGATTCAGTAAGTTGGCCGATCGAATGTAATTCATTTAGACTGCTTGTGAAGAACTCATCAGGTTTGAACTGGATATCGATTTCATTCAACTCCTTTTTCAAGTCGTTTATCAGTGTGTCATACTCATGTATCTCTGGCTCGGTCTTCTTTAGTCCGACAAACATTGCGTCTCTTTGTCCTGTTTTCTGACATTCTTCGATCGATGCAATCATATCTTGAATCTGACGGGTTGTGTTGGTAGCTACTGTTAACTGTTCTTCTATATCTTTGTTTAACTTGTCTTGTACATCTTTGATTTCAGCGATCATTTTCCTCTCTAATGTAAGGAGACGCTGTTCGACCTGTTTCCGAACGTTCCTGACTTCTTCGATGCAGTTCTGAATTTGTACCTTTAGCTTTGTTTTATCCTTGGTTCTCTTCTGATGAAGGTTGTTGTAGGACACTTCTAGTTTCTTTAATCGGTCCTGCATGCTACTGAATGGTTTTCGCGGATCATTCGTCGCTGTGTGGGTGCTGATCTCGATCGTTTTGCACTTTCTGTGAGACGTCCTTTTACACGTACTACACATCACAGCGTTGTCGTCTTTACAGAGGTATTCAATCTTCAGTTGATGTTTATCGCACGTCATGACGGAGGGCATGGTTTGACTTCCGCCGGAAATAGACGGCATCTGGTCCCCAGTAAGAAGTGTATGGTTCCGAGACTTTTTCTGTGCTCCGTGTACATCATTACAACCCGAGCAGAGGGCCTCAGTACATTCAATGCAGTAAAATACGGCCTGTGACTTGATGCCCCTGAACTTGCATACGTCACATTCTATACTACAGTCGTCTGAAGCCAGATATATCGACGATCCACCGCTTGCCATCTTAATCAGATATGTTTAAAGCCTGAAATTATATGATGATGAACAAATGAAACGCCGAAATTTACAAGTAAAATTTTGATGAAAAACGATTTTTAACCCATATTGAAATAGGACACTAGTCTATTGTCCGAGTTTTTCAGTATTTCCAATTTTCCTTGCTAACACTGTCCGAACGTTCACCTGTCCAAAACGTCGCGATTGATAATATTCCAATAAACCGCCAAAGTGGTTCCGAGCTCAAAACACAGTGAGTTTGCAAGTCAAGAGGAATGTGGATAACTTGCTCCGTACGACGCAATCTCCTATGCAGAGTAAACGGTCCGTCTAAAGTAAAAAAAAAGACTAAACAAATATGATAGTTTTTAATACCTTTGATATATGTATATGAATATTTGCAGCTGTACCACAAATCGGTTTGTATCTAGCCTATACATCAAAAGTGAAAAGAAAGAAAGCTCATACAAAGCTCGGTTTACGACTTAAAAACTATCTTTACACGCCCTTCTGATCTCAGTTAGTTTTTGCAATGTGTCAACAGGATAAATAATAACACATGCCTCTCGTACGTACGAGGCCGTAACAAGCTTCCCTGCAACGTTTATCCTTGATGGAACATTTTGTTTATCATTGCTTTCCTTGAGTTTTGCGCTATGTAAAGTTTAAAATGAAAAATCGAAAACGAAAGTGAAATGTTTGTTTATCATTGTTTTTTTGCAGGTATCATTGTAAAACGCTTGTAAAATGTAATTCCACTGTATAAAATCAAATCGATTGTCAAGTTCAAATCAAATGTACCAATCTTTTATCGCTGATTGACTTTTACTTTAACAAAATATTCAGCGACCTTCTCTCTGTCAGACTAACTGGTCATGGCGACAGGTTAGATAATCATGCATGACGAGTATACAAACGATTCTCTCCCTTTATTTGGTGTAATCCTTTACTTTGGGTACACCGTTTCCTTCATTTAAAACGGAACACTGCTTAAGCGGCTTTAGTCAATATAAGCTGTAATAGACATACTAAGGTACAATCGTGCCATGAACACGAGACATCAGACCTATACCAGAGGACTAGCGGACATACAGACATAAACATTATTTAGAAACTTATCTATAACTGATATTAGACGAATCCATACGCGCAGATATATAAGATACACATCTAGGAATGTCTACTACTCAAAATCGATCGAGTCACAGGTGATTTTTCCATTTGCCACATTATCTAACGGCGTCACTTGGGTACGGTTGATCTTAGGTGACATGTGCAAGACTTTAGTTTTTAAGTTCCTTTCCAGAGATAATGAATTTTTGAACGTGGGAAAATGAACTTTTCCGTTTTTTCCCGAGATAGTAAAAAACATTGAATCGAGCAAACCGTGAAAAGGTTTATTTTACCTGGTTAAATTGTAACTTATGACGAACTTAGGACCCCTCTGCTCACAGGATTCAAATCCTCGACCTTTGTGTCTTGAGTCCGATATCCTAACACTAGACCACTGTCCTGCACTGCGTAGACAGGGAGCCGGGAAACTTATCATATTCCAGCCAATACCACATGGGTTTATACTTATCCCGGGGGTCAATTTTATAATGACATGGGTTCCAACATCCGAATGGGAGAAAACAAACCTCCACCCGTATAAAGTTGTCTGCTTCTTCAACAATCATTGAAATATTTACAAATTATTTCAGGTGAAAGAATAATGTTTCCCCGGCCTAGTTATAACTGAAAAAATGTCCATTGAAGAAACGTCGACGTGCGGCTCAATTTTTATAAGGAAAATCTAAATTTAATTACGAAGTAAACCCTTCCTCTCCAATTTGACTGACATTCACGAGCGTGCCGTTTTTAACACAATGAGTTCAGTTGTTTTCTGATACCAATGCTTTTTTTGTCCGTACAACACGTCTTAATAGCGACCAGGCATAGATATCTATGTCTCTCACGTGACAAAATTGTACACGAAAAACTACATATATTAAAAGGTAAGCATTGAATAATGGAATCAGGTGACATCTCGCTTACCATAACAGGCTTTCAACGTCTATCCAAGAGCAGAGCAAAATGATGCCTTTTATCAAAACGTTATGATATGTCGTCCGCTGTGGGAACGTCGACGTGCGGCTCAATTCATATAAGGAAAATCTAAATTTAATTACGAAGTAAACCCTTTCTCTCCAATTTGACTGACATTCACGAGCGTGCCGTTTTTGGACTAAGGGTGGGTCAGCACCTTAGTCCATTGAATTTCCATACCACTTTTTAAGGGGCGGTACTTTATCGATACACAAACAGCGGTCTGACCCAAATTACTCATTAAACATCTGCCTTCACTGTGCAGACTAATACCCTCTTGGAACTAGGAATGTAGTCCGAAATTACTCGTTAACTCAATGAGTTCAGTTGTTTTTTGATACCAATGTTGTTTTTTTTAAAATTGTATGGTTAAACGAGAGAAGTTACCAAGTATCTCCTTCAGACCTAAAGAATCGTCACTGTATGTTTACAAAAAGTGACTCAACCCTTAAACCTCAAAGGCAACTTTGATTTTGAGAATAAAAAAGACATGCTTTTTAATCTACGTTCAAGATATCCCAGGCAAAACTATTGTTCCGTTCACATTGGATAGAATGCAATATCTACGTCAGGATCAATCGGACTAGGCCAAGTATAAAAGAAAGGGAGACCCTCATACAAAGGCTTGTAATTATGTATCCATGCGCCAATTTCACGTTCAAGTTAAATGAATGAATAAAACGATAGCACCGACACTTTCATACAACAAAAACGATATCTGAGTAACGTCATATGAAATATGCAGAAAGTGGTCATTTAAGTGTGGTAATTACCATACAACATTTCTCAAGACCAAACTTCAAATTAACTTTGCGCCTGGTAGTGTTTGAGTACGACTATATTAAAGGTTTTGTTATAATTCTAATCAGGATGCTTCAACGAAAAAATGTCAATCAACGTTTTCATCATTGTACACGTGAGAAGCAGATACAGAAAGAAGAAGATATTATTCAATATAATTTGATTTTGACTTATTTCTTTGAGTTGGTTTTGCCTTGTATTTTTTGTGCAACTCGAAAACATTGAAAAGTAATTGATATCGATCTCACCCGAGGCGTTTGTCATACGCATCTTCATGCGCCAGAACGTCGCTATCGATAAAAATAATCAAATAAACCGCCAAAGTGGTTCCGAGCTCAAAACACAGTAAGTTTGCAAGTCAGGAGAAAAGCGGATAACTTGCTCCGTACGACAGCATAGACAGGCCCAAACGGCCCGTCCAAAATGAACAAAAACTAAACAAATATGATAGGTGAACCTTTGATTTATGTATATGAATATTTAAGCTGTATCACAAATCGGTTTGTATCTATACATCAAATGTGAAAAGGAAAAAAACGCTCATACAAAGCTGGGTTTACGACTTAAAACTATATTTACACGCCCTTCTGATCACAGTTAGTTTTTTGCAACGTGTCAACAGGATAGATAATAACACATGTCAAGAAACCAACGTTTACTTCCCTTGCTCTGACTAAATGTTTTAACGTAAGAAAACCCTTTTTACATCTATTAAACATTCATGAAGAAGATCTTCCTGTCGAAAAATCATAAGCTCCGGTCTGAACCTTAGAAATGATTGATTTCTGAAGAACCAGTTACTCCTTATTTAATAGAGGTTAATTGTATTTTTAAGACAAAAACAATTGTCCAGGTCAAAAACGAAAGTAACACTTTTATCAAAAATCAAATAACTCTTACGTACGAGGCCGTAACAAGCTTCTCTGCAACGTATATCCTTGATGGAACATTTTGTTTATCATTGCTTTCCTTGGGCTTTGCGCTATGTGAAGTTTTAAATGAAAAATCGAAAACGAAAGTGAAATGTTTGTTTATCAATGTATTTTTGCAGGTATCATTGTAAAACGCTTGTAGAATGTAATTCCACTGTATAAAATTAAAACGATTGTCAAGCTCAAATAAAATGTACCAACCTTTTATCGCTGGTTGATTTTCTTTTTAACAAAATATTCAGCGACCTTCTCTCTGTCAGGCTAGCT
The DNA here is from genome assembly GCA_947846245.1 of Cerastoderma edule. Taxonomy (NCBI): domain Eukaryota; kingdom Metazoa; phylum Mollusca; class Bivalvia; order Cardiida; family Cardiidae; genus Cerastoderma; species Cerastoderma edule. The sequence continues at coordinate 38,602,138 of OX401411.1, forward strand.
GGTCATGGCGACAGGTTAGATAATCATGCATGACAACGTGTACAAACGATTATTTCCCTTTATTTGGTGTAATCCTTTACTATGGGTACACCCTTTCCGTAATTAAAATGGAACACTGTTTAAGCGGCGTTAGTCAATATAAGCTGTATCAGACATACTAAGGCACATTCGTGTCATGGACACGAGACATCAGACCTATACCAGAGGACTAGCGGACATACAGACATAAATATTATTTAGAAACTTATCTATGTCTGATATTAGACGAACCAATACGCGCAGATATATAAGATACACATCTAAACATGTCTACTACTCAAAATCGATCGAGTCACAGGTGATTTTTCCATTTACCACATTATCTAACGGCGTCATTGGGGTATGGTTGATCTTAGGTGACTTGTGCAAGATTTTCTTTTCCAGAATAATAAAATTAATCAACGTGGGAAAATGAACTTTTCCGTTTTTCCCGAGATAGTAAAAAAAATTGAATCGAGCAAACCGTGAAAAGATTTATTTTCCCTGGTTAAATTGTTTTGTAGCTTATGACGAATAACACTTAATGTAAGAACACAATGTGGACCCCTCTGCCCACAGGATTCAAACCCACAACCCTTGTGTCTTGAGGCCGATATCCTAACATTTGACCACTGTCCTTCACTGCGTAGACAGGGAGCTGGGAAATTTATCATAATCCAGCCAATACCACAGGGGGTTGAACTTATCCTGGAGGGTCAATATTATAATGACATTAGTTCCAACATCCGAATGGAAGAAAACAAACTACCACCCGATTAAAATCGTCTGCTACTTTAACAATCAATGAAATATTTACAAATTCTTTCAGGTGAAAGAATAATGTTTCTTTTTCTTTCAAATAAATACCGTAACACGACAATGATTTATAATCCATCACATCAAGTGTTCTTTTTCCGATGTTGTTTCTATTTCACGACCTATTAAAAGACCTGCGTTTACCTCATTACAACCTATACAATAGTAACCTGGCGCTAGGCGGTGTAAAATACGCAATGGAATGATAAAATATTACAATCCGAAATCATAGGCTATTTTAGCCAATACTTATATCTTAATTGACCTTACGACACAGAGCAGTTAACCACGCCCACCGTAAATAGGGGAGGTCACTCTAATTTTCTCCGACATTCTGAGTGAAATAGCGTCAATGCACAAACTAGGATCCCTGTTTGACATTACCGATGATTTCGGATATTCTTATTTGAAATCAGAAATATTCTTACTAAATAAGCACCTGCCTTTATTGCTGGATAATATGTACATAGCATGACAATTTGTAAAGAAGATGGTATATTTTGAGCGTTAGCAGAGACATTTATAACAGCTCTGTTATATATCTCTATGGCGTTGGGGGAGTGATTTACCCCAGAAGTGTGGGGTCCGATCGGCACCAAACACGATCCGTCCAAAGTCCGATCAGACTCAGATCCGAACGACATTGGTCCGTTCGGCACTGGTTCGTCCGGACCTTTAAAATGACCGTATTTCAGACTACTTCAAAACAGTTAATTTGCAATATTTGCAGGTTACGAACAAAATTATCTCATTTTGATTCTTAAACGGTTTATTTAGATTTTTATTTTACAAAATCGGCGTATATCCTGAATGATTCAAAACGTAGACCCACCAATTTTGTCATGCTGAAAATGGTATAATAGTGTTGGTCATGTTGAAATTATGGTGTTAAACAATTGCTGATAGGAACAATCACTATTTTGTTCTCAAACAAGTTAATAAATCAAAACTTTCGAACATAATCTTTTGTATGCTACTCAATGGATGATTGTCAGTTTTGCTACTTGATTACGAACTAAGGGTCATTTTACCAAACGAAATATGTTCAATTGTTCAAAATTTAAAGAAATTGCAGAAGTCATTTAGATGAAGATGATGAATTAATACTTTTCTGATAGGGCATACCATATTGTTGGAAAAGGATAACTTGCTCGTTAAGAGCAATTTCCCACAATATTTTCCCTAGTTGTCTGTAACAAAGTAGTCAAATGTAGTTATTGTTTGGTAAAGGGTTAACAAACCTCGATTTTTAAAAAGGATTAAGGGTTTCGACGCTTATTAACATCAATCTGACACAATAGCCGATCGGCGGTCTTTGTAATCAACCACTGGCTACCAAGAGTGTGTTTTACGGGTGTAGGACAATTCCCCACTAGGACGATTCCCCACTGGGACAATTACCCACAGGACAATTCCCCACTAGGACGATCACCCACTAGGACAATTGCCCACTGGGACAATTACCCACTATTTGATATAAAACATATATTCAAATAAATTATGTTTTTTTATTTATAACGTAGATTTTGCGTTATTTACATTATCTGTAATATTTAACAATGAAAATAAGAGTGAAAAATCATCAAAATAGAGATTTGAAGCATTGTTCCTTTTTTGTCTGCAAAAATATATACTGATAAAAGAATTGAACAGAATGCATGTAACAATTTATTATCAGTAGTATTGTAAAAGTCAGGTTAATATCAATGACCAATTAATTGGACTGTTGATTCAAAATTTTAACCTAATGTGAAATACTTTACTTTGCAAATACTGAATATTCTTATCAAAAGACTCTTTGTGAATTCTTATGATATTGATTTTTAAATGCTTACATATTTCAAGTATATGGAATATGGGGTCTAATGGGATAAAATATAAGGAAGCATAGGGATGATAAAACAATTTTAAAAGAATAAGAAATGAAGAATTAAGATGTGAAAATCCAACACAGACTGAAAAACATGTACATTATTGATATATCAAATATCAATCTAAGACCTCGTTAGCAAGGTGTAGCTAAAGGATGATTAAAGGTGTGGAGCAAAGCAATCATTTATTCAATCCCAATCCAAAATTAAAAAGCTTACCAAAATATGAATTTATCAATAAATCTGTTTTCAATTGCCTAAATCAATAAATGGGTTGATTATTATTGATAGAATAATTGAATTGCAATTCATTGTTTTCTACATTTACATTATGCACAAATAGTATGCTTAATTCCATGATCACTGATTTTTGATTAGTTTTAATTTATTGCCTCAATAGTAAAGATTCATGAACATATCAAAAGATATATTTCATTGCTATCATTTATTAAAAGTGGGGAATTGTCTTCATTCTTACTACAAAAAGATTTCTGAATGGACCAATCTTTTGACTTTTTTTCAACCATGTGTTATTTGTTTGGCTATTGTAATATAAATATATTTTCATGTGTAAATTGAAGATAATGGTTTGAAAAAATATTTTAATACTTCTTTAATTCAGATTCTTGAAAAAAAAATGTTTTATGACGATTCCATTTTACCAGTGGGGAATTGTCCTATTTGACACAAATGTGGGGTATTGTTCGGTGGGTAATTGTCCAGTGGGTAATTGTCCTGTGGGTTATTGTCCTAGTGGGTTATTGTCCTAGTGGGGAATTGTCTGTACTCCGTGTTTTACAACATATTACAGCAACATTAGATTCTTTAAGGTATTCGGATAAAGTTGCAACAAGGAGCTATGAATTTAATTTGATTTTAATAGCTTTTAAATTTGGATACGATACATCGATCATTACAGGTAGGTGGATTGATGGGCTATAATAAGAAAGTTAATTAATTGTTTAAGTTTCTCTTAGGGTCCATTTAAAAACAAAATCAATTAATTAAAATCCAATTTGAAGAATTTGTATATATCCAACTGGAAACCATGTCCTCTCACAACATTATCGATCAATATTGTATTTTTAGTTAACATTTGATTCATTATCAAATGCAACTAAAAACATTCGTCATTATGTGTCAATTCCGTTTTTTTAAAAACAGCAATTTTTCATTTTCAAACGACGATAAAAGACAAAAATAAAAATTTACTAACATGTGAAAGAAAAAAAAGAAAGAAAATAATAGTTCATACTTCTATTCTTTACATCGTTTTATAAATTAACTGTTAGCATATATTCACTAATTGCGTGTAAGTCTCAGTCATTTCACAATATATGTGACAGATTTAGGAAACGGTATAAACTCTACTTCACCCACAAGTCTCTCCTCATACATAATTTCTCTATAATAAGTACTTAAACAATATCTGTAGCAGTATTGACGAAGAGAAATCACAGCACAATAGTGCTATGTGTTGACGGAGTCGCACAGCGTGTCGGAGAAAATGGCGGTTAGCAACCGAAGTGTTCGCTGATTGGTCAGTTCCAGCTGTTAATCAAAGTCTGTCGTAAGGTCAATTGCCTAGACCTAAATGCGTTACTGCACCACAGACAAGGTGAGCGTTTTACTAAACATCTTATCCTATGAATTTGCGCGAGTCCAAAACAATATCCCCTCCTTGTTCAATATAGAAGCAGCAATATTGCTAAGTGACACGTCATAGGAAACGTCTATCCAAATCGCCTCCAAGTAATGACGTGTATCCTGGAATTTTGTTTAGGTTGAAATCAATTTAAAGATGGTTCGTAAAGATTAATTTTTGTAGTAGTCATTCGACATTTTAAAACACTACCTTTCTACAGAAACTATCTCACAACAGGGGAAATAACTACATTAATCAAAACTGAATGATATATTTTGAGTAACTTCCCTTTGTATATTGAGACGACGTAATCTAACGTTTGTAGAACTTGTTTGTTGATTTCAGAAGCTACTCATAGTTAAAGAAAACAAGCAGCTATTTACATGGATAGCAAAACCGTTCGGTAACTGATACTGTTTCTCACTGATCAAATGTGACCGTGATTCTGGGAGATCTCTTTGCTTGGTTTGATACTTTGGTTTAAGCGGTTGGATGAGGACTTTTTCTCCGTTTAAATTGCTTTTCCGACTTTCCGATTTCCAATAAGCCAAGCCTATGGCTGAGTCTTCCCGAAGATAGAAATTATATAACGGTTTTTAGAACCAGACGGGAAATCACGTGACCAATGTCTACGATTTTATGTCCGAACAAGATGGCAGCGCACATGACGGAACATGTAATTTTGCTTTTTTCACTTAAGTTTGCCAATGATAGCCACATTGTGCATTTGGCATTAGTTGGCCATCAACCTTCCGGTTCTGGTGGTACATGTATATGATAATTCATGATTTATAACGGGTAACGTCTAACACTCGGCAGAGAAATCGCAGTCGACGGGCGGTGTATTTGGACACGCTCGCACGTCAACTGCATTTTCTCTACCGAGTGTTGGAAAAACATGTTTGCAAATCAGGTACGGAAAAACCAGAAGCATTGATAGGTGCACTGCCAACATTTGTATGACTGAATTATCCCTGGAAATGGCTCAACCCATTACCAAGCAATAACGACATTTTAACATGTGTTGGCAGACGACTCTGGAAAACAATGTGATAAAAGGAGAAATTGCTTTTAACGAGCATTTTTTCATTTCCCCACAATGTTTTCTGCTCTACCATAAGATTATTGTTTAACTCAATCACATTTTGAAAGTCTGCAACCTTTCTCAATTTGGGACAGTCAAAAAGGTTGCTTTTGGTAAAGGGTTAAAACACTATTAAAAGAATGTAGAAAGTGTGACCAATGATTGGATGTTAATTATTATTACAATAATAACAAAAACAGCATCATAACGAGTCTAAACTTTATTTATCTTTTATCTTTAAACAAGTAACACGCAATTTACTTTGCCAATAGCTAAAAACACAAAAGGAAAAATAAACTAACGATATATAACACGAAATAAAGAAATCAAACTATCAAAAAGAATATGTTAAAGTAGTTACTAGCACCATATTGATATTTAACACAGAAGTCAAACACACACAACTCAATAAAATCATTTATTCATCGTTTGCTTACTAACAAAGACTTATTATGACCCTTTAGAACGCTTGTCGTTCTTTCAATCTTGAAATGATAGGGAATATATATACTCTATCGTATCTATGAGACTGAGACGGGTATCTATTGTAAGCGACCGCTTTGAGCTACCCAAATATCAACCAAATCACTTACCTATCGAATATGATACAGTAGTTTATCTATAGCTCACACTTCTGTTTGCCGAACTCCTTAATACGTCGAAGTAAATACGGGGTTTCGAATTGTTCGGTCTTAATACAAATATTCTTTTATCTTCCTGACATCTATAAGTCGAACTCTTTCTATGTCAAATATTGACCATTGAACTTTGAGCTATTGAGATTCTACAAGATATGACAAAAGCATGTGTTTACGCGCAACCACGTCAAACGATGTCTATACAATTATAATAAATAACTCATCTTTTATCTATGAATAATTTGCGATACTGATTGATTGGATAACAAGGTTTCAGTTGTGTACCGAATTCTATTTTTCTGAATATTCAAAATAAAAAGTCTAATAAACATCTCTCCTCTTAAATGAAAGTAATGTTTAAGCTATTGCGCTTAAGAGCTTTTTCTCTGTTTAAAGTTTAAACAAACGTAAACAATCTTTTTAATCTAATCACATTTTCTCACACACATAGTGATATTAAGTAATCGATCAAATCTATTTATCCTTTTTCGCTTCTTGCGAACCCACTTCCTCGACTTCTGGGGTCGACTCGACGCCATTTTGACGTACTTCCGGTCCCTCCATCCCGCACAAGTGAAGCGACGTGTTCCACAACTTCTCGGCCAGGTCACGGTCTTTCGCCGACTTCTTCACCTTATAGATAACACAGTTTTCGAGCACCTGACCGGAAACCTCGCGAATCTTGTCCGCGACTGCGCAGTACACGATCGTCTGACATCCGTCTTCCGGTGTCTTGAAGAGAACACGTGACGCAGCTCGGAGGATATTTCCGGAGATTCCCGGCCAGTTCCGTAATAAGTCCGTGCACACCATACCTTAAAAGAAAACGGAAGCAATGTTTCCATGTGCTATATTGCATAAAACAACCTATAGTTTTTTTCAGCGCACTTTCTATTGGCGGGACTCCCCTTTTGATAGCATATTAGTTACTTACATATATAATGTCTTAAAGAAATACATTCCAAAGGCATTTCCTAATCAAAAGAATCCGAAATGGATACTCCATTAGGCCTAACGAATATGAAAACTTTATCCATAATTTAAAAAAATCCCAATCTGGATGGAAATCTTGTGGTGTCAGTGTAATTGGTGCTGCGTGGCAAATGAAGACCACCGAAACGAGTTTGTACATCTACATGATATTTCAGTAAGTATCTAGTAAATGATCAAACGTCTCGCCTACCTGGATGGACCCCATACGAGAAGATAATACTGGAAGACAAGCGTCTGTGTAATTCTTGGTTGAAGAGGATCATTGCGAGTTTGGAGCGTCCATAACTCTTAAAGATGTCGTACTTCGTCATCGCAAGGTCTTCAAAGTCGAGTTTTCCCTTCCTGAAAAAAACAGTAGATTATCTACACAGTGAAATAAATGGAACATGATGAATGTTAGAAAGATGTATGGAAGAGAGATAAATATAGAGATAGAGATGGAGAAAGAGAGAGAGAGAGAGAGAGAGAGAGAGAGAGAGAGAGAGAGAGAGAGAGAGAGAGAGAGAGAGAGAGAGAGAGAGAGAGAGAGAGAGAGAGAGAGAGACAAAGAGATAAAGAGAGAGAGAGAGAGAAATCGAGAGTGAGAGAGAGAGAGAAAGAGGGATAGATATAGATATAGAGATGGAGAGAGAGAGAGAGAGACAGAGAGACAGAGAGAGAGAGAGCGAGAGAGAGAGAGAGAGATAGAGCGAGAGAAAGAGAGAGAGATAGAGAGAGAGAGAAAGAGAGAGAGAGAGAGAGAGAGAGAGAGAGAGAGAGAGAAAGAGAGAGAGAGAGAGAAAAAGAGAGAGAGAAGAGAAAAACAAAGAGAGAGAGAGAGAGAGAGAGAGAGAGAGAGAGAGATAAAAAAAGAGAGAGAGGGAGAGTAACATTTGAATAATATAAATAATATACACTCAAGTGTAGCTATCCCTCACAATGTTGAAAGGCTTAAACAAACTACATAGAAACGTAAAGATAAATTCTACTCACATGTAGCTATCCCACACATCGTCGAAAGGTTTAAACAAATTCAAAACCTATGTAGCTATCCCTCACAACGTCGAAAAGTTTAACCAAATTCTACTAACATGTAACAATCCAACACAACGTCGAAATGAATAAACACATTTTACACACATGTAGCTATCCCCCACAACGTCGAAAGGTTTAACCAAATTCTACTAACATGTAACTATCCAACACAACGTCGAAATGTTTAAACAAATTCTACTTACATGTAGCTATCCCTCACAACGTCGAAAGGTTTAAACCAATTCTACACACATGTAACTATCCAACACAACGTCGAAAGGTTTAACCAAATTCTACTCACATGTAGCTATCCAACACAACCTCGAAAGATTTAAACCAAATCTACACATATAGCTTTCACTCACAAAGTCGAAAGGTTTAAACAAATTCTACACCCAAGTAACTATCTCACACAACGTCGAAAGGTTTAACCCAATTCTACACACATGTAACTATCCCTCACAACGTCGAAAGGTTTATACAAATTCTACTCACATGTAGCTATCCCAAACAACGTCGGAGGCTAGAACACATTCTACTCACATGTAGCTATCCCTCACAACGTCGAAAGGTTTAAACACATTCTACTGACATGTAGCTATCCCTCACAACGTCGAAATTTTTAAACAAATTCTACACACATGTAACTATCCAACACATCGTCGAAAGATTTAAACAGATTCTACACTTATAGCTATCCCTCACAACGTCGAAAGGTTTAAACAAATTCTAAACACATGTAGCTATCCAACACAACGTCGAATGGTTTTAACCAATTCTACACACATGTCACTATCCGACACAACGTCGAAAGGTTCAACCAAATTATACTCACATGTAGCTATACCATAAAACGTCAAAAGGTTTAAATACATTCTTCTCAAATGTAGATATCCCTCACAACGTCGAAAGGTGTAAACACATTCTACTCACATTTAGCTATCCCTCTTAACGTCGAAATGTTTAAACAAATTCTACACACACGTAACTATCCAACACAACGTCGAAATTTTTAAACAAATTCTACACACATGTAACTATCCAACACAACGTCGAAAGGTTTAACACAATTTTACTCACATGTAGCTATCCCTCGCAATGTCGAAAGGTTTAAACACATTCTACCCACATGTAGCTATCCCAAACAACGTCGGAGGTTAGAACACATTCTACTCACATGTAGCTATCCCTCACAACGTCGAAAGGTTTAAACACATTCTACTGACATGTAGCTATCCCTCAAAACGTCGAAATTTTTAAACAAATTATACACACATGTAACTATCCAACACATCGTCGAAAGGTTTAAACAGATTCTACACTTATAGCTATCCCTCACAACGTCGAAAGGTTTAAACAAATTATACACACATGTAGCTATCCAACACAACGTCGAATGGTTTTAACCAATTCTACACACATGTCACTATCCGACACAACGTCGAAAGGTTTAACCAAAGTATACTCACATGTAGCTATCCCTCAAAACGTCAAAAGGTTAAAATACATTCTTCTCAAATGTAGATATCCCTCACAACGTCGAAAGGTGTAAACACATTCTACTCACATGTAGCTATCCCTCTTAACGTCGAAATGTTTAAACAAATTCTACACACACATAACTATCCAACACAACGTCGAAATTTTAAACAAATGTAACTATCCAACACAACGTCGAAAGGTTTAAACTAAATCTACACACATGTAACTATCCTACACAACGTCGAAAGGTGTAAACACATTCTACTCACATGTAGCTATCCCTCTTAACGTCGAAATGTTTAAACAAATTCTACACACACGTAACTATCCAACACAACGTCGAAATTTTAAGCAAATTCTACACACATGTAACTTTCCAATACAACGTCGAAAGGTTTAAACCAAATAGACACATATAGCTATCACTCACAACGTCGAAAGGTTTAAACAAATTCTACACCCAAGTAACTATCCCACACAACGTCGAAAGGTTTAACCAAATTCTACTCACATGTCGCTATCCCTCACAACGTCGGAAGGTTTATACAAGTTCTACCCACATGAAGCTATCCCACACAACGTCGAAAGGTTTAAACAAATTCTACTCACATGTAGCTATCCCTCACAACGTCGAAAAATTTAAACACATTCTACTCATATGTAGCTATCCCAAACAACGTCGAATGGTTTAAACTAATTCACCACGTATGTAGCTATCCCAAACAATGTCGAAAGGTTTAAACACATTCTACTCATATGAAGCTATCCAACACAACGTCGAAAGGCTTAAACAAATTCTACTCACATGTAACCATCCCTCACAACGTCGAAAGGTTTAATCAAGTTCTACTCACATGGAGCTATCCCAAACAATGTCGAAAGGTTTAAACAAATTCTACTCACATGTAGCTATCCCACACAACGTCGAAAGGTTTAAACTAATCCTACCCACATGTAACTATCCCTCACAACCTCGAAAGGTTTAAACAAATTCTAGTCACATGTAGCTATCCCACACAACGACGAAAGGTTTAAACAAATTCTACTCACATGTAACTATCCCACACAACGTCGAAAGGTTTAAACCAAGTCTACTCACATGTAGCTATCCCTTACAACGTCGAAATGTTTAAACAAATTCTACTAACTTGTAACTATCCAACACATCGTCGAAAGGTTTAAACAAATTCTACTAACATGTAACTATCCAACACAACGTCGAAATGTTAAAACGAATTCTACTAACATGTAACTATCCAACACAACGTTGAAAGGTTTAAACAAATTCTAATAACATGTAATTATACAACACAATGTCGAAAGGTTTAAACAAATTCTACTCACATAAAGCTATTCCACACAACGTCGACAGGTGTAACCAAATTCTACTCACATGTAGCTATTCCTCACAACGTCGAAAGGTTTAAACACAATCTACTCACATGTAGCTATCCCTCACAATGTCGAAAGGTTTAAACAAATTCTACACATATGTAGCTATCCCAAACAACGTCGAAAGATTTAAACACTTTCTACTAATATGTAGCTATCAAACACAACCTCGAAAGGTTTAAACAAATTCTACACACATGTAGCTATCCCACACAACGTTGAAAGTTTTAAACTAATTCTTCACATATGTATCTATCCCAAACAACGTCGAACGGTTTAAACAAATTCTACTCACATGTTGCTATCCCACACAACGTCAAAATGTTTAACCAAATTCTACTTGCTTGTTACTATCCCACACAACGTCGAAAGGTTTATACAAATTCTACCCACGTGTAGTTATCCCACACAACGTCGAAAGGTTTAAACAAATTCTACGCACATGTAGCTATACGACACAACGTCGAAAGGTTTAAACAAATTCTTATCACGTATTGGTCATATACCAGTATCCTTTGTCTTGAAATCTTGAAATCCCATTGACTCCAATATCAAATCAGATATTTTCAAGATTCTTTTGAGTTAAGAATATAATTTGTACCCTTAGATCCATGTATATACAGAATCATTAAGTTGGTCCAATAAACTCTCCAAAATTGTAATAAAATGGAAACCTTAATCGCCTCAGTTATTTTCAACGGAGCAAAGTGTACTAGTACCGTCCGAAAAGTAGTACACAAGCTGTCATATCTGGCCTAGGTACCGGCTTTTGTGTTCATACATCCCAAACACTTCTACTTACGAATCTATCAGACACAATGTCGAAATGTTCAAACAAATTATTCTGACGAGCTGCGACATCGTCTAAAGGATTGTTTCTTAACAGTGTGTCCCTATTTATTTCATGAGTTTAATATGAATGAATTACAGGTTTTACAATGCGTTAACGTTTATTCCGTTTTGTTGCGATGCCCGACTCTCAATGATGGGAAAGACCGACAACTCTTCTGTAAACAAGGGCTGAACAAGCCTAGTCCGCATGATCCAGACGTAGATATTCCACACAGTTACAGCTTGGATAATCCAAGACCAAGCCGGGTAGTTCTATGGCATCGCATTCGTCAAAGGAGAAACATTTGTACTGCCTTTCACAAATTAAGATGACAAGACTTTCCCAGCCGCATTCCTGGTACAGATCATATATTGAGACAAGTTTCGAGCACCCTGTGACAATGCGGGCGGCTTCATTTTGTACCTTATCAAGGTGATATTTCATCTCTTGGGACAGTTTATCTCATATAACATCTCCATATTCTAGAATAGGACTTATGAATGAAAAATAAATTATTTTTAGTGACATGCGATCAAGGCGAGATTTAAGACCTGGCATGACATTGAGTCTTACCCATGCCTTTTCTAACGACTTATTGATGTGGTAAGTCAAAGAACCGTCGTTAGAGAAATTGATACCCAAATGTTTATTATATGTATACCAAAACTCTTGGTCAAAGAAGGCGGAAGCACAAACTGATTTTATTTTATAAAATGATTAATTGGCTTGCACCAGACTATTTATGTTATCTCTTGCCGTCCACTGTTAGAAACTCATCAGTATATAATATTCGCAGACCTGAATTTTTTTTAGAACTATTGCATGTAGGTCTAACCTATATAAAGATTCATTCTTGCCTTCTATAATTAACGAATGGAATGTGTTAGCTGAAGACATAAAACATCTGATTCCTTGTCAACTTTTAAATACCGTTTAAATGCTGATAAGCCAATACCCAAAGAACTTTTCTTTTATGGTGACAGAAAAGTAAATATAATTCACGCAAGATTACGCAACAAATACAGCGGTCTCAATCAACATCTCTACAGAAAAAAAAATGTTGCACCATCAACACTTTGTGACTGGGGCTCAGTGGAATCAAATGAGCACTTTTTTCTCGAATGCCCTAAGTATACCGATGCAAGAAATGATTTGTTTAATGGTTTACCTAATATAACGTTGAACCTACGTGTCTTAGCATTTGGCGACGATAACTTAGGTCATATTGAAAATGAAACTATATTTGCCGCTGTACTTTCTTACATCCATAATAGTAAAAGATTGAACTAAATACTAACAATTCAATTTGGAATTATGACTTTCTCTGTGCATAATTAAGTATGTGTCTTTTTGGTTGCCTAAGGCAAGTCGATTTTCGCATTTTTTCAATGCATGTGTATTCTTCTTATATACTTGTTGTAGATCTGGATTTTTCAACTTTTAACATGGTTCATATTCATGCCGAGCCTTAAACAGTCCACGCCAGCACTCCAACATTCCATCATTCAAAAACAAAATGTCTTACCTCTTTTTTCTTATCTAATCAATGTGTAACTTTTGATATTTTCTTTATAGTATTTTCCTTTCATCATAAATACATGCAACGTTGGGTATCCGCTTAGGGTACCGGAAAAGAAACTAATAAGCGTTTGCTTTCGTTCTTATCCATTTCATCTGTGTTGTATTACTTGACATTTATGTATATTATGTATAAATTGTTGAATAAACTATGTTTAAACCAATTAAGATGATAAGAGGAGAATTTGTTTATAACGAAAAATTCTACTCACGTATAGCTATCAAACACAACGTTCACGATACGACTCGGGGCTCCCCACTTCAGCTTGTCAACAAGGAGATTGGTCAAATAGAAATGTCCGAGATAGTTGACCCCGAATGACCTTTCAAACCCGTCAACTGTCGTGGCCTTGGGACCCATGTAGGCTGGAAAGTATTGCAATTTAACTCTTTATCACCTGCAGACGATAGTTTTCTATTTTACTTGGAGTGGACGACTTTAGAAAAGCTATGTAAACATGTAAAAAAACCTTTCAGTTCTGCTGTTGTGATATGTGAATATATTGAAAAAAGGCAGTTCTAAGAAAATAGAACCTGGGCGGGCTAACACCATTGCGATAATTTGGCCAACAAAGTCCAGATTTACTCATCCTTAAGTCGTTCCTGCAGATTTTCATACTTGATGCCATATCGTTGCGGATTTAAACTAGCAACCTTTATCACTCGAGGCAGACAACTTGTCTCTGCACCACAGACATAGAAAATCTTTATTTCAAAAGGAGAATTCTCTTTTACGATCACTGTCTTAGTTTCATACTTGACGTCAGAATAAAACGTACCTTTTAATGTAAATACTTCAAAATCTGCTGTAAATCGTTTATTTTTCTTTCTTATTTTTCTGAAGGTATAACACAGGATACCATACTAATACAGGAATATGTTGTGTACTGTTGCATCTGTTTATCATCAATACTTAGTTTTACTTTATGGTCTAATTATTCAACATAAGAATTAACATTAAATATCATCAAAGGAAGACATAAAACATCTCACATCTTCTTCGCTCATTAATATATCATCTATCAGGGACGAAAATTAGTTCGTGTCTATTATTCTACTAGCTTATTTCTACTAACCTGCATTATTGATGAGCACATGTAGGATTGGTTCCCGATCGCTGAATTCGTCCACAAACTCCTTGATGGACGAGAGGCTGGCAAGGTCCAGTCGGAGGGCATGAACATCCGGGTTATTCGACTTGCCGCGGATGAACCGGGCCACAGCCTCGCCTTTTGGCTGGTCCCGACATCCGAGAATCACTTTTGCTCCCCGTTTGGCGAGTTCCGTGGCGGTGGCTTTACCGATTCCCGTGTTTCCTCCTGTTAAACATAGAAGAAGCCATGACCACCGTGAAATTAAAGGCACATAAAAGGAGAGGAGTACAAATAAATTACTGAAAAAATGGAATTCTTTTATTATGTTCATAAATGTCACGAGAACTAGGAATGCATTAAGACCCTATTAAATAGACCCATTCAGAATAAGTTATTTTGTGCTCCAATTGTCTCCAATTCAATCATGTTTATCAACAACATGTTTGTTTGCATATTCAAAATAACGATTTCTGATTGGACAGTTCAAAAAATGTGTGTATCATCTATCAAGGTCAGAGGTGAAGAATCAGGAAATCTGAATTATAAAACTTGCTAATCTGGGTTAGTTCTGGTTTATCCTTCTTATTTAAGTACGATGGTGTTTTCTGGTGAAAACTTTTTGAATCTGTCCAAAGTTTACCATATAGTATAGTGTGATATAGCATTAATCTCCTTCAATGGGCCTTTAAGCATTGCAATGTATACGTTTGCTATTAAGATACAATTGTTTTAACTGTCATTTCAAGAGGCAGTTGTTCTGCCTCTTCTCCCTTGTTATGTATCAAACACTACGAATGTTTATTCATTTTCATCGAAAGAAACCAATGTATGTCTAGACAGAATGGTAAGTTTTCATCTCTTGCTTCGATGTAAGGTCTTTCTTTATATACTCACACAAGTATGTACTTATCCTTTGAACCATCTCAAATATATCGTGATGTGTACGTGATTGACTTCATATTTTCATGTTTATGAATGTTATTGTAAAATTAATGTGTTTGTAAATGTGTATAAACTGTCAGACTGTGTGCTTGAGTAATAACAAAAACACGTTATGTTATGTTTAGTTTATGAATGCCCTCTTATTAGTCATTATTCGACGAATCAATTTCACCATTTTATCAAAGCTTTACTTTAAGTAACGATAGACTATGTCAGGTCATATTGCAATGGCGTCAACTTAACGCTCCTGATAAATACTTATCTTAAACGGATACAGATCTTTAAAACTAAGCACTGCACAAATGGGTACACAATGAATGAATAAATAAATAAACTCATTATTAAGGAGTTATTAAAGGAATCTATTGCCTCTTATATTGAGCTAAGCGAAATAAATTTCTAGCACTGGATATGAATTCTAGTTAGAATTTGGTTAAAAAGAATCTAAAAGAGTTCCCAATTCTAATCGAAAGATAAATTCATCTTTGAAAATGTGTAAAATCAAATGATAAATTCCTTAATCTAAGAACTCAAATGCTAGTTAAAAACCAGCAGTGCTTGACAATATTTGATTTTTGTCTCATTTCGTCTGAACGCTGTAATTTAACTTTCATCTTTCAGTTAAACTACGCGTCTCATATGAAGCATCCCTAGTTGGAGGGAATATAGACTTGTAAAAAAAATCAGTCATGTGACCAGAATGGTTGCCATGTTCATATTTGGTAAAAACCATGAAAAAATCTTCTTATCAAAAACCACTAGTCAGATTTCAAAATAATTTCACAGGAATGTTCTTTGGGCGCCCTTCTGTAAAGATTGTTAAAGAAATAAATAACTTGAAAAACATGGCCATCAGGGTTGAAATATGAACCTGTTTGCATTTCCACTTTAAACATGTATGGTAGAATTTCTAAAAAAATACATCAATATAAATTTGGATGTCCAAATATGCCAAAATGATAACAACAAAATGGCAACAATAGATCGTACTTGCAATTATGCAGAGCATTTATAAGTTCTGTTGGTATTATGGTATAATGTTTGACTCGAAATACAGAGTTCTGTGTTTGAAACCCATGATTAATGATGATTAATGAAGTCATTGCATCATCAACAATTCATCTCTCATCACTTTAAAGTGTTTTTGTGTGAGGAAACAGTCTTTGTCAAGGAAAAAAGATGAAAAAAGTCATTGATATAACAAACAGTTAGCATGACGAAGTTCACCAACCCACAGGCCTAATAGATGTTTATAAGGTCATTGACCAACCAAATCTGTGTATACTATTCTAGAGGGAATTAAAATAGAATTGAAAGAGTTTGCAGACGACATTTCAAAATGTGATGAAATTGAAAAATTATTTTCTGATAGGGCAGAAAACATTGTGGAAAGAGGAGAAATTGCTCATGAAGAGCAATTTCTCATTTTCAGAGTCGTCTTCAACATACTGTTCAAATGTCGTTATTGTTTGGAAATGGGTTAAGTCACAATTTTGATTACCACTTAACCTACCTGACGTTATCATATGCTATTGATGAAAAATGAAACATCATGAATGAATGGCAAAAAATACTTATTTTGATGTACATGTATAAATAACAGAGGTCCAAATGTGGGGTGTATGGCCCTCCTTGACTTCTTGGTTTCTTTTTCAAAGCGTGTACAGTGGTATACATAAGAATATTCTTACAGTATCGGGATTGGTTGAATAAGTACCTAATATATTGATATGACCCACCAGGAGGGCGTCTATTGTTTAGTCTTCTGATTAGACAGCATTTCTATGAAGGCTGGCCAAAGGCTTTACAGTATACAAGAAGTGTGTCTATAACCTTTCCCTTGATGTTTATTTGTGATTTATTGTATTTATTCTTACCTGGTAGTGGAGAACCGCTGCCTTTTCCATGGTGTTAAAGCTTTGTTATTTTGAAGTTGTTTATGTCGTTGGTACCTACAAGCACTACATATTAGATACGCAGATTGACCCAATTATTGTAAAGATCAACCCACGCATGAAACACACTGTGCTTGTTCAGTATAGTGGCTATTTCTATGTTTGCGTTGGTTTTCATTCTCTTCCTCGATGCAACCTTTACTGTAGTAACATTGTCAAACGATCCGATCACATCCCAGGTAGTTTGTTTACATCCGCAATTCATGTTTACTACAATGTTTTATAGTTAGTTAGGATTAGAGGTCACAGCTTTAACGATCGTTCTTACCTTTCGAATCATTCATGAGTCTCAGAGTACCCACAGAACGCTACACTTTCCGAAATACTCTGCAAATTATGTCAACTTGTGCAACCAGAACGGCATGTTTACCTTAGTCTTACGTCTACTTCCGCCTAGTTCGTTCTGTACAGGGAATTCCGCTGACTCATCGATCGGGAAAGACCGTTTATTTTTAGCTGTAAGACCTTTACTTTTGTTAGCACCCTTCACGTACATATGGTTAATTTCAGTTTTCCATATGCATATCGATGATTCTTTTCATATTGATATTTCTTGTGTCGCCATGTTTCCAGCGACCTTTATCGGCCAGATATTTTGGGTCGTGACCACTTTTATTGGTCTCGGACAGGTTTGCGGCCAGTTTCTTGTTCGCAGCCAGGTTTTGTTGGTCGTATGGTCACCGGTTTGGTCAGACGACCGTATTCTGATGGTCACGGCCTAAGATTCACGTGCGCGGCCAAAGTAACGAATTGCCTGCGGTATACCATTCACAGTGGTAGAGTACCAACAACATAGTCCTGTTAGAATTAAGATACCGTTACTGATACTTCTACCGTTTTAATTAAAGAGAGTTTATAACCGCCGAAACAAGCGTTGACCGTTTTGATATTCAAACCCATTGTTACGAAGACACTCTACCCACGAACCCGTAACAATATTGTATGAAGTATCAATGATATGTAATTTTAGATGAAAAAGAAATGAACGTATAGTTTCATCTTGGACACTTTTATCATGGATGCTTAGTTCTGCTTCTGGATTGCTTAACAAAGTCATCATTTCGAAATATTATGGAGGTTGTTCTAAATATCAATTACTGAATTATTATTTTTTTATTGTAAGAATTCAGGGAAATAATGAATTGTATAAATGTGTACCAGTAGTTTGATTATATGCCAAATGAGCAAACACCTATTTATTTATCATTCATGCCATTGTTTTGAATATACATTCCTATTTTTTGTCTTGTATCACCACAACACATCTCTTTTTGGTCTTTTCATTATTGTTTCAAATAGATCATTTACACCTCTATTTATAAAAGTTATGTAACAACATTAACTTTGTTCCTTTATATATCTGAAATATCTTATTTTTTTTAAATTGATTGTGAATTTACATTGATGGTGAATGAAGCTTGAAGCTTGGTTAATTCACTCTCGGTGACTGCTTCCTGGATACTAAACCAATACTCACATCGATGTGTGGTTTAGTCCTGGCAATTTTTACCACCCGTAACAGGAACACTGGGTACAAGAGGTTGATGCTCTGTAGCCCACTGTTTAATAATTTCCCAAACAATAACGACATTTGACCACTTTGTTGCAGACGACTTTAGAAAACATTGAGGCAAAAGGGGAAATTGCTCGTGACGAGCAATTTCTCCTTTTCCCACAATGTTTTCTGCCCTATCAGAAGATTATTTTCCAATTTTATATCATTTTGAAATGTCGTCTGCAAACGGGGTTAAAGCAGACAGGCATCATTGTATAATTGAAGAATTTTTATTAGGATGTTTGAAACACAAACAAACCTGCTCTTCGTCTGTATGTAGAGGGGTCAAGAAAAGAGGCTTATATCCCTTGCTGACAAATTTATTGGTTCTCTGAAACCTATGAAAGCATTTAGTTTATGTTTCATAGTTGTGAAGAACTGTTGTTGTTGTGCAAAAATTAATCAATGCAAATATTATGCTAAATATCAATTCTGTAAATAAGTATTAACATATACATGCATATGTATTCAATTGCAAACCATTTAATTTCTATCAAGCTAACCTGTCAAAAACTTACAAATAATCTGTTGGTTTAGTATAAGTATACAATAAGTCCTTAATGATTTGAAGCACTTACTACATTCTAGATACTATGTTGTAACATTTTGTGGCTGATATTTGGTTGTCCACCATGTCATAAAGCAGGGAAGACACAAGGTAGTAAGTAACCTTGCGTAACTATAGTCTTATAACTATCAATCCTCTATACTAGATATTTTCTCATCATTTCAATGAAAAGAAAGGATATTTGGTTGTCGGCCATGTCATAAAGCAGGGAAGAAACAAGGTAGTAAGTAACATTGCGTAACTATAGTCTTATAATTATCAATCCTCTATACTAGATATGTTCTTATTATTTCAATGAAAAGAAAGGATATTTAGGAATGTATTTATTTGCATGTGAGTAAAATTCTTTCAGACTAAACATTCACTTGATGATTCTTGTAAAATGAATAGAATGTAAACAATTAAAAACAAAAGGTGTCTGGTGGGTCTTTTTCCGATGATTCCTTTTAAAAGTAAATTTAAAAAAAGAACTTTAAACATTGTGAATTTGTGACACATTGTGGAGTTGAGTAAATATCAAAAAGTGGATTAAGTGGTTAATATAATTATATTTGTCCAATTTCATATTTCTTTTAACTCTTTACCACCTGCTTTTCTTTACCTGAAGCTGATGACTTTAGAAAAGCTTTGTAAACTCGTGAAAAACATTTCAGTTCTACTGTTGTATTATGTTAATAGATTGAAAAAGCATTGTGGTATAAGGAAAAATTTCTTGTGACAAGCAATTTCTCCTTTTGCCACAATTAATTCTTTTTGAAAGTTGTCTGCTGCAAGATGCAAAAATATAATATGTTAAATTTGCTTTATTTTACTTGATTATCAATCTATATTTTGTATTGTTGTATTCTATCTTTTGTATATGTAATACACGTATATGCTTGTTTATGATGATTTAACCGATAAACTTCACAAAACCTCATATTGACGCATCTACTGCACAACTCTTTTGAAATCATTATGGCAAAAGGATAAATTGCTCCTAACAGAACTTTACCCTTTTGTCAAAATGAATTCTACCAAATATTTTTTAGGGTCTTATGTGGCCTATTGGTTAAGTTGGTGGGCTTAGAAATCTGGGGTCCCTGGTTCGTGCCCCATGACTTCTCTGGTTTCCTAGGAGTGACCTTTGGCAAATCACTTTAGAGGCATAGCTGGCTGCTATTGTTTTCATGTTTGACATGTTACAAATTGTCTTATTTGGGATTGAGTAAATAGTGATATATGATATGAAATCTTTGAAAATCTTACCTACCATAGTGTTAAAAGGTTTTTAACATTTTCATGATTGAACAAGACAATTTTTACTTGTATTTCTTTTAAATTGGAAGAATTGCACAACAATAAAAGTCAAACGATCATTTATTTCATATAAACAAATTTAACCCCTTCCCAAACACCAAATTTTCGACTATCCCAAATTAAAAGAGTTTGCAGACGACATTTCCAAATGTGCTGAAATTGGAATAAAATCTTATGATAGGGCCGAAAACGTTGTGTGCAAAGGAGGAATTGCTTGTTAAAAGCAATTTCTCCTTTTCCCACAATGTTTTCCAGAGCCAAATGCAACAAAGTGATTAAATATTGTTATTGTTTGGTAAAGGGTTAGAAATTTTAAACTTTTGTGAAAGTGCTTTTAGCTGATTAGGTAAATAATGTTGGCTAGCAAGTTTTTTAAGTTTGATACTTCATACTTCATGAAAACACTTGAAGTCATTTCTTACGTCGATATATCTTTGAATAAAATGATAATTCCTGTCAGAAAAAGGCTTAATTTTAGAATTAAGGTGAGACATTTATGATTTTTCTTTTATACTGCAATTCCGAATTTTGATCATGCTTCAAGTCACCAATAGCAAATTGGAAATGTTACATGTCTTTTTATAATTTTTTGAAAGATTATCTCCATGTAAATTGTAACTTCTTTAACCCCATTCCAGAAGCTCATTCATGTTTTATAGAAGAAAGTTAAACAACATTTAATGCAAGTGTTATGCAAATTGTGATTACTTTGCCGAATTTAAAGTGATATAGGAACACCTCAATGTGCTTTACAGTGTGTCATGACTTCATTGGAGCTTGAATTCTCATGTAATTTCAATACTCTCATGTTAACATTCCATTTCAAAAAGCAGAGATTTGTATCTTTTGTATTGTTATGAACTACAGGTTATTTCAAACAGCATCTGAGGCATATCAAGGAAGTTTGGCCCCTATCAATGTATGTGGAAAGTTAAGTCGCAAGTGCTTTGCTCACATCACCAGAAAAGTCTGTGCAGCTATCCATGCTTTTGGAATTGTCTTAACCCTTTACCAAATGTCAAATTGTTCGACTGTCACAAATTGAAAGAGTTTGCAGATGACATTTCAAAATGTGATGAGATTGAAGAATAATCTTCTGATAGAGTAGAAAGCATTGTGGGAAAAGTAAAAACTGCTCATCACGAACAATTTCTCCTTTTCCCACAATGTTTCCAGAGTTGTCTTCAACAAAGTGGTTAAATATCATTATTGTTTGATAATCAGTTAATTGAGTTCTGTTGAAAATATTGTCTCCAAACTACTGGCTGTTTCTCTACATAAGCTCAATTTTTAACACTTAGAATGCTGCGTAATTTTTTAAAAATAGATTTTTGTGTTGACTGCTTTGCAAAACCTTAGATATCTGCTAAATTCTACTTGGCGGCTAGCCTGGGTCTAATCTGTTCGCATAAGCACGAAGTTGGTTCCAGCACTATAAGGGTTAGGTGGCAAGAGACGAATATATCATGGTGAAATTACTTTTTTTTAAATCATAAGAAGAGAGAAAGTTGGCTAAGCTGTGCGCAGGACTAATCAGAATATTCTTAGGTTAAATATTTTCCTTTAGAAACATACATAATGTTGCAAATAACTCAAGAAATAATTGTGACAAAAGAAAACGTAGCTAACCACAAGCAATTTCTTCTTTTGTCTCAATAATTTCTACAATAATTTGCATCAAATGTTTAATGTGTTCATACTACAAGATAGTCATCTGTCGTGTCTGCTTACTTCAGTTATTATTTTGGATAAGCTTCAAATTGCTGAAAGCTCTGCTCAAGATTATAGTTTTCGTCTGTCACTACCTTGAAGACATTCTTTAGAATTGCACTGAGCCTTTTGTTTGAATTAACTCTTTACCACCTGCAGACGACATATTTTTACTTGAAGCAGACGACTTCAGAAAAGCTTTGTACACATGTGAATAGTCGTTCAGTTCTAGGTGAATAGATTGATAAAAGCATTGTGGCAAAAAGAGAAATTGCTTGTGACAAGCAATTTCTCCTTTTGCCAAAATGCTTTTTGAACGTCGTCTGCTACAAGACGCGAAAATGTGGCGTTAGGTTATAATACGTTAGTTAACATGTTAACAACTCTTTAGTTAAAGATCACAAATATAGAATATTATTTAGCTCGATAAAATTATTGAGCTCGATCAAATGAGCTCTGTTAAGTTTATCTTTGTCTGGTGCTTTGATTATCAATTCTCATCTCTCTCCTCTCTACATTGGTTAGCTGACTGTAAAGTGGTCTTCACCTATTGTTGTTTTACCGGTTTGATCATGTTTGTATTGAAATAAAAGATTGAAAAAAAAAGTTCTTTCTCAATCCTTTGACATTTTTTGCGACATAGACATACCATTTAATCCCACAAAAAATATATTTGGGCGACAACACTTGGTGCAAAGGTAGAGCGTCGGCCTCTCGCACCAAGGGTCCTGGATTCGGTCCCTGTTATGCAAGGTAAAAATTGCCGGGACCAGCCCGACTCAGATGGTCCAAGCTTTTATCTACGTCTTGACCATTCGGACTAATACTAGCGCCCTTAATTTGTTGCGACTACTGGTTTAGTACCTAGGAAGAAGTCATGGAAACTGAATTCAATAAGCTTTAAAATTCCACCACAATCGGTGTCAAATAAATAAGTTTAAACTGAGCCATAGGTCCTTCATATTGATTATGATAGGAAAAAGAATCCAAGAGAAGACAGTGGCTCAGGGGTAGAGCATCGTCCTCGGGACACCAGGGTCGTGGGTTCGAATCCCGGGAGTAGAGGTATCCGCCTTGCGACCATTTTAATCCATATTTGGCGCGAGTATTGGCTATGTATCCAGGAAAGAGAATATAGAGTGATTAATCAAAGTTGTAAGAAAGTTTTAAGTTGTAAAGTAAGATTCGATGTGATAAAACTGATACAACTGATAAAACGAATGCTTCTTTAAAAGTAGGAATTAAGTATACGATTTAGTCAAGAAGTATATCTAACTATGTACCGTCTAGATAAAGTAGATCTCAACACTTTTGCAACGAATTTGGATCTGAATGCATATTGATTCACTATATTCAGGCTCTCAAAGCATATAAACGAACTGATTTTGTTTTAAATGGCTACTCTCCAGTGTGTATCATATAACAGTATAGTTGCTGAGCAGTTTCAAGGAAATCAAGTCTTGATATCTAAATCCCTTCCCATCTATGAACAAACAGCTTTAAAATGTTAAACGAATAAAGAAAAGAATGTAGAAGCAAGGAAACCTTGCTAATATGCCCAGTAATCGTTTGAAAAGTTTGAATCCCGTACATTCCCACCCAGGACAATTTCCACCCGGACATTGCCCTCTTTTTGGTATAGGGCGGACATTTGCCCCCTCACAGTAAAAAAGAGGGCGGACATTTGCCCCCTCATATATGTTTTAACCTTGCTTGACCTGATCGTGTTCCGTTATTTTCAAATGTCCGCCCTCTACATTACGGTGAGGGGGCAAAAGGTCCGCCCTATACCAAAAAGGGGGCAAATATCCGGGGGGGGCAAATGTCCGTATACCGAAAAGGTTTGATAGAAAATATCTAGAGATAACGAGAGATATTAGTTGACTATAAATGAACCCGGTTTGTAGAATATACAGCTCGGTATCGTAAACGGAACAAACACTCGAAAGACCAATTTCTCCTTTTCAACAAACGATTAATGCTAAGTGTAGTCTAGACTAGTCTATCATTTTGCTACACAAGCTTTCACTCGAAGGATTGTGCTTGGTTCAATGGGATATTACAAACAATGGAGCAATGATATGCGTCTAGATGGCCGGTTAATCAGCATTGTGTGAATAGTTCTGGGTACCGTTTTACTAAACATTTTACGCTTAAAATTTGCGTAAGTTCAAACCCACATTCCCTCTTATTTTAATATTGGGCTAAGCACTATTGCAAAGTATCACATCATTGGAATCGTCTCTCCGAGACGCTTCCAATGACGTGTCACATTGCAATATTGCACAATCATTTAAGATATTACACATGTCTATCAGTTTTGACTTACGTCAATTATTTTCGTAAGTTGTTTAGTAAAACGGTACCCTGCATCGTAATTCATTAGTAATGTTTCGTCAATGACCGGGTGTTCGGAGGATAATTATTTCCATTTTTTGGGGTGGGTCGGGGAGGGGACATTTTTTATCATTTGCGCACAGTGAAAATTTTTTGCCTGGTGCAAATTAGAATTAAAAGCAGGCAATACAAATATAATAAATATATTAACAATGTTTCTCTGATATACAATAGAAACCACAGTGACAAAAGGATTAATGGCTCATCATGAGGAATCCCCAAGGAAATGGTTAATTAGTCTTGTTTGGTCCATAGGAAATCATGGGTTCTCCTGTTCCCTTTGAGCAACTGTGGTATGAACTTTGGACTGATCGAACTTGTAATCAAAATGCAGATGACAAAAAGGGAGCAAAGACAATTTGCATTCTGATATTCGATAGAAGCCATTGTTATAAGGTATTTGCTTTTAGGGGGCAATTCATCAATTTATAACTTCGATTTCTAAAGACATCTTCAACAGGTATAGCAGATACGCCAATATTAGGCAACACTGAGACATATGTATTTCATTCTAATGATAGACACAGACATATACATGGACAGTTTTATTCGAGAACAGAGGCCATAGGCCCATAGTGCAGCATACAGTTTAAAAATATACATACAAAATAATGACAATCAACAAAGTAGTACATTAGAGTAGTTCTTCGGTAAGGTTTTGTCTGATTTCAAAGGTTTTTTCAAGGTATGTTGACACTTAAGTCATTATAATTATTAAGTTAGATACACAAACAATCGAGTCTTATTAATTTGAATTCTGCATGAAATGGAGATACAGATCAGCATGTTAGTCCACAAAATAATGCTAATCCGGATCTACACAATAAGGAATTTCCCTTTCTCGGGTGTTTTTGATAGTCAGAATTTTCTCCTCTATAACCTTTGAAGTGATGAACTGTCAAACATCAAATTTGACAGATCCGTATATCATGTATTATGTACAAGGTCATGGAATTCTTACACTGAATATATCTTTCCTTTTTAACCCTTTCCCAAACAATAACGATATTTGACCATTTTGTTGCAGACGACAGGAAACATTGTGGGAAAAGGAGAATTTGCTCGTAACGAACAATTTTTCCTTTTCCCACAAGGTTTGATGCTCTATCTTAAGAAAAATTTTCAATTTCACCACATTTTGAAATGTCGTCCGCAAACTCTTTCAATTTGGGACAGTCGAGAATTTGTTGTTTGGGAAAGGGTTAAAGAAGCTGCCATGTATCATCATTCAGGTACTGCAATCATAAGTAACGAGTGAACGGTTGTTACCACTATACAACCCAATAGCCAAACACCCGTTACTGGGCCGGTAGGAGATGCAGTTTGGATTCCCTAATCCTTCCTTCCGTTTCAACAACTCCTTGTGTTTGGTCCCCGCTGCGGTGATGACCTGGATGACCTTAGAGGAGAAATATCCACAGAGAAGTATATTATCACAGCTGTCAACATATATTCCGCATGGGTAGTTCATGTTTGAATCTGTGTACCTATAGATCACATGACCTTGATGATCCATACATGTTACGAATCTATCGCCTTTGTCAGCAATGTATATCTTATCTCCGGTTCTATTAACCTTTATGTCACGTATATCACTAAACATGTATTGTCCATCGTTCACACCGAGCCATCTCTTGACAGCACCGTCCCTGTTAAGGACTCGAACTTCGTCTTTACCCGGGCCAACACTACATGCTGCATATATCTCTCCATTGTAATAGTCGACCGCGGAGCATGGAACCCCGATAAGGAGCATCTTTTTAATTGTCATCTCGGGTAAAATGTCAACAAAGAAAAGTTGTGTTTCATCAATTTGAAAAACCAGAACTTCGGTATCGGACGTTCTGCATGCTTTGCTAGCCCTCATTGATAGTGTAGATTGTTGTCGAAACTCTTTGTCCATCAATATCAGTCCTTCATCGTGACAGGCTAGAACAACGTGGCCGTCCGGTAAAAATACCACAGACTGTACCCTTCTACAACCTACGTCATGCACTCTTCCCTCGATTACAGGCAGGTCCAGAACTGACACGTCAGCAACATCCTGACTGCAGACTGATTCAGTAAGTCGGCCGATCGAATGTAACTCATTTAGACTGCTTGTGAAGAACTCATCAGGTTTGAACTGGATATCGATTTCATTCAACTCCTTTTCCAAGTCGTTGATCAGTGTGTCATACTCATGTATCTCTGGCTCGGTCTTCTTTAGTCCGACAAACATTGCGTCTCTTTGTCCTGTTTTCTGACATTCTTCGATCGATGCAATCATATCTTGAATCTGACGGGTTGTTTCGGTAGCTACTGTTAGCTGTTCTTCTATCTCTTTGTTTAACTTGTCTTGTACATCTTTAATTTCAGCGATCATTTTCCTCTCTAATGTAAGGAGACGCTGTTCGACCTGTTTCCGAACGTTCCTGACTTCTTCGATGCAGTTCTGAATTTGTACTTTCAGCTTTGTTTTATCCTTGGTTCTCTTGTGATGAAGGTTGTTGTAGGACACTTCTAGTTTCTTTAATCGGTCCTGCATGCTACTGAATGGTTTTCGCGGATCATTCGTCGCTGTGTGGGTGCTGATCTCGATCGTTTTGCACTTTCTGTGAGACGTCCTTTTACACGTACTACACATCACAGCGTTGTCGTCTTTACAGAGGTATTCAATCTTCAGTTGATGTTTATCGCACGTCATGACGGAGGGCATGGTTTGACTTCCGCCGGAAATAGACGGCATCTGGTCCCCAGTAAGTAGTGTATGGTTCCGAGACTTTTTCTGTGCTCCGTGTACATCATTACAACCCGGGCAGAGGGCCTCAGTACATTCAATGCAGTAAAATACGGCCTGTGACTTGATGCCCCTGAACTTGCATACGTCACATTCTATACTACAGTCGTCTGAATCCAGATATATCGACGATCCACCGCTTGCCATCTTAATCAGATATGTTTAAAGTCTGAAATTATATGTTGATGAACAAATGAAACGCCGAAATTTACAAGTAAAATTTTGATGAAAAACGATTTTTAACCCATATTGAAATAGGACAGTACTCTACTGTCCGAGTTTTTCAGTATTTCCAATTTTCCTTGCTAACACTGTCCGAACGTTCACCTGTCCGAAACGTCGCAATTGATAATATTCCAATAACCGCCAAAGTGGTTCCGAGCTCAAAACACAGTGAGTTTGCAAGTCAAGAGGAATGCGGATAACTTGCTCCGTACGACGCAATCTCCTATGCAGAGTAAATGGTCCGTCTAAAATAAACAAAGACTAAACAAATATGATAGTTTTTGATACCTTTGATATATATATATGAATATTTGCAGCTGTACCACAAATCGGTTTGTATCTAGCCTATACATCAAAATGAAAAGAAAGAAAGCTCATACAAAGCTCGGTTTACGACTTAAAAACTATCTTTACACGCCCTTCTGATCTCAGTTAGTTTTTGCAATGTGTCAACAGGATAAATAATAACACATGCCTCTCGTACGTACGAGGCCGTAACAAGCTTCTCTGCAACGTTTATCCTTGGTGGAACACTTTGTTTATCATTGCTTTCATTGAGTTTTGCGCTATGTGAAGTTTTAAATGAAAAATCGAAAACGAAAGTGAAACGTTTGTTTATCATTGTTTTTTTGCAGGTATCATTGTAAAACGCTTGTGGAATGTAATTCCACTGTATAAAATCAAATCGATTGTCAAGTTCAAATCAAATGTACCAATCTTTTATCGCTGATTGACTTTTATTTTAACAAAATATTCAGCGACATTCTCTCTGTCAGACTAACTGGTCATGGCGACAGGTTAGATAATCATGCATGACAACGTGTACAAACGATTATTTCCCTTTATTTGGTGTAATCCTTTACTTTGGGTACACCATTTCCTTCATTTAAAACGGAACACTGTTTAAGCGGCTTTAGTCAATATAAGCTGTAATAGACATACTAAGGTACAATCGTGCCATGAACACGAGACATCACGAGACATCAGACCTATACCAGAGGACTAGCGGACATACAGACATAAATATTATTTAGAAACTTATCTATAACTGATATTAGACGAATCCATACGCGCAGATATATAAGATACACATCTAGGAATGTCTACTACTCGAAATCGATCGAGTCAGGTGATTTTTCCATCTGCCACATTATCTAACGGTGTCACTTGGGTACGGTGGATCTTAGGTGACATGTGCAAGACTTTAGTTTTTAAGTTCTTTTCCAGAGATAATGAAATTTTTGAACGTGGGAACTTTTCCGTTTTTCCCGAGATAGTAAAAAGCATTGCATCGAGCAAACCGTGAAAAGATTTATTTTACCTGGTTAAATTGTAACTTATGACGAATGACAATTAATGTAAGGACACAATGTGGACCCCTCTGCTCACAGGATTCAAACCCACGACCCTTGTGTCTTGAGTCCGATATCCTAACATTAGACCACTGTCCTGCACTGCGTAGACAGGGAGCCGGGAAACTTATTATATTCCAGCCAATACCACATGGGTTTATACTTATCCCGGGGGTCAATTTTATAATGACATGGGTTCCAACATCCGAATGGGAGAAAACAAACCTCCACCCATATAAAGTCGTCTGCTTCTTCAACAATCATTGAAATATTTACAAATTATTTCAGGTGAAAGAATAATGTTTCCCCGGCCTAGTTATAACTGAAAAAATGTCCCTTGTAGAAACGTCGACGTGCGGCTCAATTGATATAAGGAAAATCTAAATTTAATTACGAAGTAAACCCTTCCTCTCCAATTTGACTGACATTCACGAGCGTGCCGTTTTTGGACTAAGGGTGGGTCAGCACCTTAGTCCATTGAATTTACATACCACCTTTTAAGGGGCGGTACTTTATCGATACACAAACAGCGGTCTGACCCAAATTACTCATTAAACATCTGCCTTCACTGTGCAGACTAATACCCTCTTGGAACTAGGAATGTAGTCCGAAATTACTCGTTAACTCAATGAGTTCAGTTGTTTTTTGATACCAATGTTGTTTTTTTTAAAATTGTATGGTTAAACGAGAGAAGTTACCAAGTATCTCCTTCAGACCTAAAGAATCGTCACTGTATGTTTACAAAAAGTGACTCAACCCTTAAACCTCAAAGGCAACTTTGATTTTGAGAATAAAAAAGACATGCTTTTTAATCTACGTTCAAGATATCCCAGGCAAAACTATTGTTCCGTTCACATTGGATAGAATGCAATATCTACGTCAGGATCAATCGGACTAGGCCAAGTATAAAAGAAAGGGAGACCCTCATACAAAGGCTTGTAATTATGTATCCATGCGCCAATTTCACGTTCAAGTTAAATGAATGAATAAAACGATAGCACCGACACTTTCATACAACAAAAACGATATCTGAGTAACGTCATATGAAATATGCAGAAAGTGGTCATTGAAGTGTGGTAATTACCATACAACATTTCTCAAGACCAAACTTCAAATTAACTTTGCACCTGGTAGAGTTTTAGTACGACTATATTAAAGGTTTTGTTATAATTCTAATCAGGATGCTTCAACGAAAAAATGTCAATCAACGTTTTCATCATTGTACACGTGAGAAGCAGATACAGAAAGAAGAAGATATTATTCAATATAATTTGATTTTGACTTATTTCTTTGAGTTGGTTTTGCCTTGTATTTTTTGTGCAACTCGAAAACATTGAAAAGTAAATGATATCGATCCCACCCGAGGCGTTTGTCATACACATCTTCATGCGCCAGAACGTCGCTATCGATAAAAATAATCAAATAAACCGCCAAAGTGGTTCCGAGCTCAAAACACAGTGAGTTTGCAAGTCAGGAGAAAAGCGGATAACTTGCTCCGTACGACAGCATAGACAGGCCTAAACGGCCCGTCCAAAATGAACAAAAACTAAACAAATATGACAGATGAACCTTTAATTTATGTATATGAATATTTAAAGCTGTATCACAAATCGGTTTGTATCTATACATCAAATGTGAAAAGGAAAAAAACGCTCATACAAAGCTGGGTTTACGACTTAAAAACTATATTTACACGCCCTTCTGATCCCAGTTAGTTTTTTGCAACGTGTCAACAGGATAGATAATAACACATGCCAAGAAACCAACGTTTACTTCCCTTGCTCTGACTAAATGTTTTAACGTAAGAAAACCCTTTTTACATCTATTAAACATTCATGAAGAAGATCTTCCTGTCGAAAAATCATAAGCTCCGGCCTGAACCTTAGAACTGATTGATTTCTGAAGGACCAGTTACTCCTTATTAAATAGAGGTTAATTGTATTTTTAAGACAAAAACAATTTTCCAGGTCAAAAACGAAAGTAACACTTTTATCAAAAATCGAATAACTCTTACGTACGAGGCCGTAACAAGCTTCTCTGCAACGTATATCCTTGATGGAACATTTTGTTTATCATTGCTTTCCTTGGGCTTTGCCCTATGTGAAGTTTTAAATGAAAAATCGAAAACGAAAGTGAAATGTTTGTTTATCATTGTATTTTTGCAGGTATCATTGTAAAACGCTTGTAGAATGTAATTCCACTGTATAAAATTAAAACGATTGTCAAGTTCAAATAAAATGTACCAACCTTTTATCGCTGGTTGATTTTCTTTTTAACAAAATATTCAGCGACCTTCTTTCTGTCAGGCTAACTGGTCATGGCGACAGGTTTGATAATCATGTATGACAACGTGTACAAACGATTATTTCCCTTTATTTGGTGTAATCCTTTACTATGGGTACACCCTTTCCGTAATTAAAACGGAACACTGTTTAAGCGGCGTTAGACAATATAAGCTGTATCAGACATACTAAGGCACATTCGTGCCATGAACACGAGACATCAGACCTTTACCAGAGGACTAGCGGACATACAGACATAAATATTATTTAGAAACTTATCTATACTTGATATTAGACGAACACATATCCGCAGATATATAAGATACACATCTTAACATGTCTACTACTCAAAATCGATCGAGCCACAGGTGAATTTTCCATTTGCCACATTATCTAACGGTGTCACTTGGGTACGGTGGAACTTAGGTGACATGTGCAAGATTTTAGTTTTTAAGTTCTTTTCCAAAGATAATGAAATTTTTGAACGTGGGAAAATGAACTTTTCCGTTTTTCCCGAGATAGTAAAAAACATTGAATCGAGCAAACCGTTAAAAGGTCTATTTTCCCTGGTTGAATTGTTTTGTAACTTATTACGAATGACAATTTATGTAAGGACACAATGTGGACCCCTCTGCCCACAGGATTCAAACCCACAACCCGTGTGTCTTGAGGCTGATATCCTAGCACAATACCACTGTCCTTCACTGCGTAGACAGGGAGCTGGGAAATTTGTCATAATCCAGCCAATACCACAGGGGGTTGAACTTATCCTGGAGGGTCAATATTATAATGACATTAGTTCCAACATCCGAATGGAAGAAAACAAACTACCACCCGTGTAAAGTCGTCTGCTACTTTAACAATCAATGAAATATTTTCTTTTTCTATCAAATACATACCGTGCCACGACAATAATTTATAATCAATCACATCAAGGGTTCCTTTTCCGAGGTTGTCTTTATTTCACGACCTATTAAAAAAAGACCTGCATTCACATCATTTACACCCTATACAACAATAACCTGAGCTAGGCGGTGTAAAATATTCAATTGAACGATCAAATATTACAATTATATCACCAAACCTAAATATTAGGCTATTTTAGCCAATGCTTATATCTGAATGGCCAACACGTAAATGCGTTTATGCACCACAGACATGGTAAGCGTTTTACTAAACATCTTATTCTATGAATTTGCCCGAGTTCAAAGCAATATCCCCTCCTTGTTCAATATAGAGAGCAGCAATATTGCTAAGAAACACGTCATAGGAAGCGTCTATCCAAATTGCATCCAAGTAATGACGTGTATCCTGGAATTATTGTTTAGGATGAAATCAATTCAAAGATGAATTGTATAGTTTGTTTTTTGTAGTAGTCATTGATATTTTATAACACTACCTTTCTGCAGAAACTATCTGCAGTTTACCTATTACTACATTGTATAGCAAGACAACAGGGGAAATAACTACATTAATCAAAACTGAATGATATCTTTTGAGTTACTTCCCTTTGTATATTGAGACGCAGTAATTTAACGTTTGTAGAACTTGTTTGTTAATTTCAGAAGCTACTCAAAGTTAAAGAAAACAAGCAGATATTTACATGGATAGCAAAACCGCTAGGTAACTGATACTGTTTCTCACTGATCAAATGTGACCGTGATTCTGGGAGATCTCTTTGCTTGGTTTGATACTTTGGTTTAAGCGGTTGGATGAGGACTTTTTCTCCGTTTAAGTTGCTTTTCCGACTTTCCGATTTCCAATAAGCCAAGCCTATGGCTGGGTCTTCCCGAAGATAGAAATTATATAACGGTTTTTAGAACCAGCCGGGAAATCACGTGACCAATGTCTACGATTTTATGTCCGAACAAGATGGCAGCGCACATGACGGAACTTGTAATTTTGCTTTTTTCACTTAAGTTTGCCAATGATAGCCACATTGTGTATTTCGCATTAGTTGGCCATCAACCTTCCGGTTCTGGTGGTACATGTATATGATAATTCATGATTTATAATGGGTAACGTCTAACACTCGGCAGAGAAATCCCAGTCGACGGGCGGTGTATTTGGACACGCTCGCACGTCAACTGCATTTTCTCTACCGAGTGTTGGAAAAACATGTTTGCAAATCAGGTACGGAAAAACCAGAAGCATTGATAGGTGCACTGCCAACATTTGTATGACTGTATTATCACTGGAAATGGCTCAACCCATTACTAAGCAATAACGACATTTTAACATGTGTTGGCAGACGACTCTGGAAAACGATGGATAAAAGGAGAAATTGCTTTTAACGAGCATTTTTTCATTTCCCCACAATGTTTTCTGCTCTACCATAAGTGTTTAACTCACTCACATATTGAAAGTTTGCAACCTTTCTCAATTTGGGACGGTCAAAAAGGTTGCTTTTGGTAAAGGGTTAAAACACAATTAAAAGAATGTAGAAAGTGTGACCAATGATTGGATGTTAATTATTATTACAATAATAACAAAAACAGCATCATAACGAGTCTAAACTTTATTTATCTTTTATCTTTAAACAAGTAACACGCAATTTACTATGCCAATAGCTAAAAACACAAAAGGAAAAATAAACTAACGATATATAACACGAAATAAAGAAATCAAACTATCAAAAAGAATATGTTAAAGTAGTTACTAGCACCATATTGATATTTAACACAGAAGTCAAACACACACAACTCAATAAAATCATTTATTCATCGTTTGCTTACTAACAAAGACTTATTAATGACCCTTTAGAACGTTTGTCGTTCTTTCAATCTTGAAATGATAGGGAATATATATACTCTTTCATATCTATGAGACTGAGACGGGTATCTATTGTAAGCGACCGCTTTGAGCTACCCAAATATCAACCAAATCAATAACCTATCGAATATGATACTGTAGTTTATCTATAGCTCACACTTCTGTTTGCCGAACTCCTTAATACGTCGAAGTAAATACGGGGTTTCGAATTGTTCGGTCTTAATACAAATATTCTTTTATCTTCCTGACATCTATAAGTCGAACTCTTTCTATGTCAAATATTGACCATTGAACTTTGAGCTATTGAGATTCTACAAGATATGACAAAAGCATGCGTTTAAGCGCAACCACGTCAAACGATGTATATACAATTATAATAAATAACTCATCTTTTATCTATGAATAATGTGCGATACTGATAGATTGGATAACAAGGTTTGAGTTGTGTGCCGCATTTTATTTTTCTGAATATACAAAATAAAAAATCTAATTAACATTTCTCCCCTTAAATGAAAGTAATGTTTAAGCTATTGCGCTTAAGAGCTTTTTCTCTGTTTAAAGTTTAAACAAACGTAAACAATCTTTTTAATCTAATCACATTTTCTCACACACATAGTGATATTAAGTAATCGATCAAATCTATTTATCCTTTTTCGCTTCTTGCGAACCCACTTCCTCGACTTCTGGGGCCGACTCGACGCCATTTTGACGTACTTCCGGTCCCTCCATCCCGCACAAGTGAAGCGACGTGTTCCACAACTTCTCGGCCAGGTCACGGTCTTTCGCCGACTTCTTCACCTTATAGATAACACAGTTTTCGAGCACCTGACCGGAAACCTCGCGAATCTTGTCCGCGACTGCGCAGTACACGATCGTCTGACATCCGTCTTCCGGTGTCTTGAAGAGAACACGTGACGCAGCTCGGAGGATATTTCCGGAGATTCCCGGCCAGTTCCGTAATAAGTCCGTGCACACCATACCTTAAAAGAAAACGGAAGCAATGTTTCCATGTGCTATATTGCATAAAACAACCTATAGTTTTTTTCAGCGCACTTTCTATTGGCGGGACTCCTTTTTGATAGCATATTAGTTACTTAAATATATAATGTCTTAAAGAAATACATTCCAAAAGCATTTCCTAATCATAAGAATCCTAAATGGATACTCCATTAACGAATATGAAAACTTTATCCAAAATTAAAAAAAATCCAAATCTGGATGGAAATCTTGTGGTGTCAGTGTAATTGGTGCTGCGTGGCAAGTGAAGATCACCGAAACGAGTTTGTACATCTACATGATATTTCAGTAAGTATCTAGTAAATGATCAAACGTCTCGCCTACCTGGATGGACCCCATACGAGAAGATAATACTGGAAGACAAGCGTCTGTGTAATTCTTGGTTGAAGAGGATCATGGCGAGTTTGGAGCGTCCATAACTCTTAAAGATGTCGTACTTCGTCATCGCAAGGTCTTCAAAGTCGAGTTTTCCCTTCCTGAAAAAAAACCCAGTAGATTATCTACACAGTGAAATAAATGGAACATGATGAATGTTAGAAAGATGTATGGAAGAGAGATAAATATAGAGATAGAGATGGAGAAAGAGAGAGAGAGAGAGAGAGAGAGAGAGAGAGAGAGAGAGAGAGAGAGAGAGAGAGAGAGAAAGAGAGTGAGAGAGAGAGAGAAAGAGGGATAGATATAGAGGTAGAGATGGAGAGAGAGAGATAGAGAGAAAGAGAGAGAGAGAAAAAAAGAGAGAGAGAGAGAGAGAAAGAAAAAAGAGAGAGAGAGAGAGAGAGAGAGAGAGAGAAAAGAGAGAAAAGAGAGAGAGAGGGAGAGTAACATTTGAATAATATAAATAATATCCACTCAAGTGTAGCTATCCCACACAATGTTGAAAGGCTTAAACAAACTACGTAGAAACGTAAAGATAAATTCTACTCACATGTAGCTATCCCACACATCGTCGAAAGGTTTAAACAAATTCAAAACCTATGTAGCTATCCCTCACAACGTCGAAAGGTTTAAACAAATTCTACTCACATGCAGCTATCCCTCACAACGTCGAAAGGTTTAAACACATTCTACCCACATGTAGCTATCCCAAACAACGTCGAGAGGTTTAAACAGATTCTACTGACATGTAGCTATCCCTCACAACGTCGAAAGGTTTAAACCAATTCTACTCACATGTAGCTATCCCTCACAACGTCGAAATGTTTAAACAAATTCTACTAACTTGTAACTATCCAACACATCGTCGAAAGGTTTAAACAAATTCTACTAACATGTAACCATCCAACACAACGTCGAAATGTTTAAACAAATTTACTAACATGTAACTATCCAACACAACGTTGAAAGGTTTAAACAAATTCTAATAACATGTAATTAATAATTATACAACACAACGTCGAAAGGTTTAAACAAATTCTACCCACATAAAGCTATTCCACACAATGTTGACAGGTGTAACCAAATTCTACTCACATGTAGCTATTCCTCACAACGTCGAAAGGTTTAAACACAATCTACTCACATGTAGCTATCCCTCACAACGTCGAAAGGTTTAAACAAATTCTACACATTTGAGCTATCCCAAACAACGTCGAAAGATTTAAACACATTCTACACACATGTAGCTATCCCACACAACGTCGAAAGGTTTAAACTAATTCTTCACATATTTAGCTATCCCAAACAACGTCGACCGGTTTAAACAAATTCTACTCACATGATGCTATCCCACACAACGTCAAAATGTTTAATCAAATTCTACTCGCATGTTACTATCCCACACAACGTCGAAAGGTTTATACAAATTCTACCCACGTGTAGCTATCCCACACAACGTCGAAATGCTTAAACAAATTCTACGCACATGTAGCTATACGACACAACGTCGAAAGGTTTAAACAAATTCTTATCACGTATTGGTCATATACCAGTATCCTTTGTCTTGAAATCTTGAAATCCCATTGACTCCAATATCAAATCAGATATTTTCAAGATTCTTTTGAGTTAAGAATATAATTTGTACCCTTAGATCCATGTATATACAGAATCATTAAGTTGGTCCAATAAACTCTCCAAAATTGTAATAAAATGGAAACCTTAATCGCCTCAGTTATTTTCTACGGAGCAATGTATACTAGTACCGTCCGAAAAGTAGTACACAAGCTGTCATATCTGGCCTAGGTACCGGCTTTTGTGTTCATACATCCCAAACAATTCTACTTACGAATCTATCAGACACAATGTCGAAATGTTCAAACAAATTATTCTGACGATCTGCGACATCGTCTAAAGGATTGTTTCTTAACAATGTGTCCCTATTTATTTCATGAGTTTAATATAAAAAGAATTATAGGTTTTACAATGCGTTAACATTTATTCCGTTTTGTTGCGATGCCCGACTCTCAATGATGGCAAAGACCGACAACTCTTCTGTAAATAAGGGCTGAACAAGCCTAGTCCGCATGATCCAGACGTAGATATTCCACACAGTTACAGCTTGGATAATCCAAGACCAAGCCGGGTAGTTCTATGGCATCGCATTCGTCAAAGGAGAAACATTTGTACTGCCTTTCACAAATTAAGATGACAAGACTTTCCCAGCCGCATTCCTGGTACAGATCATAAATTGAGACAAGTTTCGAGCACCCTGTGACAATGTGGGCGGCTTCATTTTGTACCTTATCAAGTTGATATTTCATCTCTTGGGAAAGGTTATCCCATATAACATCTCCATATTCTAGAATAGGACTTATGAATGAAAAGTAAATTATTTGTAGTGACATGCGATCAAGGCGAGATTTAAGACCTGGCATGACATTGAGTCTTACACATGCCTTTTCTAACGACTTTTTGATGTGGTAAGTCCAAGAACCGTCGTTAGAGAAATTGATACCCAAATGTTTATTATATGTATACCAAAGCTCTTGGTCAAAGAAGGCGGAAGCACAAACTGATTTTATTTTATAAAATGATTCATTGGCTTGCACCAGACTATTTATGTGATCTCTTGCCGTCCACTGTTGGAAACTCATCAGTATATGATATTCGCAGACCTGAATTTCTTTTAGAACTATTGCATGTAGGTCTAGCCTATATAAAGATTCATGCCTGCCTTCTATAATTAACGAATGGAATGTGTTAGCTGAAGACATAAAAACATCTGATTCCTTGTCAACTTTTAAATACCGTTTAAATGCTGATAAGCCAATGCCCAAAAAACTTTTCTTTTATGGTGACAGAAAAGTAAATATAATTCACGCAAGATTACGCAACAAATACAGCGGTCTCAATCAACATCTCTACAGAAAAAATGTTGCACCATCACCACTTTGTGACTGCGGCTTAGTAGAATCAAATGAGCACTTTTTTCTCGAATGCGCTAAGTATACCGATGCAAGAAATGATTTGTTTAATGGTTTACCTAATATAACGTTGAACCTACGGATCTTATCATTTGGCGACGATAACTTAGGTCATATTGAAAATGAAACTATATTTGCCGCTGTACATTCTTACATCCATAATAGTAAAAGATTAAACTAAATACTAACAATTCAATTTGCAATTATGAATTTCTCTTTGCATAATTAAGTATGTGTCTTTTTGGTTGCCTAAGGCAAGTCGATTTTTCGTATTTTTTCAATGCATGTGTATTCTTCTTATATACTTGTTGTGGATCTGGATTTTTCAATTTTTAACATGGTTCATATTCATGCCGAGCCTTAAACAGTCCACGCCAACACTCCAACATTCCATCATTCAAAAACAAAATGTCTTACTTCTTTTTTTCTTATCTAATCAATGTGTAACTTTTGATATTTTCTGTATAGTATTTTCCTTTCATCATAAATACATGCAACGTCGCGTATCCGCTTAGGGTACCGGAAAAGAACCTAATAAGCGTTTGCTTTCGTTCTTATCCATTTCATCTGTGTTGTATTACTTGATATTTATGTATATTATGTATAAATTGATGAATAAACTATGTTTAAACCAATTAAGATGATAAGAGGAGAATTTGTTTATAACGAAAAATTCTACTCACGTATAGCTATCAGACACAACGTTCACGATACGACTCGGGGCTCCCCGCTTCAGCTTGTCAACAAGGAGATTGGTCAAATAGAAATGTCCGAGATAGTTGACCCCGAATGACCTTTCAAACCCGTCAACTGTCGTGGCCTTGGGACCCATGTAGGCTGGAAAGTATTGAAATTTAACTCTTTATCACCTGCAGACGATATTTTTCTATTTTACTTGGAGTGGACGACTTTAGAAAAGCTATGTAAACATGTAAAAATCCTTTCAGTTCTGCTGTTGTGATATGTGAATATATTGAAAAAAGGCAGTTCTAAGAAAATAGAACCTGGGCGGGCTAACACCATTGCGATAATTTGGCCAACAAAGTCCAGATTTACTCATCCTTAAGTCGTTCCTGCAGATTTTCATACTTGATGCCATATCGTTGCGGATTTAAACTAGCAACCTTTATCACTCGAGGCAGAAAACTTGTCTCTGCACCACAAACATAAGTAATCTTTATTTCAAAAGGAGAATTCTCTTTTACGATCACTGTCTTAGTTTCATACTTGACGTCAGAATAAAACGTACCTTTTAATGTAAATACTTCAAAATCTGCTGTAAATCGTTTATTTTTCTTTCTTTTTTTTCTGAAGGTATACCACTGGATACCATACTAATACATGAATATGTTGTGTACTGTTGTGTCCGTTTATTATCAATATTTAGTTTTACTTTATGGTCTAATTATTCAACATAAGAATTAACTTTAGATATCATCAACGGAAGACATAAAACATCTCACATCTTCGCTCATTGATATATCGCTTATCAGTGACGAAAATTAGTTCGTGTCTATTATTCTACTAGTTTATTTATACTAACCTGCATTATTGATGAGCACATGTAAGATTGGTTCCCGATCACTGAATTCGTCCACAAACTCCTTGATGGACGAGAGGCTGGCCAGGTCCAGTCGGAGGGCGTGAACATCCGGGTTATTCGACTTGCCGCGGATGAACCGGGCCACAGCCTCGCCTTTTGGCTGGTCCCGACATCCGAGAATCACTTTTGCTCCCCGCTTGGCGAGTTCCGTGGCGGTGGCTTTACCGATTCCCGTGTTTCCTCCTGTTAAACATAGAAGAAGCCATGACCACCGTGAAATTAAAGGCACATAAAAGGAGAGGAGTACAAATAAATTACTGAAAAAATGGAATTCTTTTATTATGTTCATAAATGTCACGAGAACTAGGAATGCATTAAGACCCTATTAAATAGACCCATTCAAAATAAGTTATTTTGTGCTCCAATTGTCTCCAATTCAATCATGTTTAACAACAACATGTCTGTTTGCATATTCAAAATAACGATTTCTGATTGGCCAGTTCAAAAAATGTGTGTGTCAACTATCAAGGTCAGAGGTGAAGAATCAGGAAATCTGAATTATAAAACTTGCTAATCTGGGTTATTTCTGGTTTATCCTTCTTATTTAAGTTGTGCTGATGGTGTTTTCTGGTGAAAACTTTTTGAATCTGTCCAAAGTTTACCAAAAAGTATAGTGTGATATAGCATTAATCTCCTTTAATGGGCCTTTATGCATTGCAATGTATACGTTTGCTATTAAGATACATTTGTTTTTAACTGTCATTTCAAGAGGCAGTTGTTCTGCCTCTTCTCCCTTGTTATGTATCAAGCACTACGAATGTTTATTCATTTTCATCGAAAGAAACCAATGTATGTCTAGACAGAATGGTAAGTTTTCATCTATTTCTTCGATGTAAGGTCTTTCTTTATTTACCCCCACAAGTATGTACTAACCCTTTGAACCATCTCAAATATATCGTAATGTGTACGTGATTGACTTCGTATTTTCATGTTTATGAATGTTATTGTAAAATTAATGTGTTTTTAAATGTGTATAAACTGTCAGCCTGTGTGCTTGAGTTATAACAAAAATACGTTATGTTATGTTTAGTTTATGAATGTCCTCTTTTTAACCATTATTCGACGAATCAAATTCACCATTTAATCCAAGCTTTACTTTAAGAAACGATAGACTATATCATGTCTTATTGCAATGACGTCAACTTACCGCTGCTGATTAATACTTATCTTAAACGGTGACAGATCTTAAAAACTAAGCACTGCACAAAAATGGGTACAAAATTAATAAATAAATAAACTCATAATTAAGGAGTTAATAAAGGAATTGATTGCCTCTTATATTGAGCTAAGCGAAGTATATTCCTAGCAATGGATATGATTTCTAGTTGGAATTTGGTTAAAAAATCTAAAAGAGTTCCCAATTCTTATCGAAAGATAAATTCATTTTTGAAAATGTGTAAAATTAAAGGATAAAATCCTTGATCTAAGAACTCAAATGCTAGTTAAAAACCGGCAGTGCTTGACAATATTTGTTTTTTGTCTCATTTTGTCTGAACGTTGTAATTCAACTTTCATCTTTCAGTTAAACTACGCGTCTCA
>OX401411.1:38644448-38663448 GCA_947846245.1 Cerastoderma edule
ATTTCAAGTTCTACACAGCTGTAAATTACAGACTGTAACGACAGGCCCCAAAAGCCCAACACTTTTTTTGACCAATCATCATTCGCCAATCCTCATGAAATCAACTCAAATTTTTACTTACTTACTTTATTAAATCCTGAATTTATTTGTCATCTGCTGCGGGAGTCCCAGTCACTGGGGTGGGCTGCAGGCGATTAGATTTTTTAATATCCAATCTCCAATTTGTTCTGTCCATTGGGCTGACATCGGTTTGCATTCCTTCCTGTCCTGAACAATGCAGTCTGACCTAGTCTTTCTGGGTCAGCCTCGTCTCTTCTCACCAGGAATGGCCATGTCGAGAGTTCTATTAATGGAGGTAGTAAAGTTGACTTCAAATTGAAGTCATTATTAGTATAAAAAATGATATTCCTTACAGAAGGAATTTATTGTATAAAAGTAGAAGTAGAAAAGACTTTGCCTAAAAAAAGAAAAAAGAAATATTTGTTGTCATAGTCTTATCTAAAGATGAGCTGAAGTGAATCTATCAATATGATATACAGTTTTTTTAGGATCTTATGGTGTCTCAGTAATTTTTTTTTATTTCACTGTTTTATTTCACATTCTTGCGACATTTTCATGTCCTTTATTAAATTGTGTTTAATGCAGTTTTACAAGAAAATGTATCTCGCCCAAAAACACTATTGTGTGAAATAGCTGACTGTCAATTATCAAGCCTTCTTTATACCATATCATTTATGTTTCTATGTTGAACATGAATGCATAAACTTGATTTAACATGCATGCTCTACAAAGGAACAAAAAATATGCAAGCAGGGAAAAATTTGTATGGAGAATATAAAAACTGGTAGAGTTCGAAAGTGGGCATTTTATTTTGAGATGCCATTAAAAGACAACTTTATAAAAACAACTCATACAACACAGCTAAGTTTGCAATGTTATAGCTCTTGCACGAAGTATTATTCTTTAACCGAACATTTAGATATTTTTGGTGGTTACCAGCTTGTTTGGAACCGGAAATATTGCAAGTGTCAATAGGTATGTAAATAACAAGATATATTGGTTAGTCTTTACTCATAGATAAACTGGATTGTCAGTTTTGTTCTATCAATTTGGATTGGAATCATTGAAAACATGGTTTATGTAACTCTTTACCAAACAACAATGACATTTAATCACTTTGTTGCAGAAGACTCCGGGAAACACTGTGCGAAAATGAGATATTGCTCATACTGAGCAATTTCTCTTCTTCCCACAATGTTGTCTACTCTTTCAAAAGATTATTTTCCAATTATCTCACATTTTGAAATGTTGCCTGTAAATTCTTTCAATTTGGGACAGTCAAAAAATTTGGCCTTTCGGTAAAGCGTTAAATCTTTTTGTTTGAAAGCGTTCGGATCGGAAGTCCTTGCAACTTAGATGTGTGCGACCTCGCTGAAACAAAATTTAGATTGGAATTTAGTTTAGCACCAATCTTACAATAATTTAGTTGTATGTCATCGAAGTGCGTGCTCATTTCCAAACTCCTTTGCAACATTTTGCTGAACGAGTTACGGAAAAAATTTGCGGTGGTCAAAACAGATATATGTAGATAGCATATTAAATAAAATTACAATATTGTAATGTGACACATCATGGGAAGGGTCTCGGAGAGATGTTTCCAACGATGTGTTACTTTGCAATATTACCTTTCTCAATATTGTCAAAAGGGGGAAGGTTGTTTTGGACTTAGGGAATTTTCCGCGTAAAATGTGTAGTAAAACAGTCCCCTGCTACTATTTATAGTACAGCTCTTT
Source organism: Cerastoderma edule (assembly GCA_947846245.1). NCBI lineage: Eukaryota > Metazoa > Mollusca > Bivalvia > Cardiida > Cardiidae > Cerastoderma > Cerastoderma edule. Next base: position 38,646,242 of record OX401411.1, read on the forward strand.
TTTTGAAGTCAATGGTTTTAAGTAAAGGGGTCCAAAGTTTGAAACTTTTTCTGGCCAAAGTTTGCTTTAATAGTAAAAGAATGTGACTGAACATTCTTCTTTCCGCCAAAATTAGACTTGTATTGTTTTTGCTTTGTAAATTAAGCATTTTTATAAATTCATGTTAAATGTCTGTTGTTTCATTTAGAGTTTGAGCAGAAATGAAATCAGATCTAAGGGAAAAGGTAAAAAAACAGCAGTGTTACCAACATCATCTGAATTAACTTAAGTTGGTTTGTTTCAGCTTTGATCCAGCTAGCGTATTCTGCTTCGTTCTAGAAGAGAATCCACCTTTCATGGGTTTACTCATGGTGTTAAAGGTACTCAAAATTGCAGCGGCCACCAGCGTAGCTTATCTTGACATGCTTGTTTTCGTACAAACCATGTTGGGATATTTCCACTTTTTTCCCCCATACATATACTTTAGTATTGTTTTAGGCACTGTTACTTTTCTTTCTCTATGTCTGGCTGGAATAGGTTAAAGCATATCTTTTAAATATGTTTGGAATATTTTAAGTAAAAATGTTGTCCGAGATAAGCTTATGCAATTTTCTCATGAATATCCAAATCAACTTTACCTTAACCCATTATCAACAATAACAACATTTGACTAGTTTGTTGCAGACGACTCTAGAATATCCAAATCAACTTTACCTTAACCCATTATCAACAATAACAACATTTGACTAGTTTGTTGCAGACGACTCTAGAATATCCAAATCAACTTTACCTTAACCCATTATCAACAATAACAACATTTGACTAGTTTGTTGCAGACGACTCTAGAAAAGATTATTTATTAATTCCATCATATTTTGAAACGCCGTCTGCAAACTCTTCCAATTTGGGACGGTTGAAAATTTATCGTTTGGTAAAGGGCTGAACATGTACAGTGATACTTGTGATAAGCAGCCACCCAAGGTACAGCATGAATTTGACTGGTTATAAAGATATGGCTGATCATTAGAGGTGGCTGCTCAAAGGAGTTGACTGCTTGATAGAGGTAGCTGCTTTTTATAGATGGCTGCCTAATAGAGGTGACTGCTTATCAGAATTGTCCTCTCACCTAAATCTTTAGATTGTTTAAATAACATGTTGCTCTTTGGTAAGAACAAAAGAGATTGATCAGTATACAGCAGTAGTAAAGAGGAAACATTTAAATCTTAATCATTGTTGAGAAATCTTTTGGAAACTATTTTAACCAGAGAAAATAAATTTCCTACCATACAATTGCTCGTTTTGTTAAAATAGCTTCTAAACATGTTCTCAACAAAGATTTAGATTAACTATTAGATAAATCTTTGTTGAGGAAATGTTTAGAATCTATTGTAACAAAAGGAGCAATTGCATGTCTGGGAAATTTTCTTCCTTTACCATGATGGCTACTTCTGTAGCAAATTGGGTTCAATAAAGAATAGTTCCTTTGATGAAAAAGGGTTAATGTAGATTTTTGAAAGGTGTGCTTTCTCCTATTTTTGGCCATTTAGTCAGGTTTTAGTCAAACTATCTTTTTTGATATATTCGTACAAATTAAGTGTGTTTATCACTTTTTATAAACGATGGCTTTGGATAAACTTTTATTCATTGTATGATTAATTGGTCTCTTAATTTGTAGATAAGTTGACATTACTTTTCGGTTATTCAAATGTTGTCGCTTGCAAATTCATTAGATTGAAAAGAATGTTAGCTCATCTTCTTTAAATTCTTTTTATAGACAAATACAATGACACAGTGCACCACTTTTATAGTCTTAGTTGGTTCTCAACTGTGAGACATTGGTGCTAGTGTTGCGTTGGCCTTTGTACGATGGAATTATGAGTTTTTCTAATTTATCTGGCAAAAGGTCAAGTTTCCAAGGTCATCATTTTATCAAAAGTTTCTGTAAAACCTGTATATATTTATCTTTTGTATTTTTAGCTTTAGGGCTGTTAATAGAATGAACTCAAACAGAAATAAATTAATGTTAAGATATATATTGTTTAATTACTTAAGTTTCATTGATAAAATTGTCAGAGCCATACATGTGCTTATTTTGCAAAGAAGACTTAATACATAAAATTATGTGCTTTAGTTTCATACTTATTTTGTAGCTCTTGATAAAAGTTCTTTTACAATTGCTTACAATTTACTTCCTCAGCTAATCCTATATTGTTAGTGCTCGTTAGAATGATCTCACTGGGGACCTCCGTGGCCTAGTGGTTAGAGTACAGAACTTGAAATCACATAGCCCCTCTCCGCGTGGGTTCAAATCCTGAGAGGGATATGGATTTTCATGAGAGGCAGTCTCCCGACTGACTTACAGAATGCCGATGGTTTTACCCGCCTTGACCAGCCCTTGTGGGCAGTTGACTATGGGGTCTTCCTCCATAAATAAGAGTCGGGCAACGCTACATAACTGAAATAATGTTGTGATGTAAAACCCATATAAAAAAAAATGATCTCACTTGATCATTTTTGTTGCATTCGCACAAAAAAGGATTTTCAATTTAAAGATATTAAGGTAATATAAGTACCTTGACAAGTCTAATTTGAATTGTATGTATTTTTTGTCTAAAATTTGCACATATTAATGTCTTTGAATCATTCATACCAGGAATGCTTTATTGCTAAAATATAGGTGCTACTGGTCAAACTAAGCTTGTTGTTTTATGGATTAATAACTATTAAAGGATTTAATACAAGAATAAAAATAATCTTTCACCAACTTGATGCACTTAATTTAGAACCGCACTGAACGTTTAATAATGTTTCTGTTTAAGTCATTTACATTACAGGCAGTATGCTAAAAATAAGCACTTGTACGTTTTAATGACGGGACTTTTTCCCTCTTGGATTTAAAACTAACACAGTAAAATTTAGTGTAGATGAGGCCTACATACTAATATGTTTTTGACCACTGACTGGACAATTGTTCCACTTTTTTAAGTAATTTGTTATGAGATGATTTGCCAAAAATAATAACGGATAAAAAATTTGCAAAAGAACAAGATTTTTTTTCTTCAAGGGATGAGCATTACCATTGGGAAAATATATATAGAAAAAAACTTTTCTTGTACAGATTAATCCAAGTTCAATGCAGAAAATTCTACTTGAAAAAATTGTTGAATTTACTGGTCAATTGGCTTAATCTGATACAATCTTGCCTGGACGCCCTTATGCTCTCCTTTGAAATTTTGTTTAAATGTCTGCTGTGACTAATTTAGATCAAAGTAATAGTTAAGTTACTTACTAACTATGTGTGAACATCTTTACCGTTTAGATAGTGAGCTATGTAATAGATTATATTTAGCCAGTCTTAAATAAAGCAACCACATCAAAAGCATTAACTTAGCATAGTGCAACCATTGTATGTGACTTTGGTGTAGAGTTACGTCGGCCTCTTGTACCGAGGGTCGAAGGTTTGATCCTGGTTAGGTGAGGGGAAATTGCAGGGACTAACCCACGAGACGGCGTGAGTACCGGTTAAGAATCCAGGATACAGCTATCGAGAGTGATTTATACAAGTTTCAAGCTTCCTACACAATCGATGTTAAACAACTAAGATTAGAAAGAAAATGAATTAATGCATGCCCCCCAATTCTTTGCAAAATAAAGACCTGTAAAGTTAATGCAAGACATTGTTACTCAAAAAGCTGTTTAACTATGTAAATTGAGTTACATACAATACAACTATATATTAAAACATAGCAAAACACTAAATGATCACGTATTCGTAATGCCTTATATGTTTATAATCAATGTTTCAAAGTCCTGTTTTCAAAAAATTCTGGGCCAGCAATTCAACAACTTTGTTTATATTCAAGATCTATTGGAAATCATAGAAGTGCTTGGAAAAAATGAAAGGGAGCGCCTGTTTGAATGAGTCACAAGATACACATAAACTATGAAGCTACAACATCATTTGGATCAATCTGAATACATCAGGTTTATCCAATGAAAACGCCTCTGACATAATATGGATGCCGCCATATGGTTTCCAGCAAGAATGACGTCACACTTCTTTCGTATTCAAAAATATATCTTAAATGTAAAATCTTAAAAGGCGTTTAATTTGATAAAGGAAACAACTATATGTGTCACAACTTATTAATACACCATTTCATAATGAGTTACCGATAAAAAATGATTTAGAAGGATGTCCGACACTTCCATTTATACATTGAACTACTTAACATGGACACTTAGAGGAAATGTGTTATATGCAGAAGTCAATTTACCCGAAAAAATTGTAACCCTACACTTATATTGGATGTGTATTTCCAGCTTATGGAAATAGCAGAGACATTCTGATTGCACGTGGATGTCAAGTGAAACCTTGACCTTCAATTTCATTTGTCCCAGACGTGCAACGAACGTTTCCCAAACAATTTTGGACTGACCTTGTTTCATCGCCAATTGTTTACAAAACTCATCTATTTTACACTTCTAACATCAGATTCTCTTAAAAAAGGATATTAAATATATTAGATTTTAGATTTCGATTATAATAGAACTCTCAAGATTTTACGGTTTATTAGCACTAATTACCACTTTAACCCTTAGAATGCTGGGTAATTTTCTAAAAATAGATTTTTGTGTCAGCTGCTTTTCAAAATTCTAAATATCTGCTTAATTTTGATGAGGAATGATCCTCAGATTAGCAAACAGGTTAGCTCACAAGCCAGCCGTCAATTTACTTGGCGGCTGGCCTGTGAGCTAACCTGTTTGCATGAGCGTGAAGTTGGTTCCAGTACTAAAAGGTTAAATTTGCAAGAACCAATCATAAATTTTAAAATGCAAGCACCTACCAGGGAAATTAAAATTCAAATGCCTAACAAACATCATAGAATGCAATGCCTAACGGGGACGTCAAAATAGTGTCAACAAGCTTAAAATAGTGTCAACAACTATAGAAATAGTGTCAACAACTGAAATAATAGTGTCAACAAGTCCAAAATTAGTTTTTGTAGTTAAATGCATACAATAATGTGAATACCTACAATGATGAATATCATTAAATGTGGTTGCTTTAGATGGGTTCAAATGCATTATCCTTACATTCCAGTTGTCTTATAGAATCGAGTTAGTTAACGGTTATCTTAGATTTAATTACCGTAGCTTTATTATCTCTGTCATTATAAGTCAAATAAATTTGAAAAGATAAATGGAGTTCTTCATCAGGTTCATAAAAGTCATGAAAATTAATTGATGAATGTTTTGAGACCCTGCTTGATAAATTACTTTAGCCTAAGTTACTTTGTGCTTGAAATATAGTTGACTCCAATTCAACCATGGTTACCAACAATCTGTTTGTTTACATATTCAAAATAACAAATTTTGATTGGTCCATTTAAAGATTTGTATACCAGATGACCAGGTCACAGGTGAAGAATCAGGCAATCTGAATTATTAAATTGTCTGATCTGGGTTATTTCTTGTTGGTCTTCACTTTTAAGTTAATATTTGAATTTGACCAAAAGGTTGCCAAATGATTTAGTTTGATATTAATCTCCTTTCATGGGCCTTCAAACGCAAATTTGCCATCCTGGGTACTCCATGATTAATATTACTACTGGGCACTTTTGATGCCATCATGAGCTCATCATTTTGTTTCTTTTCTTAGTTTCACTTCACCTTAAAGCTGCTTGTATACAGATGTGAGGAAATTTTCAAGTTAAAACTTAAATTCTTAAAAACTGCATAACAGCTGTATTGTTGTATGGTGTGCACTGGAGAATAGGCTTCAGAAGCATAATCAGTTTGTTTGTACATGTTGAGCGTTTGTTAACAATGGATTGATATGCATTTGAGTCCAAAAGCGTTGAAATGTTTTTCAGATTTATTGCATATCAGCTTTATGTACTGAGATGTATTGACGTCCTTAAATGTATTTTGTTTTATTACCAATTTCTAAATTTTTTTTATACAACCATACAAAAACATAACGTTTAAATGACAATTCATTTTGACTTTCAAATTTTTCTCATCTTTACGCAAGCAACTTTAAAAACTTTTATAGTTGTTACTGTCTTTTTTATTTATCTGTGAAATCATTTCATCCAATTGGTGTAATAATTTCTTGTAGAAATAATTCGGTTGGGCAGTTATTCAATTCTTTGGAAATATGTGAGTGGATTGATTGAATAGAAAATTCAATTGACAAATAATTTAATTGCATGAATAACAACCAAATCATATATTTAAAAAAATATATTAATTCTAGATTTGCACCTGCTGGTCTGTTTGGTTTAGAAATATTAATAAAATCTGGCCATAGTGAGGAATTTATACAAAGCTCGAAAAAACAAATCAGAGGCTAAAATTGAGAGAAAACTTCAATGTTTTCCTAAATACACAACTAAGTTGGGGGTTCAATGCAAGGATATAGTAAGGGCTTCAAGTTTGTGAAGGACTTACCTTAGCCTTGCTTTTTAACTTCAATTGGTGTCTGTATTTCTTAACCATTTACCAAACGTCATATTTTCAACTGTCCCAAATTAAAAGAATTTGCTGATGACATGTCAAAATGTGATCAAATTGAAAAATAATCTTCTGATAGGGCAGAAATCATTGTGGGAAAAGGAAAAATTACTCATCATGAACTATTTTCTCCTTTTCCCACAATGCTTTCTAAATTCGTCTGCAACAAAGTGGTTAATTGTTGTTAATGTTTGGTAAAGGGCTAAAAAGTTATACTGCCATTCAAAAAATTCTGCTCCTTCGATAAAATGATTTCACAGACTTGTATCTTAATATCTTTATTATCTTCACTTTTATAAGCTAGACAAGAACTTATTAACCAAGGCACTAACACAGCTGTGTTTTTTTTTCAGTTTTGATGTAGCCGCAGTTTTCTGTTTCTTAACAATATCTAATCCCCCCTTCATGGGATTGTTAATCGTTCTAAAGGTAAGTGACAAAGTCGCTTAGACCATCTCTGGTCCAATTCTTTTATGATTCAATCCAACAAAACGACTGCTATGTGAAGTTGAGAATGCGCTGACTTAAATTGCCCGGACTGCTGCGCGAGTACTGGTTTAGTATCCAGGATGCATTCATTGAGAGTGAATTGAATAAGCTTCAGGTTTTGGTAACAACCGATATAAAATGAATATGTTTAAACTTAAGTATGTTTAAACTAAAATGGCTTCTAAAGGCATTTTGAATAAAAATGTCTTATGTAACAATGCAAGACTACATACAGTAAGTCCTTCATAATAATGAGTCAAACTTGTGTTAAGAGACCAGCCTATGGGACAGAGTAAATTGGCTGTTTAAGACAGGTTGGCTGCTTAACACAAGTTGATAAACACTATAAACCTAACAATGGGACTTTCTGCAGTGGTTGTTTAAGGCAGGTTGGCTGCTTAAAAGGGTAGCTGATTAACACAAGTTAGACTGTAGATATAAAAAATGATGTTGTCTTAATGATATTGAGTACAAATCAAATTGACAAAATAAGACATAGTATGGTTTGAGTTTTCTGCCATTAAAGTGCATTAACCGATTACCAAACAGTAACGACATTCGATCTGTTTGTTGCAGACGACTCTGGAAAACATTGTGGGAAAAGGAGAAATTGCTCTTAACAAGCATTTTCTCCTTTTTCCACATTGTTTTCTGCCCTATCAGAAGATTATTTTTCAATTCCATCACATTTTAAATTGTCCTCTGCAAAATCTTTCAATTTGGGACAGTCAAACTCTTGGTGATTGGTTTAGAGTTAAAGTGTTGTTCATTTAACTTTACCCAAATTGTAAATATTAGCTTTATGCACATAATAGAGTGTTGATCAGTGCAACACTTTCTGTGGTAACGTCATAATTCTTGTAAGAGAAGAGAAGAAACAATGTATACTCAAATGTTGCAATTGATGCTGAATATATTAATCAAGCGTCTACCGTAAGGGTTATTATATATCAAGAGTTCAGTGCAAGACTTTAGTAACTCCTGCAATTTCACAAAAGTGACGGAGTTACTATAGACTTGCATTGGACTGGACCTTCAATATGAAATCTGAAATGGGAGTTATGTTCGGTTACTTTGTGACGAGATTTTGTTTCCCATTCCAGTTGATTATTCCGTTCATTCTCATCGCATGTGCCATGCGTGCCGTAAACCTGGTGACCCACGTGCCTTTGAAATCCTTCACATATTTAGTTCTCATTATGGGAGATATCTTAGCCTTGGTGAGTATCCATCTGTCTGTCTGTCTAAATGTGTGTTATGGTCTGTTTGTCTGACTCTTTAGTATGTAAGTTTGTCTGTCTGAATGTTTGTCTGTCTATATGAATGTCTGAATGTTTGTGAATGTCTGTCTGTCTGTCTGTCTTTCTGTCTGTCTGGATGTCTGTCTGAATGTCTGTCTGTCTGTCTGATGTCTGTCTGTCTGTCTGTCTGTGTGTCTGGTGTCTGTCTGTCTGAATGTCTGTCTGTCTGAATGTATGTCTGTCTGAATGTTTGTCTGAATGACTGTCTGTCTGTCTGTCCGTCTGTCTTAATGTATGCGATTGTCTGTCCAAAGAAGTGTGTATGTTTGTCTGTCTGTCAGTCTCCACCACTTTGTCCATCTGTCTGATTAAAAGTCATAAATAACTCATTTTCAAAGAAACACAATTATTACTAATCCCCTTTGGCAGAGTGTTTTCCCTTTTCATTCTTTCTCAGATCTTCTTTCAGATTTTGTGATTAGATACTTTCTTTCATATTTGTTTCAAATATAGTAATTGCTGTATGTTTTGAATTCATATATTTTTTCCTTTTCAGCAATTCTTCCTGCTTGTGGGAGATACCGGCAGTTGGATTCAGATTGGAGAGACAGTCAGCCATTTTGTTATTTACCAAATCATTCACATAGTCGTGATGTTACTGTTTGGATTTTCTTATGTCTTAACTACCTGCAACATAGGGTTCTTCAATAAGAAAAAGTGAGGAAGGGAGGAAAGAAACGGAAATTATATCATCTAGTTGTTTAATCCTTGACCAAACAATATCAGGAATTGTACAGTTTTGCTGCAGACGGCATTTGAAATGCTTGTCAGGTAGAGGGTGGGGATGTGTGATGGAAATGAGCACTGAACACTGATTATCATCATTTGTGTTGTATATCTTATATGAGCAGTTCACACTTTGCCATATATAGATAATAGATAGTTGGTGTCGTGAATCGGAAATGTTATCGGGCAAGGCGAAGGAATATGATCCGGTGAGCCAAAGGCGAATCGGATAATAATCTGAAGCCGGGCCTGATAACATTTCCCATTCAAAGACTGTGACCAACTATCTATTCTATTTATCCTGTTACCTTTATGTATTCTTTCAAACAAATAAAATGAAAATAAAACATAAGAAAAGAGGGAAAAAACCGAGAGAATGATGTTGATATGTCGTCATAGCATTGTTATGACGTCATGATTCGTCATGTGCATGTGTTATATGGTTAGTGCCGGATATCACCTGTCACCTGTTTATAACCTGTCTTAAACAGCCAATCTACTCTGTCCCATAGGCTGGCCTCTTAACACAAGTTTGACTGTAGTTATTTTGTGGAGAAAATAAATTGGTGATAAGACCAATTTTCCCCATTTTCTGCAACAATTACAGTGAGACACCTTTAGTAGGACCACACAAAAGAATGTTTAAAATGTGGACTTCAAAATGAGTTTATCTAACTTAATTGTGAAGAAAAAGGAAATTGATCATTCAAGAAATTCTCTTCATGGGAGTTGGATTAGTCTTTAGAGGGAATTTTCCCGTTTTCCACAACAATTTCTCTGAGAGCCCAGTGTTGTTTTCAGTGAAATGGTCTTGATCTAAATGTGGTTTGAATATGAGTTGCCATTGTATCTCTATGTAAACTGATGTATGATTATATAGAAATTGCCAAAGGTACTTTTATGCCTTTGGTAGGTTGTTTGTTATTTAGGCAGATTGTATGTTAAGGATTGTTTAAGAATTTATTTCTGTGTTAAAGTGACATTATTAAGGTAGAATACTCATAATCTGCCAATTTGAAACTCATTTTGTCGTCGGATTACTCTGGTTGATCTTTGTTATCCTTGGTCTGGGTCTTGAACTATTCGGTTCAATGCAAATAGGTCATGCCCAGACCGATGTATAGCGAGAATGACTGAAGTAATGTGACGTAAGAAATAATCTCAAAATGGCGGATTACAGGTATTCTACCTTAAGTTTACAAAGAGTTGTGAAGTTTAGATGTTTTAAAGTGGTGATTGTCAGTTCATGTATCTTTATCTTTTAGCTGTCAATTTGTTTGTGTATGTTACATGTACAACATTTCATAATTAAGACCTATTGATGAACCTTGGTTTTAACAATTTTACTTAACTATATATTTGTTTTAAATTGATTGTGAAGGAAGCTTGAAGCTTGAATCACTCTCAATGGTTGCCTCCTGGATAGTAAACTGGTACCTGCGCCGATTTGCGGGATAGTACCGGAAATTTTTACCTCTCCTTACGAGCATCGAACCCTGCATCCTCGGTACAAGAGGCCGACGCTCTACCAATGTATCATATTGCTCCATGTCGCTCACACTGCGCAGTCAAGAAGCATAATGTTCCTCTCATGTGCTGAATATCACAGGTTGTGTCCGTGCACAAGGCCATATCAATGCAAATTATATACATGTAATCAGTAATGGTTTCACCCTATGGCAATTGGAACCCATGCTAAATTCATGAATTGAAATCAATTAATTTCAAGTTGTTCTTCCGTTTGTTTATTACATTCCTGACAAACATAGACTTGATTTTCCCTTGTGGGAAAAATTGAAATCACATTTTTCAAATGATAAACATGCTTGTGTTACTTTTTGAGTTACATCATAATGTTTAATCTATTTAGTGATACTAGAACCTTTGATTCAATCAGGAACAGTATTGATTTGTTTGCAACTTTTGTTTCAATTGACCTTAGAGTCAATCGAAATACTAAAAGATCAAGTTTCTAGACAAACACATTTGTGAATAGGCACAACTTAATCAAATCTACCAATAATATGCAAGAGAATTCACAAATTGTTGCTACCATCTTCAGTTTTGGAAACCCTAAATAATAATGTCATGCAATGATGGCAATCAAAAACTCACATAATTATATTCATACACACAACTTTTCTTTCAAAAATGCTACAAAACGCTACCAAGACTGATGAATATCTTCTAGAATTGTTTTGGGAATGTAGTTAAAAAGAAATTCAATTTATTATTTGTAAAGGGTTTTGGAGTGATACACATGTTTTCGGTTTAGGCATCAAAACTCTACTCATTTGCTTCTTATGTGTATACATAAGCGTACTCATACATTATTAAATGCTCCTTAACCCATTACCAAACAATAATGACATTTGACCAGTGTGTTGCAGACAACTCTGGAAAACATTGTGGGAAAAGGAGAAATTGCTTTTAACAAGCAATTCCTCTTTTCCTACAATGTTTTCTACCCCATCAGAAAATTGTTTTCGATTTAATCACATTTTGAAATGTTGTCTGCAAACTCTTTCAACTTTGGACGGTTCAAAATTTGGCGTTTTGGTGAATGGTAAAATGTGTACAATGGAATCTCCTTCATTGGATTTGAGTACTTCTGTTTTAATTGTAAATCTGTGTTTTTGGGACCAACACAACTTACAAGTGATTAATATTTTAGGTAAGAAATCTGAACATGTTTGAAGTGATAAACAATTTTCATGGGAACCCATTTCTCATATTAGATGTATAAATATTAAGATTGTCTTTTCTTCTGGGACTTGTTACAATTATACTATAGGTGAATTAATTCTTTACCCGTAGTGTTTACATTTGTAATTTTTTACATTTGTAATTTTTTACATTTTTTAGATCATATGGAGTTATGCAACATTTGACATGTTGTTATATAGATAGACCATTACATATTTATCTTGCAAATCATTCCATGTTAATCATCTATAATTTTTCTTTTTTTAAATTTTATATTCAATTTGAAAGTTATGTTAACTATTTAGTCATTTTTTTTACGTGTATCATATAGATCAAACTGTGTGATACACTTTAGCTATAATAATTGTAGCATTGAAATTATGCAGAGCATTAAGAAGTTCAGTTGGTAGTATGGTAGAATGTTTGACTCGAAATACAGAGTTCTGGCTGTGTTTGAAACCCAGGCCAAGTCAAAGTTTTAATGATGATTAATGAAGTCATTGCATCATCAACAATTCATCTCTTGTAACTTTGAAGTATTTTCGTGTGAGGAAACAGTCTTTGTCATGGAAAAAGTGAAAAAGTCATTGATAGAACAAACAGTTAGCATGACTAAGTTCACCAACCCAAAGACCTAATACAAATGTTTATAAGGTCAATGACCAACCAAATCTGTATATACTGTTCTAGAGGAAATCAAAATAAAATTGAAAGAGTTTGCAGACGACATTTCAAAATGTGATGAAATTGAAAAATTATCTTCTGATAGGGCAGAAAACATTGTGTAAAGAGGAGGAATTGCTCATAAATTCCATGTTTTTCAGAGTCGTCTTGAACAAACTGGGCAAACGTCGTTATTGTTTGTTAATGGGTTAAGTCACAATTTTGATCACCACTTAACCTACCTGACTTTATCATATGCGATTGATAAAAAATGAAATATCATGAATGGATGGCAAAAAATACTTATTTTGATGAACATGTATAAATAACAGAGGTCCAAATGTGGGGTGTATGGCCCTCATGACTCTTCTTACAGTATCGAGATTGCTTGAATAAGTACCTAATATATTGTAAGAAGTATCAATGATATGTAATTTTGGATGAAAAAGAAATGAATGTATAGTTTTATCTTGGACACTTTTATCATGGATGCTTATTTCTGCTTCTGGATTGGTTAACAAAGTCATCATTTTGAAATATTATGGAGGTTGTTCTAAATATCAATTTTTGAATTGTTTTTTTTTATTGTAAAAATTCAGGGAAATTATGAGTTGTATAAATGTCTATCAGTAGTTTGATTATATGCCAAATAAGCAAAAGCCTATTTATTTATCATTCATGCTGTTGTTTTGAATATACATTCCTATTTTTTGTCTTGTATCACCACAAGGCATCTTTTTTTGGTCTTTTCATTACTGTTTCAAGTAGATCATTTACACCTCTATTTATATGAGTTATGTAACAACATTAATTTTGTTCCTTTATATGTCCTATATATCTTGTTTGTTTTACATCGATTGTGACTTTACATTGATGGTGATGGAAGCTTGAAGCATGTTTAATTCACTCTCGGTGACTGCTTCCTGGATACTAAACGAATTCTCACACTGATTTGTGGTTAAGTCCTGGCAATTTTCAGTGCCCCTAAAAGGAACACTGGTACAAGAGGTTGTAGCCCACTGTTTAACCCTTTCCCAAACAATAACGACATATGACCACTTTGTTGCAGACGACTTTTGAAAACATTGAGGGAAAAGGAGAAATTGCTGTGATGAGCAATTTTTCCTTTTCCCACAATGTTTTCTGCCCTATTAGAAGATTAGAAGATTATTTTCCAATTTCATCACATTTTGAAATATTGTCTGCAAACGGGGTTAAAGCAGACAGGCATCATTGTATAATTGAACAACTTTGAATAGAATGTTTAAAACACAAATAAACCTGCTCTCCGTCTGTATGTAAAGGGGTCAAGAAAAGAGGCTTATGTCCCTTGCTGACATCTTTATTGGTTCTCTGAAACCTATGAAGGAAGTTAGTTTATGTTTGATGGTTGTGAAGTACTGTTGTTGTTGTTGTGCAAAACTTAATCAATGCAATTATTAACATTATTATGCTAAATATCAATTCTGTAAATAAATATTTACATGTACTTGCATATGTATTCAATTGCAGAACATTCAATTTCTATCAAGCTAACCTGTCAAAAACTTACAAATAATCTGTTGGCTTAGTATAAGTATACATTAAGTCCATAATAATTTGAAGCACTTACTACATTCTAGATACTATGTTGTAACATTTTGTGGCTGATATTTGGTTGTCCACCATGTCATAAAGCAGGGAAGAAACAAGGTAGTAAGTAACATTGCGTAACTATAGTCTTATAATTATCAATCCTCTATACTAGATATTTTCTCATTATTTCAATGAAAAGAAAGGATATTTGGTTGTCCACCATGTCATAAAGCAGGGAAGACACAAGGTAGTAAGTAACTTTGCGTAACTATAGTATTATAATTATCAATCTTCTATACTAGATATGTTCTTATTATTTCAATGAAAAGAAAGGATATTTGGTTGTCCACCATGTCATAAAGCATGGAAGACACAAGGTAGTAAGTAACATTGTGTAACTATAGTATTATAATTATCAATCTTCTATACTAGATATGTTCTCATTATTTCAATGAAAAGAAAGGATATTTAGAAATGTACTTTTTTGCATGTGAGTAATATTCTTTCATACTGAACATTCACTTGATGATTCTTGTAAAATGAATAGAATGTAAACAATTAAAACAAAAGGTTTCTGTTGGTGGGTCTTTTTCCGATGATTCCTTTTAAAAGCAATTAAAAAAAAGAACGTTAAACATTGTGAATTTGTGACACATTGTGGAGTTGATTGAATATTAAAAAGTGGATTAAGTGGTTAATGTAATTATATCTGTCCAATTTCATATTTCTTTTAACTCTTTACCACCTGCCCACGTCATTTCTTTACCTGAAGCTGATGACTCAAGAAAAGCTTTGTAAACTTGTGAAAAACCTTTCAGTTCAACTGTTGTGATATGTTGATAGATTGTGACAAGGAATTTCTCCTTTTGCCACAATTAATTCTTTTTGAAAGTTGTCTGCTGCAAAATGCAAAAATGTGGCATTAGGTGGTAGTGCGTTAACTTTGCCTTATTTTACTTGATTATCAATCTATATTTTTATTTTTATATTTTATCTTTTGTATATGTAATACAAGTTTATGCTTGTTTCTGATGATTTAACCGATAATCTTCACAAAACCTCATATTGACGCATCTACTGCACAACTCTTTTGAAATCATTATGGCAAAAGGATAAATTGCTCCTAACAGAACTTTACCCTTTTGTCAAAATGAATTCTACCAAATACTTTTTTAGGGTCCCATGTGGCCTATTGGTTAAGTTGGTGGGCTTAGAAATCTGGGGTCCCTGGTTCGTGCCCCTTGACTTCTCTGGTTTCCTGGGAGTGACCTTTGGCAAATCACTTTAGAGGCCTAGCCTAGTGCTGGTGGATATACCATTCAAATGAATCTACCAAATATTTCAATAAAAAAAATACTTTTCTCTTTTTTTCTATGCTGGCTGCTATTGCATTCATGTTTGATATGTTACAAATTTTCTTATTTGGGATTGAGTAAATAGTGATAGATGATAAGAAATCTTTGAAAATTTTACCTTCCATAGTATTAAAAGGTTTTTAACATTTTCTTGATTGAACAAGACAATTTTTACTTGTATTTCTTTTAAACTGGATGAATTGCACATCAATAAAAGTCAAACGATCATTAATTTCATATAAACAAATTTAACCCCTTTCCAAACACCAAATTTTCGACTATCCCAAATTAAAAGAGTTTGCAGACGACATTTCCAAATGTGCTGAAATTGGAATAAAATCTTATGATAGGGCCGAAAACGTTGTGGGCAAAGGAGGAATTGCTTGTTAAAAGCCATTTTTCCTTTTCCCACAATGTTTTTCAGAGCCAAATGCAACAAAGTGGTTTAATGTTGGTATTGATTGGTAAAGGGTTAGAAATTTTAAACTTTTGTGAAAGTGCTTTTAGCTGATTAGGTAAAAATGTTGGCTAGCAAGTTTTTTAAGTTTGATACTTCATACTTCATGAAAGCACTTAAATTCATTTCTTACGTCGATATATCTTTGAATAAAATGATAATTGTATCAGAAAAAGGCTTAGAACTAAGGTGAGACATTTGTGATTTTTCGTTTATACTGCAATTCCGAATTTTGATCATGCTTCAAGTCACCAATAGCAAATTGGAAATGTTACATGTATTTTTATAACTTTTTAAAAGATTATCTCCATGTAAATTGTAACTTCTTTAACCCATTCCAGAAGCTCATTCATGTTTTATAGAGGAAGTTAAACAACATTCAATGCAAGTGTTATGCAAATTGTGATTACTTTGCCAACGTTAAAGTGATATAGCAACACCTTAATGTGCTTTATAATGTGTCATGCCTTCATTGGAGCTTGCATTCTCATGTAATTTCAATACTCTCATGTTAACATTTCATTTCAAAAAGCAGAGATTTGTATATTTTGGCCCCTATCAATGTATGTGGAAAGTTAAGTCGCAAGTGCTTTGCTCACATCACCAGAAAAGTCTGCGCAGCTATCCATGCTTTTGGAATTGTCTTAACCCTTTACCAAATGCCAAATTGTTCGACTGTCACAAATTGAAAGAGTTTGCAGACGACATTTCAAAATGTGATGAAATTGAAAAATAATCTTCTGATAGAGAAGAAAACGTGTGAAAAGGAGCAATTTCTCCTTTTCCCACAATGTTTCAAGAGTTGTCTCCAACAAAGTGGTTAAATATCATTATTGTTTGATAAACAGTTAATTGAGTTCTGTTGAAAATATTGTCTCCCAACTACTGGCATAAGCTCAATTTTTAACGCTTAGAATGCTGGGTAATTTTCTAAAAATAGATTTTTGTGTTGACTGTTTTTCAAAACCTTGGATATCTGCGAAATTCTACTCGGCGGCTAGTCTGGATCTAATCTGTTCGCATAAGCACGAAGTTGGTTCCAGCACTATAAGGGTTAGGTGGCAAGAGACGAATATATCATGGTGAATTTACTTTTTTTCTGAAATCAAGAGAAGAGAGAAATAATTGTGACAAAAGAAAACGTAGCTTGCCACGAGCAATTTCGTCTCAATAATTTCTACAAAACTTTACATCAAATGTTTAATGTGTTCATACTTCATAATTAGTCATCTGTCGAGTCTGCTTACTTCAGTTATTATTTTGGATAAGCTTCAAATAGCATGCTGAAAGCTCAGCTCAAGATTATAGTTTGAGTCTGTCACTACCTTGAGGACATTCTTTAGTCTTGCACTGAGCCTTTTGTTTGAATTAGCTCTTTACCACCTGCAGACGACATATTTTTACTTGAAGCAGACGACTTCAGAAAAGCTTTGTAAA